>CM061141.1:69083440-69517884 GCA_030789695.1 Scilla litardierei
CAAGGGGTGCGGGGTTCGAGGCCTATGGCCGCCGTGACTTGGTAATTATTGTGGAATTTGTTGTGGAATTATTTACCCTGGGGCTACATCTCCCCTCTCGGACTTACCCGGGGGCCGTTGGGGGCACGTCGGTTTCCCCCCAGTTTGCATAGTCTCGGCCGGGCTCTCGCCTTACCCTCCTAAAAAAAGCCAAAGGCAGGGGGAGGGGGTTGGGGATTTTTTCTGGGTTGTCAAAAAAAAATGTATGTATATATATATATATACATGTATGTGTGTGTGTGTGTGTGTATATATACTAGTCATTACCCGTGCCCATAGGGCACGGTTTATTTAATGGCTGAGTTTTTCTTCCCCACAAATTTCAAGTTCCCCCAAATTTCAAGTTTTCCCACAAAATATCAAGTTTCTCCCCAAATTTATGTTTTCCCCCAAAATTTAAGTTCCCCCCAAAATTGTCATTACCACCAAGGACAAACTTGCCACGTAGGACAAAGCTTTGTCTTAGTATGATAAGATTCAAAATCTTCAGAGAACTGGAAAAATAATGGCCGAAAGGGGTGAGAATAAAAAGTATGGGTGTGTGTGTGGAGGGTCCATAGGCAAAAATAAAAAAACCAGGGTTGTATGTGCAAAATTCCCCACCTCTTTTATCCCTCAAAATCTCATCTCTTATATTTTCTCTTATTCAATTTCCCTGTTTTATATAATAGATATCCAAATTCTCTTATCCAATTTCTCATGTGAAAATTCTCTAATCAATTTCTCTTGATAACATCCGTCTTTTATATAATAGATATCCCTTATCCAATTTCTCTTGTCCAATATCTCTTATCCAATTTCTCTTGATAACATCTCTCGTTTGTAATATAGATATCTCTTATCCAATTTCTCTTGATAACATCACTCTTATCCAATTTCTATTGTCCAATATCTCTTCTTCAATTTCTCTTGATAACATCCCTCTTTTATAATATAGATAACACTTATCCAATTTATCTTGTCCAATATCTCTAATCCAATTTCTCTTGATAACATCCCTCTTTTATAATATAGATATCTCTTATCCAATTTCTCTTTTCCAATATCTCTTATCCAATTTCTCTTGATAACATCACTCTTTTATAATATAGATATCCCTTATCCAATTTCTCTTGTCCAATATCTCTTATCCAATTTCTCTTGATAACATCCCTCTTTTATAATATAGATATCTCTTATCCAATTTCTCTTGATAACATCCCTCTCTTATAATATAGATATCTCTTATCCAATTTCTCTTGTCCAATATCTCTTATCCAATTTATCTTGATAACAACCCTCTTTTATAATATAGATATCTCTTATCCAATTTCTCTTTTCCAATATCTCTTATCCAATTTCTCTTGATAACATCCCTCTTTTATAATATAGATATCTCTTATCCAATTTCTCTTTTCCAATATCTCTTATCCAATTTCTCTTGATAACATCCCTCTTTTATAATATAGATATCTCTTATCCAATTTCTCTTGTCCAATATCTCTTATCCAATTTCTCTTGATAACATCCCTCTTTTATAATATAGATATCTCTTATCCAATTTCTCTTGATAACATCCCTCTCTTATAATATAGATATCTCTTATCCAATTTCTCTTGTCCAATATCTCTTATACAATTTCTCTTGATAACATCCCTCTTTTATAATATAGATATCTCTTATCCAATTTCTCTTTTCCAATATCTCTTATCCAATTTCTCTTGATAACATCCCTCTTTTATAAAATAGATATCTCTTATCCAATTTCTCTTGTCCAATATCTCTTATCCAATTTCTCTTGATAACATCCCACTTTTATAATATCTCTTATCCAATTTCTCATGTCCAATATCTCTTATCCAATTTCTCTTGATAACATCCCTCTTTTATAATATAGATATCTCTTATCCAATTTCTCTTGATAACAACCCTTTCTTATAATATAGATATCTCTTATCCAATTTCTCTTGTCCAATATCTCTTATCCAATTTCTCTTGATAACATCCCTCTCTTATAATATAGATATCTCTTATCCAATTTCTCTTGTCCAATATCTCTTATCCAATTTCTCTTGATAACATCCCTCTCTTATAATATAGATATCTCTTATCCAATTTCTTTTGTCCAATATCTCTTATCCAATTTCTCTTGATAACAACCCTCTTTAATAATATAGATATCTCTTATCCAATTTCTTTTTTCCAATATCTCCTATCCAATTTCTCTTGATAGCAACCCTCTTTTATAATATAGATATCTCTTATCCAATTTCTCTTTTCCAATATCTCTTATCCAATTTCTCTTGATAACATCCCTCTTTTATAATATAGATATCTCTTATCCAATTTCTCTTGTCCAATATCTCTTATCCAATTTCTCTTGATAACATCCCTCTTTTATAATATAGATATCTCTTATCCAATTTCACTTGTCCAATATCTCATATCCAATTTCTCTTGATAAAATCCCTCTTTTATAATATAGATATCTCTTAGCCAATTTCTCTTGATAACATCCCTCTCTTATAATATAGATATCTCTTATCCAATTTCTCTTGCCCAATATCTCTTATCCAATTTCTCTTGATAACATCCCTCTCTTATAATATAGATATCTCTTATCCAATTTCTCTTGTCCAATATCTCTTATCCAATTTCTCTTGATAACATCCCTATCTTATAATATAGATATCTCTTATCCAATTTCTCTTGTCCAATATCTCTTATCCAATTTCTCTTGATAACAACCCTCTTTTATAATATAGACTAGTCATTACCCGTGCCCATAGGGCACGGTTTATTTAATGGCTGAGTTTTTCTTCCCCACAAATTTCAAGTTCCCCCAAATTTCAAGTTTTCCCACAAAATTTCAAGTTTTCCCCCCAAATTTAAGTTTTCCCCCAAAATTTAAGTCCCCCCAAAATTGTCGTTACCACCAAGGACAAACTTGCCACGTAGGACAAAGCTTTGTCCTAGTAGGATAAGATTCAAAATCTTCAAATAACTGGAAAAAAATGTCCGGAAGGGGTGAGAATAAAAAGTGTGGGTGTGTGTGTGGGGAGGGTCCATAGGCAAAAATACAAAAACCGGGGTTGTATGTGCAAAATTCCCCACCTCATCTTTTATCCCTCAAAATCTCATCTCTTATATTTTCTCTTATTCAATTTCCCTGTTTTATATAATAGATATCCAAATTATCTTATCCAATTTCTCATGTCCAAATTCTCTTATCAATTTCTCTTGATAACATCCGTCTTTTATATAATAGATATATATAGGGTAAAGTGTTCCTATCTTGTGATTGTTGTTCATCTCATGGATGATCAACATACCAAAAATCAAGTCATTCCAATACTTTTAGAGCCCCCATCTACCCGTTGCAACTTTATGGGTTTTAAGCACGTTTTCAGACCGTTGAAGTTGCAAGGGGTAGATGGCGGCTTTTAAAGTATTGGAATGACTTAATTTTTGGTATGTTGATCATCCATGATGGGACCAACAATCCCATGAAAAATAAAATCCAAAAAAACTGTGGGAGATGGAAGAAAATGGGGGCGACTCCTTAGATTTCATCTAAGGAGTCACCCTAGGAACACTTTACCTATATATATATATATATATATATATATATATATATATATATATATATATATATATATATATATATATATATATATATATATATATATATATATGGGATTAATGGGTATCATACGCCATATGAGAGCTTCTCTCATATTCCCTCTCACATAAAACATCCAAGTACAAGCCCACATGGGCTTGTACTTGGTTGTACTTGGTTGCTTTATGTGAGAGGGCGTATGAGAGAAGCTCTCATATGGCGTATGATAGCCATTATTCTATATATATATATATATATATATATATATATATATATCATCTATAATCATATAGCCTATCACATATAACACTTTATGTTTGGGTCTGCGTATATATATCACTAGAAATTACCAGTGCACATAGTGCACAATAACCGAAGGAAACTGCACGCAGCCGAAAATGAGAGGGAATGGTTAGGGTAAGAGTTAGGGTTAGTGTTAGTGTTAAGGTCAAAGGTTAGACTTCTTCAACCTCTGCCTGACGTGGAAGGATCAGCGGCACAAGTCCTTGGTCACATATTGGCGGGAGATCAACGTAAGTTAGATACTTTTTAATTTAGGGTCCTTAATAGGTATTTACTGATATAATGTGTTGGTTATCTGACCAGTGACTTTATGATATGTGCTATGTGATTATGTGTATGCTTCCATATTAGTCATTAGGTTTATGATTCGTAACGCAAGCATGCATGATAAAGAACATTCCAAACAAGTTTTAGGTTTATAAGTGATATTTGGAGCATGATTAGACGTCGCTGAGTATGAATTCGTTTATCTCCCCATATAAGTTCTCAAGAGGGAAATGCAAATGTGGTCTTAGATTAAATTGAAATATACACGGAGTTAAGACGATAAGGTTTACGGTTATAGGCGATGTATGTATGTATGTATGTATGTATGTATGTATGTATGTATGTATGTATGTATCATATAGATGATGTGTGTGGGTGTGTGGGGGAGGGGAGAGGGGGTGAGTAAAGATAGATAATGCCATATATATCTTAATCTTAATTATTCCAAACACATCAAAGTTTGGCTATAATTAAGTTGTAGAATGGTATCATACATGAAGTCCTTGGGGAGATAAACGAATTCATACTCAACGAGCGACTATCCTTCGGTCCCAGAACTGTTGTTCTCTGTATTGGAGTGCTGATCCAGCAAATTAATCAATGAATCTAGAATACAACAAAAAACTAGATCAAAATTAGATGGTCATGCATGCATTAAGTAAGATATATTGGTTAAAGACTAGTCTGGGGTATAACCCAGGACGGGGCTGGTTGGGTATGATATTAGTCATCACAGTTGTACGAAGCATAAACCTACATCAACAACTACTGCTACCAAGCCCAACCCACTCAGTAGAAAGTTGGCTTGCAGTCGTAGGTGCAGTAGCAATAATGTTGGGGCCGAAAATAGCTAGTAGTTGGAAGTGGTGGGTGGTGAGTAACATGGTAGTACTACTTGGTCCTCACCCAGTCGATGATGTGATGAAGGTGTAGCCTTAGGGTTAAGGTTAGAGTAATCCATGGATACTATGTCGGCACAAGAATGAGTGCGTTATGGTTTTTCATGGAAGTTGTAGCCCGAGGAAGAACCAGAAAGAAGGTATGTAGTCTCGGGTATTGCATCATCCAAACTTTGATGTGTTTTCAAGACTTTTATTTAATAATTTACGTAGTTGGAAACTTGTGTAAACTGTGTAATACAAGGACCTGGGCCTCACCCCAAAGAGTTGTGCTGGAAACTGCACTCGACGCAGTGGACACGGGCACTGTACGCCGGGCCTCTCACTCTGCACCGTCAGGGGACTGATCGCTCCGTATTTTACACCCTTTTTCTGCATGTTTGCATGCCACTTTGATCGTTCATATCGCGTTTTTCACGATTATTCAGCAATATTGCGATGCTTTTCACGATTTCTTGTTTTTGTCGTATTTCAGGAGATATGGAGCGATTCGGAGTGATTTTGAGATCAAGAGGATTTGCACCCACTCCGGAGTGTCACCCAAAGCTCTTTCGAGGGCTATTCGGCGATGGAAGACGAGTGGAAGAAGAAGGAACGTCGTAGGAGCGACGAGGAAGCAAAAAGATGAAGATTGGGCATTTGCAGCATCTCACTCGGCCGAGTGAATCACCCACTCGGCCGAGCAAGAAGACCACTCGGCCGACCAGACCGGACACGTACCAACAGAAGGAAATAGGCGTGCACTCGGCCGAGTGATGATAGTACACTCGGCCGAGCATGGAAATCCCCTCGCCCGAGTGGCATGGGAAAATCCACTTCAAAAGAGAGGCCGACTTACTGTAAATGTACAGGATTTGACGGTTCCGACTCGGCCGAGCAAGAAATTCCCCTCGGCCGAGTGAGTAAACCCACTCGGCCGAGTCACTCCCGAAGACAGACCCCCGAAAAGTCCCAACTTACTGTAATTTTACAGGGTTTGTCACTCGGCCGAGTGACATTTGTCACTCGGTCGAGTGAGCCGCCCCGCCTGCTGCGTAAACTGCGATTTCTGGGCTGCGCAGGGGCATTTTTGTCACGATTTTTTGGGCGATTTTGAGGGGTATTTAAACCCAGTTTTTGTCCTAGTTTAGAAGAACTTTTTGCAGCCTTTTTAGAGAGCTTTTTAGGTAATTAGATTTAGGCTTTTTGAGAGATTAGAAAGGGGACTTTTGTTGGATGCTATTGGATTCTCATTGGTTTGTCTCTTTTCTTGTCAAAAACTCTATTTTTATTGATAATTTCTCTATTGCAATGAATTGTGCTGAATTTTCTATTGAATTTCTTATGAATTGCATGATGATTAGTGAGTAGTTTTATTGTCCTATGGCATAGGGATGAACCTTATGAACCCTATTTCTGAGTTGTGATGAATTGGTGAAATTCTTGCTAGAATTGATTAGGGTTAGGTTGGGATTGATAAATTACGGATAGCTAGGGATTCATATCGATTGGGATTTGCAAGAGATTGGGTCCCGAATGATAGGAAGCCCTAGAAATTCGATTTAGATTTACGATTGGACTTCTCTAGAATTGGTTTGCAAGAGATTGTGCCAAAGCTAGGATTTTTAATCGTGTTTCTATACCAATATCCGTTTGCAAGAGATTGGACGGGTAGGAACTATCTCAACCTAGGTCGTAGCTTGAGTTTGCACGAGAGTGTGCTCGAGATACGGTTGAATGATGATGTCATTCTTCACGCTAGCGGCTTAGGTTAGGGTTTGCAAGAGATTGGGCCCTAACCTAGGTTTGCTATAGACCGGCAATAGCGCGAGAGCGTGAGCTTGGTTCTACATTTAGTTGCGACTAGTTCACCTAAAATTCAAGTCTAGCAATGATGTAACCTACGAATCACAACGATGAGATACGGTCCGTAGCGGGGATTCCCTATCCCTAGGCGCTTTATTTCAGTGATATTTCTATCGATATACGAACGATTGTGACAATTTTACCCCGAATTATTCTTGACCATTTTGATAGCTAGATGATTAGAAGAAGACACTGTCATTGTTCCTCCTGAGTTCGATACCCGCTCGCCACTACACCGTGCGCTTGCGGTAAGACTACGAGTCGCTTGTCTCGGGTGCGTGTGCATACCGGGGCACCGATCAAGTTTTTGGCATCGTTGCCGGGGAGGCGACCGTGTTTTATTCTCTTTACTTAGTGTCTTCTTTTTCTTTTATTACTTTTATCTTTTTACTCCTTATTCGTGCTAACAATTCCTTTGAAACTCTGTTTTCCTTTGCATGTACACGAGATCTACGGCGAACCCCGAAGAAATATTATTTGATCCGGAGATCGAGCGTACCGTGAGGAGGATCAGAGCCGAGAGAAGGCACGCTACGGAGGACAATTGTATGAACCTGACGTGTGCCCCCGGTTTGCCGAGCCGCAAATGGCCGGGGGACCCGCGTGGGAGTTTAGATATTTGTAACCGCAAGCGCACGGTGTTGTAGTGTGGCTTGGGGGTCGAACACAGGGAGGCTAGGATGTGCTTGTGTCAAGGAGGACCGAAATCACCCCGTGGGTGAGCTAGCCCGAATCGGTTGATGGGTTGTCACGATATAGGAATGCAAGGTATGAACAATAAGAAAATAAACCCGGGACTTTGGTTTTCACTCCAACGAGCGACTCTCGCCGATACGGCCTACGGGTAGGATTGCGATCGGAATTAGGGTCTAATAGTGAGACGTTGCCTCTGAAAGTGGTACCGGCATCCCATGGGCCCGATATTCCAGTCGGTGCCCAGGATGATACACCGGACTTCCTGGATTCGATCAGTGGGCACTCCCGTGTCCATTAACACTGATCGATTTCGGGAGCACTAAGCTCGCAACGATAACTCCCAACGCCTCATCCTACCGCTCCCGCGCGCTAGGATTCGGCGTCTACGCTAAGGGCGTGAGCTATGGCTAGGGAGTCAACCGCCAAGTTTATTCCCCCTTGGCCCAACGGTCAAAGGCGGTCTTTTTCCCGCCGATGACAATGAAACACCCCGCGTAACCGTTAGATTCCTAATCCCTATCGATTTCCTAACCCTATGGATGCATCAGGAAGAGCCCCCGAAGGGGTTTCCGCCAAAATCCCAGATTTGGGAATTACTCACAAATATTCATTAAAAAGCGATCTAAACAAAAATGAACCGTTAAAATCATAATCAGACGATTGGAATGCGGAAGTAATAGAGTAATTAAGACAATACTAATGTTTGAGAAAGATCCGAAAACTTACAAAAGAAAAGTAATTACAGCCGTCACAATAGGAGAAAACAGTAAAAACTAACAGCACCCCGTTTCTGGAACCCTAGGGGTCCTATTTATAGGATCTCGTATCACCCGATCGGTTGACAAGTCAACCGATCGGGTGATCCGTTACAGATAATAAACAGAAAACGACGAACTTTCACCCGGTCATATGAACCGGTCGGTTGAGTTCTTGGAGTGACCGGTTGGATCTTGGCGCCATCGGGTGAAGGGATCGGTTGGGTGCCCGTGTCTTCGGCTCCTCAGCATCAGCTACAGATGAACCGATCGGGTGAGAGTCACCTGATCGGTTGGAATTTGGCTTGAGAAGACAGAGAGTTGGCCCCCATTGAACCGGCCTGTGAACCGGTCGGGTGAGTTTCACTTGAGCTCCGGCTGAGACCGGGTGGTGCACGCGTGCATCACCCGATCGGTTGGAGATGACCAACCGACCGGGTGAGGGGCTGAAAGATGTAATCTTCGTCGTTTGACCCCCTGGATCACGCGTGACTCCTCCCGTTGCTCCGGCGACTTGAGATATCGTCGTTAAACGTCCCCTACGCGGGCAATCTCCTGCAAACATGGAGAAACAAAGAAAAGTTAAAGAAAACGAGAAAATACGAGAAAACAAATAAAAGACGGCGCAAAATACGGAAAAACACGAAAGAAAACGTGCGTGAATATATGAAATATAAACTCACGTCAAAATCCCCCAAGCTGAACTCTTCCTCGTCCTCGAGGAAGACGAGTGAGGGTAGGAGCTTGGAGGGGAAAAATAGAGAGAAAGAGAGAGAAAGAAAACTCTACGTCCTAGATCGTCCGTCAGAGCCAACAAAATCAAAAACGACACACCAAGCAAGCAAACGTAAAATCACATCACTAAACCTAGGAAAACGAGTCCAAATAAGTGTCGTGGGCCCACGCGGTGAAGCGCGTGTGAGTGCGGTCGTGTGCTAGCAAATGGTGTCGCTTTCTACAATGTGCTATGAGCTCATATACGCAAATCCAGGAAATGACCCAAATACCGATTCGAATTTGAAATTGCGGTGAATATTAGTTCAAGCATGCATGAGAAGAGTATAAGAATAGAAGTGTATCATGCATCGGGGATTCCACAACTAGGGTTAAGGAAATCACGCCACTATAGCCAAGATAATAGCTAAAGAGTTCCTAAGCCAAGTGTTTTCGAAAACGACGGGGGTTGAGATGATGTGGAGTAGAACACTCGGTGCAAATTCTCGCCTTCCCTTTATTCTCGGTAGATAGGAAAAATATTCACACTTGAAATTTTTTTTTGGGTTTTGGGTATTTGTATATTTTTTTTGGCTTTTTGGCTATACAAAATTTTTCTTTTCTTTTCTTTTTGGGTTTTTCTTTTCCTTTCTCTTTTTTTTTTTTGGATTTTTGGGTTTTTGGCTATACACATGTGTACTCTCCCAAGTGGGAGAACGGTACACGACGAGGGGATTTGCACCAAGTAAAACAAAAAAGAAGTCAAAATCTAAACACTTGGGCAAAGGAAACTATTCTCGCTAAATAGAGCATAGGCTAAATGGGTTGTCCTAGTCCTTAATTGTGGAATCCCGACACATGCAAAATGAAGTACACGATATATATATATATAGCATGCAGAAGCAGACAGGGAAAATAAATACTGCATATTCAAATCGAAGCATGATAATCTAGGGGTCATTCCTGGACAGGTATATAAAGTAAAATCACAAAGTAGAAGCACACCAAACAGCTAGGCACGACGCACGACTCACAAAAAGCTAAGTGGACCCACGATGCGTGAAATGCAAGAGGACTCGAAATCCTAGGGTTAGTGAATGTGATTATCGATGCCATGCTAGGTGTGTGTGATTTTGTGGCGATTCATCATAGGGTTCATCTCTAGGAGAAAGAGATAAAAAGAAGAGAAGAGAAAAAAGAAAAAAAATAAAAAAACGATGAAAACGACACAAAAACGAAAAAGGAAGACTCAAATGGCGCACACAGTGCGACTCCCCCAAGCTGAAGCTTGCATTGCCCTCAATGCAATATGAGTGAGTACGGGAGGGCAATGAAGATGGGGGGAATACGCACCGACACAAAAAGAAATGAAAACGAGGAAAACACAGAGATGAAACTGAAAATAAAGAAAAATCAAAATCAAAATCAAACGACACGAAAATAGAACTAAAACCACACGACACGACACTCAAAAGGGGAAAAACAAGCACATACACAAAAAAATGAGAAAAACAACAAAACACGACAACACACCAAAATAGACGTCCCCCAAGCTAGACAAGACAGTGCTAGCAAATAAAATGTGATCGTGAAATGCAGAAATATGCAAGGGGGAGTCAAAACAAACAAACAATGTGAAATCAGAAAGCAGGAGAAGGTGAGTCCTCGTCCTCCTCAGAAGAGGGTGTGGCTGGGTGGTCGGGGGAGGCTGGGGGTGTGCGAAGAAGTGGGGAACGAGGTGGAGGAATAGGGGCAGCGGTGGTGTGAACGATGGAAGGAGTGTCGGTGGAGGTGGGTGGTGGTGGTAGGATGGCGATCAAGGCGGTGGTGAGAGGAATAGAAATGGGGGAAGAAGATGTGGTGGTGACAGTAGTGGGTGGTGGTGGGAGAGATCTGGAGCGCACCGGCAATTTCCTCCGACGCACATATGGAGTGATGGAGGAAGGAGGTAGCGTGGGTGCGATGGAAGTGGTCGGGAGGGGGGAAGTGGATACCAGGATGGGAATAGATGAGGGAGGAGAAGAATGTGGTGAGGGATGTGATGGATGTGGGGATGTGTGGGAGGGTGGAGGAGAAGATCGTCGAGGTGGTGAAGGTGGAGGAGAAGATCGTCGAGGTGGTGAAGGTGGAGGTGGACCATGGATGTGAGTGAGAAGGCGAAGAATGGCGGCCACGTTCCTCTCAAGTGCGAGGAAACGTGGGTGAGTGAGAAAAGAGGACGGTGATGGGTCCGAGGAGGCAGAGGACATGGAGAGCTCACGGAGGGCAACGACCTCCCTTTCAAGACCTAGACGGAGGGCCAAGTGTCAGTGCCCGTGTGTGGGGAGGGGGACGTGTTTGTTTTCGTCTCTTTCGAGACGGTTCCTCCTCCTGCATAATCCCCTTCCCCTTGTCTTTATCCTTAGCCATGCGTGAGTGTGCGTGTATGAATGAGTGCAAAAGCGATGAATGCACACTAACACAAGCAAAATGAGCAAGCACAATTTATAGGGCAAAAATAGAAATATGAGCGTAGGAGCGAGTGTACCCAAGCGAAATGGCGAAGCTTGCTCGTAGATGTCCCCACGCTGTGCAATGAGAGTAGCATGGAGCCGCAGCGACCTCTTTCAGCAAGAAATTTTGAAATGGGCGTTGTTTGGGGGGAATTAGGTCAGAAACTCGAAATGAAAGGAGAGAGGGAGTGTAAATGATGGAGAGATTGATGGAGGAGGTGGGGAGAGGGAGTATTGGAGGAGTGGAGGACGTGGGGGAGTGAATCGGGCCGTTGGGGAGGAGAGGCAGGCGAAACGACGGCGACAATGGCGATCGGGCGAGGGTGAATGCGAACGGGTGGTCGGGGGTTTTTATAGGGTTTTAAGTCGAACCGATCGGGTGACTTGTCACCCGATCGGTTGACTGTTAGGTCGAAATTTTTTGCCGAAGAAGTGCTACATGCGAACCGATCGGTTGACTTGTCAACCGATCGGTTGGCCGCTCCACTCATTTTCCCGAGAATTGAGGGTTGCTCACCCGGTCGCTTCAACCGATCGCACTCTAACTCAACCGATCGGTTGATGTCTCCCAAAAATTTCCCGAGAATCCTCCCCAGATCACCCGGTCTGTCACACGGTCTCTCCATTCTTCAACCGATCGGTTCATTTGGGGACAGTTGCGGCTTGTATCCGATACATCCCAACCGATCGGTTGAGTTATCAACCGATCGGTTGGGGCCTTATTTCCTGTAAAAACCAACAGATTGTCTAAGTCCCTGAACGGATGTTCTTACGGCTAATTTTATTTATAAAAATAGATAAAATAAAGTCAAAAATAACGCTAAAAAGTGGGGCAAAAGTTTAGAGCATGGGTTGCCTCCCATGAAGCGCACTTGTTTAACGTCGTTGGCTCGACGCCCGCAAGTGATGTTCACGATGGTTGATACGGGTGATGCCCGAAGTTTGGCATCTCTTCTTCATCGGAGCTTACGGCCTTTGGAGTAGTCAGCGGCTGGAGAAAGATTCGCTCGACTACCCTCTCCTTGTTTTTGGGATCCGGGGGCTTCTCTTTCGTATTGGCGCTTATCGCCATCTTCTTAAGGATCCGGACCTCGTCTTTGGTGAGGCCCATGGGTTCTTTCCCCGTTTTCCTCGCAGGATGAGCCTTGGGAAACCTGGGAGGGGTCGTACACGCTGCACTCGCTTTCCTAGCAGCATCATTGTTCTTGGGGCCGTCTTGGTCTTCTGAATCCCCCAAGTCATCGGGGGGGGGGGGGGGGGGGGGGTTTCTTAAGAGAATCTCCCAGGAGCTCTCTTTAGCAGCTTTATCTTCTTCCACCTCCAGCAAATTACACCGAGGGTCATCTGGGGGATCGGGGTACTTCATGGACAACCCCAGATCAAATTCAACCTTTTCTCCGCTGACGTTTAGCGAAAGTTTTCCGTTCTTCACATCAATCAAAACGCCAGCAGTGGCCATGAAAGGCCGTCCCAGGATGATGGGGGTGTGTGCGTCTTCGGGCATGTCCATGACAGCGAAGTCCACTGGCACATGCACCCCTTTTACATTGACGGGGAGGTCATCCACAATCCCCCCCGGATATTTGACCGACCGGTCAGCAAGTTGTAGGGTCATACCGGTGGGCTCCAGATCACCCATTCCTATCCTCTTATACATCGATAATGGCATCAAACTGACACTCGCTCCGAGATCGACGAGTGCACGATGAATCTTTACTGCCCCGATCGTGCAAGGGATTGAGAAGCTCCCCGGGTCTTTAAGTTTCGGCGGATTTGCCCTCTGGATGAGAGCGCTACACTCCGCCGTCAACACTACTTTCTCCTTTCTAGACCCTCTAGTCACCAAATCCTTCAGGAATTTCGCATAGGAGGGGATTGTTTCGATTGCTTCCAGGAAGGGGATTTGCAAGCTCAGATCCTTGACCATGGCGAAGAACTTGCCATATTTCTCATCGATTTTGGCCTGAGCTAACCGTTGTGGAAAAGGCACAACGGGTTTGAACACTTTCGGGCCCCCTTCCTCGTTGTTCTTCTTCTCTTCTTCAGAGACTCCCTCCGGAGTCGTAGGATTTGATGACGAAGCACCGGCGTCATTTGATTTTTCGATCGGTCGCTCAACGATCAACGGTGCTTCCGGTCTGTTAGGGGGCACTCTAGTAGGAATTTGTGTCCCGCTTCTCAGAACGATAGCGGACACATTTGCGTGCTCGTGCACGAGTGCCGACGTTTGGGTTGCTCTCCTCGGGTTCACCTCAGGTTGTGGCGGTAATTGGTTTTGTGACCTTGAAAGGTTCGCCACTTGTAACCCCAGCTGGGTTACTTGGTCCGTGAGGGCCCGTTGACCCATTTCCAGCTTTTGATTGATCTTCTCCTGGTTGGTTATATATTGATTCAAGAGAGACTCAACTGGAGAGACGGCCCTCTGTTGGCCATACTGCTGCTGCTGCTGGATTGGCTGCTGAGTCCCGGGGGTGTAAAATTGTTGCTGAGGTTGCTGCTGATATTGTTGCTGCTGAATCGGACTCTGCTGTGGCCTAGTCGGCTGATATGTTTGTTGTTGCGGCTGCTGAGGCGGCGAGGGCTGGAATGGTGCCCGGTAACCAAAGTTAGGGTGGTTCCGGTTGTTTGGAGAGTAGGCCGGGTTGGAATTGGTTCTTGGTGGATACGGCGCATTTCCCGTGGGGTTATAAAATAGTGCGCTCGCCTGATCCAACGGTGGTGAGATGTCACCACCGTCGAATTCCCCAAAAATTTCGGATTCTACCGCTGCAATCTGTTGTGCACCGGCCCCACTGGCTCCTACCATTAGTGCGGAGATCTGGGTCGAAAGCAAGTCGAACTTGCTTGAAAGTTTGTCGACGTCCTCGACTCTGTGTATACCCCCAGACCTGGGTGTGGCTCTCTCGTCACACCACCGCTCATTGTTGGATGTCATATTTTCCAGAATATGTCCGGCATCTTCCTTGCTCCTTGACATGAAGGAACCCCCAGCCGCGGTGTCCATAGAAGATTTTAGGTCATCCCTCAGCCCATTGTAGAACAGATTAATAATCTGCCACTTCGGAAGCTCATGGTGAGGGCATCTTCTCTGCATCTCCTTGTATCTCGTCCAAGCTTCATACAAGGACTCGTGGCTGTCCTGGGAGAAGGAGGAGATCTCACTCCTCAACTTCATGGCTTCCCCGGAGGAAAGAACTTCGTCAGAAAAGCGTTGGAGAGCTTCTCCCAGGTATTGAAAGTGTTGTGGTCCTTCCCCCTAAGCCATTTCTTGGCTTTGTCTCGCAACGAGAAGGGGAACAGCTTCAGACGGATCGCCTCAGTTGTGACACCATTAATCCGGAAGGTGTCACATTTCTCCAAGAAGGAGTCTAGATGCTCGATCGGGCTCTCCATGGGTGCACCCGAAAACTGATCCTGCTGGATCCATGTCACCAAAGACGGCTTTAGCTCAAAGCTTTGGGCCGTAATAGCTGGAGGACGGATGGCGGAAGTGGACTCGATAGATGGCATCGAGTACTCCAGCAGGGACTTGCGAGGCGGGGTGTTCTCCTCCATGGATTCGGGATCCTCTCTTCTTCGCTTCTCAGCGGCCAAGCGCCTAAGGGTGGCGTTAATCTCTGGATCAACGGGGATTAAGTCGTCGAGACTTCTTGAACTCCTGCGCATGAAAAACAACAAACACCCGTGAAGCGACAAGTGGGAAAGAAACAGATAAGATAAGAAATAAAAAAGAAGAAAATAAAAAGGAAAAAGGAGAATGCGAAAATTATCGCGAGGTAGGGATGAGAGCTAGACACTAGGGTTCAAGAGATCCTAAAATAACAAGCATGTTGCCTCCTCGGCAACAGCGCCATAAACTTGACGTGTGCCCCCGGTTTGCCGAGCCGCAAATGGCCGGGGGACCCGCTTGGGGGTTTAGATATTTGTAACCGCAAGCGCACGGTGTTGTAGTGTGGCTTGGGGGTCGAACACAGGGAGGCTAGGATGTGGTTATGTCAAGGAGGACCGAAATCATCCCGTGGGTGAGCTAGCCCGAATCGGTTGATGGGTTATCACGATATAAGAATGCAAGGTATGAACAATAAGAAAATAAACCCGGGACTTTGGTTTCCACTCCAACGAGCGACTCTCGCCGATACGGCCTACGGGTAGGATGGCGATCGGAATTAGGGTCTAATGGTGAGACGTTGCCTCTGAAAGTGGTACCGGCATCCCATGGGCCCGATATTCCGGTCGGTGCCCATAATGATACACCGGACTTCCCGAATTCGATCAGTGGGCACTCCCGTGTCCATTAACACTGATCGATTCCGGGAGCACTAAGCTCGCAACGATAACTCCCAACGTCTCATCCTGCCGCTCCCGCACGCTAGGATTCGGCGTCTACGCTAAGGGCGTGAGCTATGGTTAGGGAGTCAACCGCCAAGTTTATTCCCCCTTGGCCCAACGGTCAAAGGCGGTCTTTTTCCCGCCGATGACAATGAAACACCCCATGTAACCGTTAGATTCCTAATCCCTATCGATTTCCTAACCCTATGGATGCATCGGAAAGAGCCCCCGAAGGGGTTTCCGCCAAAATCCCAGATTTGGGAACTACTCACAAATATTCATTAAAAAGCGATCTAAACAAAAATGAACCGTTAAAATCATAATCAGACGATTGGAATGCGGAAGTAATAGAGTAATTAAGACAATACTAATGTTTGAGAAAGATCCGAAAACTTACAAAAGAAAAGTAATTACAGCCGTCACAATAGGAGAAAACAGTAAAAACTAACAGCTCCCCGTTTCTAGAACCCTAGGGGTCCTATTTATAGGATCTCGTATCACCCGATCGGTTGACAAGTCAACCAATCGGGTGATCCGTTACAGATAATAAACAGAAAACGGCGAGCTTTCACCCGGTCATATGAACCGGTCGGTTGAGTTCTTGGAGTGACCGGTTGGATCTTGGCGCCATCGGGTGAAGGGATCGGTTGGGTGCCCGTGTCTTCGGCTCCTCAGCATCAGCTACAGATGAACCGATCGGGTGAGAGTCACCCGATCGGTTGGAATTTGGCTTGAGAAGACAGAGAGTTGGCCCCTGTTGAACCGGCCTGTGAACCGGTCGGGTGACTTTCACTTGAGCTCCGGCTGAGACCGGGTGGTGCACGCGTGCATCACCCGATCGGTTGGAGATGACCAACCGACCGGGTGAGGGGCTGAAAGATGTAATCTTCGTCGTTTGACCCCCTGGATCACGCGTGACTCCTCCCGTTGCTCCCGGGACTTGAGATATCGTCGTTAAACGTCCCATACGCGGGCAATCTCCTGCAAACATGGAGAAACAAAGAAAAGTGAAAGAAAACGAGAAAATACGAGAAAACGAATAAAAGACGGCGGAAAATACGGAAAACATGAAAGAAAACGTGCGTGAATATATGAAATATAAACGCACGTCAGAACCGTGCGGAGACACCGGAGGAGCTTGCGGCACGAATGGCGAGGATCATATCCATTAGAGATAGGCTTCGGCCTAAGACTTTTTCCACCACGTCATCCATCGCCATGCCGGAACTAGCAGCGGATAAGAATTTTGAGCTAAAGACGGGATTGGTTGTATTGATGCAACAAGACCCGTTTCATGGGAATGCCCATGAAAATCCGCACTATCACATCCAGCTTTTCTTGTCCAAATGCGCCACCTTCCAAATGCTGGGCGTTTCTGTTGATGCAATCCGATTGCGACTCTTCCCCTTCATACTCAAGGATAAAGCTTTATATTGCTTGAGGATGCAAGCGAAAGGGACATTCACCACTTGGGATGAGTTGGCGAGCGCCTTCGTTGACAAATTTTACCCTCCTTCCAAGACGGTGAAGATATGGAGTGCTCTCATGTCCTTTAAGCAAGGACCGCAAGAAACCCTCTATGAAGCATGGGAGTGCTTCAAGGAATTACAAAATCAATGCCCCCATCACAGTATAGAAGATTGGGAGCTTGTTCACAGTTTCTACAATGGACTCCAACCGGGCACGAAGCAAATTATTGATGCAACCGCCAATGGAGCCATACTATCAAAGACCCCGGATGAAGCTACGGCCTTGTTAGAAGAGATGGCCTCTAATAACCAACAATGGAGGGACGAGCGAGGACATTCTTCGTTCTCTTTGAAGCCCACTAGTATTTATGAGGCCAAGGCCGTGGCGGAGATTTCAAACAAATTTGACTCTCTCCACAAGGTAGTGGAGAGATTGGAGAAATATATCACCGACCCACATGGAGCACCCTCTACATCTACGCCGATAAGCAATATGAGCGATTGGCAAGACCAATCCCAAGCCATGTATGTAGGAGGGCACAATGGAGAAGGAGCTATGGAGCAAGTACAATATGTCGCGGGGAACTCCGGATATTGGGCCAACCCGGCCGCTAGAAACCATCCGGGCTTTTCATATGCAAACAATGATGGTGCTTTAAACCCCCCGCCACAACAACTTCCCCAAGCTCGGCCTCCACCACCACAACCTCAATATCAACCGAGGGGGCCACCGCAACAAAATTACCCATAGAGACAACAAGCGGGGCCATATAGACCCCCTGGGTACAACCAAGGTTGGAGAGCTCCCAACCCACCTCAAGCTCAACCACGATCGGACCACGAAGCTAGGGTGGAGGAATTTATGGTGGAGCAAAGAAAGATCAACGCTAGATTAACGGCGGGACAAGAGTCACTAAATACCGTCGTCGCTAAACTTGCAGAGCAACTTGTGTTGCTCACCAAGAACGCCCAACAATTGCCGGCTCAACCCAAGCCCAATTCACAGAGCAACACCGGACACATCAATGCGGTGGTTGCGGTTACAACGAGGGGCGGAAAGGATACCACTCCCACTATGACCCAAAGCAATCAACCCGTGGTGGAAATTTTGGAAGAAAAAGAGACGGCGATTGAGGAGGAGAGCCAAAAGGAGCCAATTGGAGGAGGAAATTCTAAAGTGGTGGAGCCACTTGATGAGCGACGCTACATGCCACCGGTGCCGTTTCCACAACGGCTAGCTAGAGCCAAGATGGAGAAAAGGCTCGCCAAGTTCCTAGAATACTTGAAGGGAGTAAGCCTCAATATTCCTTTCTTAGACGCAATTGTTGAGATCCTGTCTTACGCGAAGTTCTTGAAGGACTTAATTTCGGGAAAGAAAAGGAAGGAAAAAATCATGCTTGCGGAGCAAGGAACTTGGTTTACCCGGAAGGAGAAGGAGCCGGTGAAATTAAAGGATCCCGGGGGTTTCCGCATCCCTTGCACACTAGGAGGCGTCCCTTTGCAAAAAGCTCTAGTTGACTTGGGCGCTAGTGTGAGCCTTATGCCCCTTAGTATGTTCCAGAGATTGAACACAGGCACCGACTTGAAGCCGACTGACATGAGGATTCAACTTGCGGACGGTCGGATTACTAGGCCGGTAGGGATCGCAGAAAATATTCCACTCCAAGTACCGGGAGGTATATGCTTGCCTTGTGATTTTGTCATAATGGACATCAAGGAAGAGGGTGACACTTCGCTCATACTTGGACGCCCGTTCCTCGCAACCGTCGGTGTTATCGTCGATGTGCGTGAAGGAACTCTATCCTTGAATGTCGGAAACATAGAAGTCAAGCTTCACATACCCAAGGCCATGAAACATATGCCATATCATGAGGAGTTAGATTATGTGGATCTCCTCGATGAAGTGATTGAAGAAGCAATCCCCCACTTATTTGGTGCTCTCCATGACGATGGCTTCGAAGAAGGCCAAGCTTCGGGTGAAGAAGAGAAATTGGAGGACCCTCCAGATAGCTCCACGGATGGTGATGAAGGCGACGCTAATGTCGCAAGAATACGAGATCTTTGCAAGCTCTCAAAGGCCAATAATCCGAAGAAAGCTCCACCGAAAGGAAGATCGGTGTCACCGGCCAAGAAGAAGATAGGAACAAGCTCTAGCTTGGGGGACTTATCCCCCAACATTACCCATGATGAGGAGGCATTGAGGAAGACCGATGATCATCACGACCCAAATCCGAGCGGCCTTCCCGGCAAGTTTGACGGGTGCATTTCGTATGCGCCCAATATCGTGAGCTAAACGAATATCTATAGAGATCGAGCTCATGACCTTAAACGAGCGCTTATCGGGAGGCAACCCGACGGTTTTTGCATTTATTTTTATTTGATTTTCATTTTTGGTTTAGACTTTTATAGTGTTTAGAGTCTTTTGTCCATGAAAATCGTGACAACGGGTCCTATTTTTCATGACAGGAGAATGAGAAAGGGAGATCAATCATATGGAGGATGATCAAGGCAAGAAAGAGCGCTTCAGGAATGCGCTCAGGCCTTGGGAGGAGGAAAAAACAGACTGGAGGAAGAAAAACAGAGACCAGAGTGAAAACGGAGAGCCGATGCAGAAAATAGCATGTCACTCGGCGGAGTAGCATATGCCACTCGGTCGAGCAAAGACTCCACTCGGCCGAGTGGAGCACCAAACAGGGAAGTTTCTGTAGACCAACTCTCTGTCAATTTCTATAAGTTTTAGTTTTAATTGCCACTCGGGCGAGTGACTAGTCACTCGGCCGAGTGAAACAGATACCCTCCTAGCTTAAAAATTGCTGAGTGGCAGAGCCACTCAGCCGAGTGGAGTTTCTCCCTTCGGCCGAGTGAGTCAAAGCCACTCGGCTGAGTTGTAAGCGGCGAGGAAATTTTTGAAATTCTTTTTCGTTTACGCACTCGGCCGAGTGACATTGTCACTCGGCCGAGTCGTAACAAATCCTATATATATGCACTGCGGGCTGCGCGAATATCGAAAAAAAAATCCCAAATCGCGCCTGAGCATGCAGCCGCTTTAGCTCCCTTGGCCGCTGCTGCTCGTCCCTCGACCGATTCGACCCCCCTTCACCGGCGATCGCCTGCCTGCGCCCCGCCGACGACCGGTCGCCACCCCCCCCTCGCCGGCGCCGGCCGCCACCGCCCCCCCAATCACCCCGTTTTGCCCCAAAACACCCCGTTTCTCCCCGTTTCTCTTGATCCGTATGCCCGTGAACCCCGTTTTCAAATTAACTTTCATATCTATCTATTATCACCTATCTCCTCCATACATATCGACTATTATTCACTGATTTGATCGTTTGATTTGCAGGCTAGCTTGGGGGAGCTTTGGAGAGTTTTTAGACGCGCATTAAGCTTCGCGGTGGAGGCGTCTCTTTGCACACACCACTTATTGCTCTCGCGGCATGTTCAGGTACACTCGTTCCATCATTTAGCACGTCGCAGTATTTATTTAGTTGGGACACGTCTCGCGGCACACATGCCGCTGTGCACTAGGCCACGTACACGGGGATCCGCTCCCAAGTGAAGAAGGACCGATGATCCCGGTCCCTCTCATGCTAGGGAGGAATCCCCTCCACCTAGCTCGCCACCGCCACTGCCACCTACACAGCCGATCCCTGCTGATCCTGTCCCTCCACCTGCTCCCGCCGTCGGGCCGATGGGGATCACGTTTCGAAATGACGCACACCGCGCCAGATTTGAGCATATCTGCCATCGCTCGATAGTACCCTCTAGGTTTACACACCTAGCTGACCTTGACCGCCTATGGGTACTCGAGGGGCTTCTCACGTTGTACGACAATGTGGGATGGCATGATTTTTTGTCGGTGTCGACGGATACTTATATCCATCCGACACTAGAGGTCCTGAGCTCTATTAACCGGACCCCTGGAGGATGCTCGTTCCGTCTGATGGACCAAGAGTGTGAGATCACTCTCGACATGCTTAGAGCATTCTTCCAGTGGCCCGCTATCCCTGTCCCTGACCGCGCCTACGCTCCCTCGCACATCCCACCCCCATCGTTCGACACCGCCACCTTCTGGACACGGATCACGGGATCCCCACTTGCCTTTGACCCTAGTAGGGCCAAGTCCTCAGCCATCTTGCACCCCTGCCTCCGCATTGCACAGCTCCTCATGGCGACTACTTTCTTAGCGAGGTACGAGCCCGGGACCATGTCTACGCCAGAGCTCTACATGCTCTACGTGATGGCTCGCCCTAGGGTTCTGGATAGGGATAGCGACGACCTGGTCCCTGCCGTCGAGATCGACATTGTTAGTTGGTTTCTGGACTGCATCATCATTTCGGTGAGCGCTCGCTCACCTATTTGTTGCGGCGGTCTGATCACACTTCTAGCCCTTATGACCGGTGTGGACCTACCTGACGACTTGCGTCGAGCCCCGGGCCCCACTTCACTTTCGATAGATGTTATGGCCCGGATGAAGATGCTTCATACCCACGGTCGCAAGCACTGGGTGTGGTTGCACGGTCCCTTTAGTGCTGACTACATGGTTCTTTCGAGCCCCGTCAGACACACATTGGACCGGCTCACGGGGACTGAATTCCAGCGATGGATCTCCTTATCTCAGCTGCCTACGTACTTAAGGCTGAGGATGCTGAGCAGGCACACCCTGCACCACCTGTTGACCCTGTGATCCCTCAGCCTGCACCTGCACTGTCTGCACCTCCCGACACCTCTGTCCACACTTCTGTCAGTGTCGGGAGCACCTTAGCTGAGTCCACCACCACCACCACCACCACCGAGCCTATTTCCGTCAAGCCTATCACCTCTCTGAGTCCCGAGTGTCCACCCACCATTCTTGAGAGCGGCGAGTCTTCCTTTTCTGCTGCTGTGGAGACCATCTCCCGATTGCTGTCGACGGCTCCTAGGGAGTCCACTTTTGTGCCCTACACTACCTCCCCAGTCGTCGACCTTACGGTCCCCTGTCTATACCGCGAGCGTCGTGATATCTGTCCCCACTTCTGCGTCACTGACCTCTCCTGCTGCCTCGTCGCACATTTTGCCTTCCACTTCTGCTGCTTCTGCTTCTGCTTCGATACAGCCTGCGTCCCAGCCGCACACCGAGACTGGGCATCCCTTAGTGAGCACAGCACCCCTTCCACACTTTCCTGCTGGCCCCGTCACCTACACTGCCCATCAGAGACAGCCCCGTACCTCACCTATTCGACCTGTGCGTCCCTCTGCTCCACCACCCCCAGACACTCTAGTTCAGAGCATTCGTGCTCTAGAGGGGGCTGTTAGTGGACTTCGAGGAGACTTTATGGCTCTCTCTGCCACGGTCAGCGCCGTGCAGACCCAGTCGCATTCCTTCCCAGTATTCAGGCTTGCCGGAATCAGATTCTGGCACGTCTACCTCCACCACCCACACCCTCCCAGCAGCCACCACGCCCACCACCTCCACCACCACCCCTGCCACAGGACGGTGCTGGTGCAGCGCCACCACCAGCTTAGGCACACTCTTGATGCCTCTGATATTTTTTGCTGTTTTGCTGCCCGTTTGTTCCTGGGCCTGGTGATTGATTTTTTCCCCCCTCCTCTACGTATTACTATGGTGCCTTCCTGATCATATCTTTTTATATCTTTTTGGGAGTGAGGGAGAGACTTTTTGGGGACACTTTTATCTACACCATCCTGATCTTTGCATGCATCACATTCATTCATATTTTATTTTCTTTCTTTTTCTTTTTCTTTTTTATCATGCATGCATCCTCACCACCCCACCCATTTCACGTCTCTCAGTGTGCCACACTTTGCACATTGAGGACACTGTGCACTTCAGCTTGGGGGAGTGAGTTCTCACACTTTATCATTTTTGCCACCCTTTATTTTTGATTTCTCACACTTTCTTTCCCCTGTTGCACTTATTTTCACCACTTTTTCGTTTTTTTATCATGCATCACGTTTTCTTTTTTGAGTATGCTGCATTGTATATAGTTCTATTTTCTTTTATCTTTGTTTCTTTCATCCTTTGCTAGAGATGATTTTTCTGTGATGATGATGACGTGGTGTTAGCTTATCTCTATGTGCATGCTATTTTGTCACATCATAGCTTTTGTTTCAGATATCATATGCTATGTCCTGCTTTGTATTTTGAAATAGTAACCCACTCTTTTTCTGTATGAATATGTATGAAATTATGTTATTAGCTGATGTCTGATGATTCATACGTATGCTTTTCATAGAATACACACCAAGCTTCACGCATTGATTGCTTATATTTGGAGTATTGCTTTCCTCTCTCATGTCACTTCTTATTGCATGAATTGTACGCTTCACTTTCAGGTTGATTGAATGTTTGCTAGGATGATATATCTGGACTAGTTTACTTTTTGAGATTAAACTGAGTAGATTATATTACTCTGCTGAAAGTTGTCGTGCACGTCTTATAGAGTGAACCAAGTGATACATTTATTTCTTTCTCCACATATCTTGAGCATTATTTCTCTACTTAAAATTCATTGGTGATTCCTCCCCTTAGCAAGTCTATTATCGACATTTCCCCCTGTTACGAGGTGGAACTCGCGTACAATGAATTTGTATTAATGGGAACCAAGGGCACGGTGGTTATATGGAGAAGAGGGTTTAGATAGGCTATTTAACAAGCGATTAGTGGGGCGAAGAAGTCGATCCCGACGCCTGTGATGGTCACGGGGTGAATCTCACCGGATGCAGCTGAACCAGGTTGAAGGGCAGGGGGGTGACACCGACCTGTGTTGATGGGCGAGCTCTCCTGCAACACGAACAACTCGTCAGAAGGGCTGGGTTGGGGTTCAACCCTTAGCCCCTCCGATGCCTAAGTCAGTGATGGCGCTTAAAATGGGGGGCTGGTCACGCCGGTCGGACCAACGGTATGTCGACCGAGCGTGGCGAGCTATAGGTGGGAGAGCAAAGATATGGAAGACCTTTGCACTCGTGTGTGAATAATAGAAAGAGGAAGAATTCAGCAGCCAACCTTTTTTCCGTAAGAGGAGGGGGGGGTATTTATACCTGACGGGTGATGACTAGGCGTGCTGAGCTGGCCCGGGTGTCAGCGGAGGTTTCGGACAAGGACGCCGGGAACAGGAGTTCTCGGCCTGCCTCTGTCAGGCGGCGCAACGGCCCAGGGGTGCTTTTGTCGGGATGTCAGGGCCGAAAGCACTAATCGTCCGATAGGCTAGCCGCCTGGGGGTGCTTTTGTCGGGATGTCAGGTGACGTACGTGTCAGTCATGTCCTTATCCTAAGCTATTTTGTCGTTAGCGGCGGACTAAGAGTCGGGCGGCTGTGGTGGTTCACCTCGGCCGGTTCATGGAGCGCTGCAAGGTGCGCCCGCTTGGCTGGTCGCCCGGCATTTTCGGGGCGGCGGACCTTTTGTGAAAAGGTGAGTCAATGGGGTATGTTAGCGGATCCGGGCGGGAGTCGGGCTATTATGATCTTTAGGTCGTAACAATTGCCCCCGGCCTTCGAGTCTGAGGCGGCAGCCCGACTCGGCTCGGAGGGCGAATCATATCCAACATTCCGGACCCTCAATGTGGGCCTTGGACCCACCGGGTTGTGACGGCGGCGGCTTCGGAACTCCCGCTTCAGTGGTCATCATTGCGATTTGAAGAAAAAAAGGGGGGAGAGGAAAACGAAGCGTCTCTACGATTGAGTTTGCGACACGTGGATGAGGTGACTCTTACGCCAGTCGAGGCGTCGGGGATGTCTCGATGGGCGCCGCGTGGCGAAAGTTTGACGGCCGAGATGGCCCGGGGGCCCCCTGTACCGCCTAAAATGGTCTGGGAGGTGGTCGGCGGGAATTTTTTGTCTTTCTCCGATTCTCCTCCGGCGCTCGATTTTTCTATTTGGAGCTTACTGGCTAACCTGTCCCTTCCGTCGCCGGCCGTCTTCTTCCGATCGTCTTCCAGGTTCGAGGGAGCAACAGGTAACAACAATCAATTTCCTTCCTTTCCGATCAATGGCTTCTCGATTCGAGATTGGAGGGAGTAGCCGGGTGGGGGAGGAAGAGTCGGCGTGCGAGGGGGCGTCGCAGCCGGGGGTGCAGCGGATCAGGGAAAGATGGTCATGGTTGTCCGTTGCACCGAGAGACATTGAGTCCTCCCGACGTAGGTTGGATAGGATCAACATCCGGGAGATTCGCGTGCGGTTTGTGCGACAACCCTATGAGGTGCGAGTTCCCGGGTCGGGGGAAGCGGTGAGCTCACCGGGGAATGATGAGGTCGGGGTCAATGTCCGGTCCTTTGAGTTGGGGCTCCGCTTTCCGATCCACCCGTATTTGTTTCACTTGCTGAATTTCCTGGAGCTGCCGATATTCGCCTTAGCGCCCCGTTCCTGGGGCCTGTTAGTGGGGTTTGTCGTTTTGTGTCTCGCTTGCTCCTTGAGTCCTTCCTTGGCGTTGTTTCAGCATATCTTTGTGGTTCGGAAGTGGGGGGTGTATCATCGCGTTTGCGCCAGGAGAGGGCGAGAACTCATCCTCGAGGTGCCTGATGATGTCGGCGATTGGATGAGGGAGTTCGTCTTCGTGACGGTGCCAAGTGACGTGGCGCTGACGTTGAATTGGGGGGCGCGGAATCCCTTCGTGAATGAAGGGGTGGAGCTGACCGGGGAGGATATTGCCAAAGTTCAGATTTTGAGGGAGCTGCCCGAGGCGTGTCGTCATTGGGCGAGTCTGACGCAAAGCAGTCGGCTCGCCCAGGACTTTTGGGCCCTAGGTATCTTTGACGTTTTGTTAACTTCGGGCTAGGCTCGCCCTGATGGTCTTTCTTTTCCTTTCAGGCGAAGACCCGATGAGGGAGCCGGAGGTGGTGTCTGGTTCGGC
This sequence comes from Scilla litardierei, assembly GCA_030789695.1. NCBI lineage: Eukaryota > Viridiplantae > Streptophyta > Magnoliopsida > Asparagales > Asparagaceae > Scilla > Scilla litardierei. The sequence continues at coordinate 69,109,696 of CM061141.1, forward strand.
CGGTGCCCCGACCTCGGGGGGTACTGATCCTCGCGGGAAAGGCAAGGGGGCGGCTAGTGAGGCGGGATCCCCGGACCGTGGGGGTGGGGCCCCCCGGGGGGAGAGATTGCACCCAGGACGGACGTCAGTCGGACGAGACCGCTCCGCCGGTGGGTCCAGCGAGGATCGTCCCGAGGGCGTGCCCGAGGGAGGGGCCCGACCCTCCGTCCCCCCGCGGTTATCCGAGGTGGTTGCACCCCGCCGGGCGCATGTGGTTCAGAAGTGGCCATACGGGATCCCTTTGCGGGAAATGGGGGCGTCGTCGAGTCAAGCCTGTGAGGGCGCTCTCATTCGTTTTAAGAGGACCCGAGAAGAGGTCGAGGCGTACCCTGATGACAATCTCCGCAAGTTTCCCTTTCGAGTCAGCCGCGACGAGTCGGTATTCGAAGATGCGGGAGTGGCGGCGCGGCTCGCCGAGTATTGCGGGTTGCCGCGCGATCGTGAGTCGTTGACTCGCGTGGGGGTGGAGCGGCTGTGTGGCTCGGCTATATGGCACGTCGTACAGGTAAGATGGTTTTCTTTACTCGTACGCCGGCTTTGTGTGCCCGTGTCTCACTGATTCAAGGTTTAAGCAGATGCTTACGAACGTGCTAGCCCTGCGGGGCCGTCCTGCCGCGGTCGCCACCCGGGTGGCCCTGCGTGAAGCGAGGGAGAACCTTGGTGAGGTCAAGGAGAAGTTGAGGGACACGGAGGTGGAGCTGGAGAGGGTTAGGGCGGCCTGCGGCGTGGAGAAGGGGCGGGCTGCGTACTTCGATTCATCCAAAGCGGCGGTCGAGAAGCAGCTTCAAGAGATAACGCGAGAGAGGGATGATATTCGGGTGAAATATACCTCGGAAGTTGCCAGCAAGGAGTCTGTGATCGGGTTGCAGAGGCAGCAGATTGAGGACCTAAAGGTCGCTCTGGCGGCCGAGAAGAGGGAGAAGGGTCTAGCGGTGCGGCGATTGGAGGATAAGCGGGACGCTGAGGGCAAGCTGGTCGAAGCCGCTATCCGCCGGTATCATGACGAGCATGTTGTGCCGATGCTACAAGAGGCTAAGGAGGCGGCGATTCGGCAAGTGGTCAAGGATGTGAGGGAGCGGTCGGTCGAGAAGCGGCGCCGCTAGAAGCGTGGGTTCGGGGAGGGCCGTAACTTCTTGTGATGGGGTTATGAGCGATGTGTTGTTGTAGTGGGTGGGGAGGCAAAGGTTCCATGTTAGGGTTAGCGGTTGGAGTAAATAAATTTTGATTGTTTTGTGCCAGACTGTATTCGTGTAAGGTTAGCCCGTAGAATATACGATTTGTGGGGATGTGATTGCCCCCAACTTCGCTCTGCCGGGGATTCCGGTAGAGGGGAGTTGAGATGAGTCACGGTCTCTGTTCGTTTGCTTGGTCGCCCGTGCTAAGTGTTGGAATTGAGATGGGTTCCCGTGACGGCCGGGCCGAAGGAGAGCGGAAATGGCAATGATGCGAGGGAAGCTCCTGCTTTGTCCGTACTGACGGGTGTTAGACCAAATATTGGGTCCAACTCTGAGGGTGTTTTGGCCGGAATGATGGAGGACGGATCTAATCTTGGATCTGGCGTTGGTTTCATGATTTGGCCGGGCTGTCGGAGGCCGGATCCAATCTTGGGTATGGCGTTGGTTCCATGATTTGGCCGGACTGTCGGAGGCCGGACCAAATCGTGGGTATGGCGTTGGTTCCGTGATTTGGCCGGACTGTCGGAGGTCGGACCAAATCTTGGCTCTAGCGGCGACATCGTGGGGTAATTTCAAAAGAGGGTAATCATTTCGTAGGGATTTGGGCGGGATTTGTTGGCGGTCGTCTGACTTGACGTCATCCTGGCGAATCGACGGCGGGCGGGAACCGAGGCGGCCCGACCACTGTGGTTACGACACGTGGCGCAATTGATGGTTTTGACGGGACGCGAAGCGGCAGAACACGTGGGTTGGTGATGGACAGGACCCAGATTGGTGACGCGTGTCGTTGGTTCGACGGTCACGATGCCGATGTTTTGCGGGACCGCTTTAGAGATATATAACCTGTGGGGGGGTAAAAAAGGTTGAATGTCGAGGAGCTAGGGTTTGTAAGAGGTTTAAGAATCCTTTCCAGAGCTGTTCTCGTAGGAGCGGTCGGCGGAGCAAAGCGAGAGTCCGAGGCGACAGCACCCGTTAGGTAAGACGCCCATTTGACTAATGTCTTCCACGATGTCTCCGATTCTGGGTCAGGGTTCTGGGGGAGTTGGGGAGGGAAGTTCAGCCTCGGAGACCGGAGGGGTGCCCGTCGAGATTGCGGGAGTGAAGTCGGTGCTGAGGAAATCCATTGGGGAGATCTTCGCAAAGTACGTCAGGCCGCCATACTCGGTTCGTGAACCGGAGCCGCAGGAAAGGGTGTGTTTTGCGGGGGACCGGGAGGTTGGAGTGTACGTCTCTTCATTTGAGCAGGGTTTGCGCTTTCCCCCTCATCCGTTCATGCTGGAAGTGTTGAACTTCCTGGAACTGCCGCTGTATCGTCTGATGCCCAATGCCATCAGTGCCATTGTGGGGTTCCTAGTGCTGTGTGTAAGCAATCAGGTTAATCCGTCCCTGTCCTTATTTCGCCACTTCTTCTTGGTCAAGAGGTATGGATCGTGCTACTATTTATCCGCGAAGAGGACGCATCCGCTCATCAAGGGGTTGCCTGGCAAAATTAAATTGTGGCGCCAGCAGTATGTGTTTGTGGAGGTGCCGGAGGAAGTGCTGATAAGGGCTGATTGGGCCGAGCTGAATCCCGAGGCGAGAGAGGTTGTGGAATTGGGGGACGAGGAGAAGTCGGTGGCCCAAACTTTAATGGCTATACCAGCAGAGGGCCGAAATTATCGGACGTTATCTCGGCCTGAGATGATAACAGCCTATATATGGCCCGAAGGTACAGAAGATTTGGGTGTTCCTGCGCCTGATATGCTTACGCTGAACTTTCTCTCTTTGGCAGGTGGCACGATGAGTCTATCCCTTGAGGAAATGATGCGGAGGGCCGCGGATCAGGCGGGGCGATCGACGACGAGAGGTGGCCCTAAGAGGGCGCGAGCGGAAGGAGGGGCCGGGAGCTCGACTAGGGTGCCGGCGTCAACGAAGAGGAGGAAGAGGTCGACAGGGGATGGTGTGGCGGACCCCATCATCGACCTGGAGGGCGACGAAGAAGGGTCGACAGGGGGAGGGGGGGAACTGCCCCGAATGACTTCGCCTAGCCCCGTGGCGCCTGCAGGGGGTGAGGGGGCGGATCCCAGCGGTCAGTCGCATGGGGTCGAGGCGTCGAGCGGCCCGACCGGATCAGGAGGATGGGACCATTGGCCTTATGGTTGTCCCATGTTTGGTCTCGAGAGGCCGACGACCGACCCCCACTGTGAGGCCGCCCTGGCCAAGTTTAAGGCCAAGAGGGCCGATGTCGAGGGCTGTCCCGACGGGGCGCTTCATCGAGCGCGGTACAAAGTGGCGAACAATGAGTCCGTGTTTGAGGATGGTAGCGTGGCGGCGAGGCTGGCGGAAAACATCTTCCTGCCTCGCGACAAGGTGGCGCTGGAAGCGGTGGAGCCTGAGGGTCTGTGCGGGACCGCAGTGATGCATGGCGTCCAGGTATGTTATGTAAGACGGGTGACGTCTTTCGGCGGGTTTTAGCTTTCGCCCTAAATGGGTCTATTTTTTGGTGTTTCTTTACGCAGATCCTCAACTTGATGCTCGGGCTGATGCGGCACGTGCCGGCCATACACAAGGCCGAAGGCGCCGTGGCTAGGATGGTCGCCGAGGTCGCTGCCGTTCGTAAGAGAGCCGGCGAGGACCTGGAGAAGGAGAGGGAGCGGGGCGGCCGATATGAGGCTGAAGTAGAGCGCCTGAAGACCGTCGTGACCGAGGCTGGAGAGAGATCGAAGGAGCTGGAGGGGGCCCTTCGGAGGGAGGAGGCTCGTGTGGAGGATTTTGCTGCGCGTGCCAAGGCCGCCGAAGAGGAGTTGGCCCGTAGGGTCGAGGAATTCCGGACGTATCAGGAGACAACCGTCATCCCCGCCCTTACAAATTCGATGGTCGAGGGCATAAGGAAGGGCCGCGTGGAGGGGTGGGATGACTGCCTTGCGCGGATGAAGGAGAAGGCGGCTGGCCTGGTCCCGCCAATAGAGGTCGATCTTGACGGGCTCGTCGCAAGCGGCGACGGGGAGGGGGATGGAGGAGAGAAGGGTGAGGAGCAAGGGGACGAGGATGGTGACGAGCCAGAGGACGAGGATGGTGACGAGCCCGAGGTCGGCGGGGCGGCGGGGGATTCTATGGAGGGAGAGGGCGTCGTGATTGGTGGGGGCGCCGAGTAGTTTTGTGTAGGCCCCCCCTGTGTATGTTTAAAAATGAAAGAAAGTAAGGATTCGCATGACTCGCCCCCGCCTCTTTTGGGCTTTCCGCCTGTGTATGCATAGATTTTCTTCTTAGATTTACGCCTTGGTGCGGCCGTTTCTATGTTGGCGTAGGCTGAATCGTGTCGAGTCCCTTTATTTCGCGTATGGCGCCCGAGAGATTTGACAGCGGGGTCGCCTCCCTTTGCGTAGGTTGTTCGGGTTTAGGTCTATCCGAGTTATGACCAGCGGTAAACCGGGACTTGTCTTTGGCCTTTTCATCGGCTACGATCGGAAATTTAATAAAGCGGGGGCTTTCTATAGGCGTAACGTTGAATTGGCACGAAGGCGTAGCATTGTATCAGCCCGTAGGCGTAACATTGTATCGGCCCGTAGGCGTAACATTGTATCGGCCCGTAGGCGTAATATTGTAGGCGTGACCGTGTGTCGATCTAGGTAAGTGGACGTTCTTTTCGCAGTTGATCCGCCTCTCTGGCGTCGCGCCCCTGACAAGGTGGGGTGGCGGGATTCAGAGAGTTCCCCCTTGGCGTAGGGGTGATGATCGCGTCGGATCCCAGCAGTGGCTTTGGCCCTCGTTCCCAGAATTGGGGGGAGAGGGAGTCCTTGGTGGTTGTTCTATCCCACGGGGCCCTGTTGCTCCCCTCGATTGGAGGCTTCGCGTGGTAGGCGCGAAGGGATGCGGGTTGTATCCCCTCCGTGCGTCCCCCCGGTGTTATCGGTTTAGGGGAGGCCGATGAGTGGAAGGGGTGGCGCTGGCGGCTGCCGGGGGGTCCGGTGAGGTGATTTGGCAGGTCCGTCCCATCCATCGGGTTGCCAGCCAGCCGCTCCTGCGTACCCCGGGCGTTCGTGGAGAGGCATGGTGTGCCCACGGAGCGCCCGGTCTCCTGCCTTAAGTTGTCCAAAAGAAGGAGGGGAGCAGCAGGCTGGGTAGCCGTTGTGTAAGCGGGATATCCGGTTGGTGGATCGTCTATCTTTGCGGTCGGCGAAGCTTGCGTCTTCCGCGCATTTCAAGGGAGGGAGGGTGGTAAAAATGACGAGTTTTTCTCCACATCCTTTCCTTTGCCTTTCTCCCCCTCTCCATGAAGCTGAGGAGAGGGGGGATTTATAATGGTGAGCGTCTGCGCTCATTTATTCTTCCTTAATAGGTGATGTGACCCCGATGGGTGACAGGTGATGTGACCCCTCAGGCATGCCTGGCATTTGTCATTGGCGCTCGTCCCGAGGGTCCTGCTTGAGTTGGACAAGTCATTTCGGGCGTCTGCTTTAAGGGGGTCTAGCGTTACTCCTCGGGGATGGCTTTCCGTAGGGGTGGCCTCGATTCGCGGACCGCGAGTAGGTTCCCGAGGTTTGAGGAGAAGGGTGACGGGCCCTTTCGGGGGAGGGAGGGCATCGGTCCGTTTCCTACTCTGCCTATGGCGCTCTGGTTTGGGCGGCTAAGCTCAGTGAACTTGCCCCGGAGGTCTTCTTGGGGGGGAGCGAGTGTGCAGCTCGGCCCGTGCCCCTCTCCGGTTTGGGTGGCGAGGACTGGTCCTGCCCCGGAGTTTTTTAGAGGGGGGGTATAGGGCCGTCGCCTCCCCGCAGCCTCTATAGTCGGACGGGTATTGGGCCGTCGCCTACCCCGCATATGGCGCTCCGGTTTGGGTGGCCAAGCTCAGTGAACTTGCCCCGGAGGTCTTCTTGGGGGGGAGCGAGTGTGCAGCTCGGCCCGTGCCCCTCTCCGGTTTGGGTGGCGAGGACTGGTCCTGCCCCGGAGTCTTTTAGAGGGGGGGGTACAGGGCCGTCGCCTCCCCGCAGCCTCTATAGTCGGACGGGTATTGGGCCGTCGCCTACCCCGCATATGGCGCTCCGGTTTGGGTGGCCAAGCTCAGTGAACTTGCCCCGGAGGTCTTCTTGGGGGGGAGCGAGTGTGCAGCTCGGCCCGTGCCCCTCTCCGGTTTGGGTGGCGAGGATTGGTCCTGCCCCGGAGTCTTTTAGAGGGGGGGTACAGGGCCGTCGCCTCCCCGCAGCCTCTATAGTCGGACGGGTATTGGGCCGTCGCCTACCCCGCATATGGCGCTCCGGTTTGGGTGGCCAAGCTCAGTGAACTTGCCCCGGAGGTCTTCTTGGGGGGAGCGAGTGTGCAGCTCGGCCCGTGCCCCTCTCCGGTTTGGGTGGCGAGGATTGGTCCTGCCCCGGAGTCTTTTAGAGGGGGGGTACAGGGCCGTCGCCTCCCCGCAGCCTCTATAGTCGGACGGGTATTGGGCCGTCGCCTACCCCGCATATGGCGCTCCGGTTTGGGTGGCCAAGCTCAGTGAACTTGCCCCGGAGGTCTTCTTGGGGGGGGAGCGAGTGTGCAGCTCGGCCCGTGCCCCTCTCCGGTTTGGGTGGCGAGGATTGGTCCTGCCCCGGAGTCTTTTAGAGGGGGGGGGGTACAGGGCCGTCGCCTCCCCGCAGCCTCTATAGTCGGACGGGTATTGGGCCGTCGCCTACCCCGCATATGGCGCTCCGGTTTGGGTGGCCAAGCTCAGTGAACTTGCCCCGGAGGTCTTCTTGGGGGGGGGAGCGAGTGTGCAGCTCGGCCCGTGCCCCTCTCCGGTTTGGGTGGCGAGGATTGGTCCTGCCCCGGAGTCTTTTAGAGGGGGGGTACAGGGCCGTCGCCTCCCCGCAGCCTCTATAGTCGGACGGGTATTGGGCCGTCGCCTACCCCGCATATGGCGCTCCGGTTTGGGTGGCCAAGCTCAGTGAACTTGCCCCGGAGGTCTTCTTGGGGGGGAGCGAGTGTGCAGCTCGGCCCGTGCCCCTCTCCGGTTTGGGTGGCGAGGATTGGTCCTGCCCCGGAGTCTTTTAGAGGGGGGGTACAGGGCCGTCGCCTCCCCGCAGCCTCTATAGTCGGACGGGTATTGGGCCGTCGCCTACCCCGCATATGGCGCTCCGGTTTGGGTGGCCAAGCTCCGTGAACTTGCCCCGGAGGTCTTCTTGGGGGGGAGCGAGTGTGCAGCTCGGCCCATGCCCCTCTCCGGTTTGGGTGGCGAGGATTGGTCCTGCCCCGGAGTCTTTTAGAGGGGGGGTACAGGGCCGTCGCCTCCCCGCAGCCTCTATAGTCGGACGGGTATTGGGCCGTCGCCTACCCCGCATATGGCGCTCCGGTTTGGGTGGCCAAGCTCAGTGAACTTGCCCCGGAGGTCTTCTTGGGGGGGAGCGAGTGTGCAGCTCGGCCCGTGCCCCTCTCCGGTTTGGGTGGCGAGGATTGGTCCTGCCCCGGAGTCTTTTAGAGGGGGGGTACAGGGCCGTCGCCTCCCCGCAGCCTCTATAGTCGGACGGGTATTGGGCCGTCGCCTACCCCGCATATGGCGCTCCGGTTTGGGTGGCCAAGCTCAGTGAACTTGCCCCGGAGGTCTTCTTGGGGGGGGGAGCGAGTGTGCAGCTCGGCCCGTGCCCCTCTCCGGTTTGGGTGGCGAGGATTGGTCCTGCCCCGGAGTCTTTTAGAGGGGGGGTACAGGGCCGTCGCCTCCCCGCAGCCTCTATAGTCGGACGGGTATTGGGCCATCGCCTACCCCGCATATGGCGCTCCGGTTTGGGTGGCCAAGCTCAGTGAACTTGCCCCGGAGGTCTTCTTGGGGGGGGAGCGAGTGTGCAGCTCGGCCCGTGCCCCTCTCCGGTTTGGGTGGCGAGGATTGGTCCTGCCCCGGAGTCTTTTAGAGGGTTGAACTGAAACTGTTATGTAGGAAAGGCGAAATTTGAAGATAAAAAGAAGGGAACATGGTACTTCGTTCAGGACTTACAGTTACCGGCTATGCCCCGGCCGGCGCATCGTGCCCCTTGGAGTGACTAGCCCGTCCTTCTCGGGGGGTGGTTTGGTTGGGCGCGTGGTCGATCCTGTTTCCCTCGGCCGTGGCATTGGCTGGGGCTAACTCTGGCTGGAGGGGGTCATAACTCCGCCTTGAGGAGTCGATCTTCAGGTTTACCTCTGGTCCTTTGTGCTTGGTCGACCCTACGTAGCAGCTCCTAGACAGCTTCTGGCTTCCCCGTGCGATCCCCACCCCTCGAGGGGTCTGGAACTTGACCATCTGATGGAGTAGGCTGGGGAGCGCTCCGATGGCCGACATGTAAGGTCGTCCAATGATCCCATTGTACGCCGACATGATGTCGACCACAACGAACAACGTCATTCGGGTGACGACCTGTGGCTCCTCTCCGAGGGTTATCGGCAGGGTGATCACTCCCATGATGGGGGTCGAGTGACCGGTGAAACCGACGAGGGGTCCCGTACAGGGTCTCAGGTCCGTCGGCCTTAACCCCATCTTTTCGATCGTGGACATGAACAGGATGTCGCAAGAGCTCCCCGTGTCGATCAGGAGGCGGCTGACGATGGCCGTCCCGATCTGTGCTTCGATGACGATGGCATCGTCGTGTGGCAGCTCGATCCCCTCCAGATCCTCGTCGCTGAAAGTTATGGGTGGGTAGGCCATCCTTCTCCCTCTCCGGTCCCCTCCGAGACCCGCCGTCATTACTTGTCTCGCATACGCCTTCTTTCTCGACGACGATGCCCCACCTGAAGATGGGCCGCCGCATATCGTATTTATGCGCATGACGGGTTTCGGGGGGTGAAGCTCTTCCCGCTCGTCGTTTGCCGGAGGGTCTGCCCTCCGTGCCCTTCGGTGGTTCCCCTCCTCCCGGTCAGGTCTCCGGGCTCCGACGAAGTCCCCCAAGTGGCCCGCCTGGATCAGCCGCTCGATTTCCCTTTTGAGGGTGAAGCAGTTGTCGGTGTCGTGGCCGTGGTCCCGGTGGTATCGGCAGTATTTCTTGAAATCTCTCCGGGCGGGGTCCGACTTCATTTCTCGGGGCGGCTCCGGCAGCAGTCCGGACCGTGTAGCCGCGGCCATTACCTCAATCAAGGAGGCGTTGAGTTGGGTGTAATGTGCCCTTAGGGGGCCTTCTTGTCTCGGGGCGACTCGAGGGAGCCCTTGGGCCGGAGCGAAATCGCGCGCCGGGCCAGGTCGGTCTTGCGGACGGGGCCCGGGCTGTTCCCTCCTTGGTCGGGCCAGTTGGTCGTGGCCACGGTGCCCCTCTTCCTGCCTCGGCCGTGGGTGTGACCGGGGTTCGCCTTGGGGGGGTTTCGCCGGGGGGAATAAGGCCTTGGCGCCGAGAGTCTCCTCGGCCAGCGCGTGTCTCTCCGCCATAGCTACCAAAGCTTCATAGTCGGTCGGCGGATCCCGGAGCAGTGATTTGTGGAGGCTCCGAGTCCGCAGCCCCGTTTTGAAGGCCAGCATAAGCACTTCATCGCCACACGTCACCACCGCCCGTCTTTCCTCCTGAAAACGGCGGAGGTATCTACCCGTCGTCTCTCCCTCTCCTTGGACTATCGTGCTGAGATAGTCTAAGGGCTTCTTTTTTGTTCGCCCGGCCCGGAACTCTTGGCAGAACTTATGGGATAGTTCGCCAAAGCTCCCTACGGACCTCGCGGGCAAGCCGAAGTACCAGTCCAGCGCGGTGTCCCTCAGGCTTTGGGAGAAATGTCGGCAAAGGAACGCCTCATCCACGTCCTGGGCTTCCATCGCCCCCCGGTATTGTTGCACGTGCGTGAGGGGGTCGCCCCTCCCATTGTACGTGGCCAAGTGAGGGGGTTTGAACCTTACGGGCCTGGGGGCAGAAGTGATCCACCGGGCGAGTGGCGTGGCCTCCTCCGGGTAGGTCGGGCGATCCGGCGCATCCCCCCTCCGCCACTCGGGGGTCGGGCTTCGGTCGCGCCTCGGCCGCCGACGGTCCTCCGTCCCCGGCGAGTAGCCCGACGGTCTCCAGGCGGGGCTCCTTCCTTGGGCCGAGGATTCGACGGGTTGTGGGCTACGGTCCTCCCAGCGCCCACGCCTCCTGGCCAGCTCTCCTCGGGCCTCCATCCGTTCTTGATTCTCCCGAAGGAGTCTTTCACGCTCGGTGGTGAGGAAGCGTAGTTACCGACAAACGGCTTCCTCGCGCTGGGTATCGGAGGGGTGGTGTTGGTGATGGGGGCCACCCCCTCCAGGCGGGGACCTGTTCAGCATCGGGTCCCGCCCGTTCCCAGGCCGCCGGGCCGTCGTCGCCTCGTCCAGGAGTTCTCGGTTGCTCCTGTTCTCCGTCCTCAGCCTCTCGCGCTCCGCGATGATGAAGCGAAGCTGGCGGCGGGCGGCCTCCTCTTCCTGGTAAGCCTTCCGGGCGGTCTCGGCCGCCTCGTCCAGACGCCTTTGCGCGGCGGCCGCCTCCCCCAGGCGCCTCCACCGCTGCGCAACTTCTATCTCCTCCTCCAGGAGCCTTTGCTGGGCCGCGATCTCCTCAGCGAGCCCCCTATGCTCCCCCTCCTCCTCGAACTGAGGGTGGAGGTTTCGCCTCACGTTCAGGGGCTCTGAGGGGCCGGGCAGAGGCTCCGTTTCAGTCGTCTGAAAGCCTCCCCTGGCCTGAGCGACAGCCTCGAAGCTCTTCAGAACGGCGGGGACTGAAGTGTGTTCGATCTCGGAGATCATCCCTAAAAGGGGGTCGGACGCCGGGGTGATTTGTAGGGAGAGCGGTTCCTGCCCCACGGGATCTTTGCCGTGGTCCGGGTTCCGCGGGATTGGTATGGAATCTAACATGGGTGTGACCCTTCGTTCCCACAGACGGCGCCAATTGTTACGAGGTGGAACTCGCGTACAATGAATTTGTATTAATGGGAACCAAGGGCACGGTGGTTATGTGGAGAAGGGGGTTTAGGTAGGCTATTTGACAAGCGATTAGTGGGGTGAAGAAGTCGATCTCGACGCCTGTGATGGTCACGGGGTGAATCTCGCCGGATGCAGCTGAACCAGGTTGAAGGGCAGGGGGGTGACACCGACCTGTGTTGATGGGCGAGCTCTCCTGCAACACGAACAACTCGTCAGAAGGGCTGGGTTGGGGTTCAACCCTTAGCCCCTCCGATGCCTAAGTCAGTGATGGCGCTTAAAATGGGGGGCTGGTCACGCCGGTCGGACCAACGGTGTGTCGACCGAGCGTGGCGAGCTATAGGTGGGAGAGCAAAGATATGGAAGACCTTTGCACTCGTGTGTGAATAATAGAAAGAGGAAGAATTCAGCAGCCAACCTTTTTTCCGTAAGAGGAGGGGGGGTATTTATACCTGACGGGTGATGACTAGGCGTGCTGAGCTGGCCCGGGTGTCAGCGGAGGTTTCGGACAAGGACGCCGGGAACAGGAGTTCTCGGCCTGCCTCTGTCAGGCGGCGCAACGGCCCAGGGGTGCTTTTGTCGGGATGTCAGGGCCGAAAGCACTAACCGTCCGATAGGCTAGCCGCCTGGGGGTGCTTTTGTCGGGATGTCAGGTGACGTACGTGTCAGTCATGTCCTTATCCTAAGCTGTTTTGTCGTTAGCGGCGGACTAAGAGTCGGGCGGCTGCGGTGGTTCACCTCGGCCGGTTCATGGAGCGCTGCAAGGTGCGCCCGCTTGGCTGGTCGCCCGGCATTTTCGGGGCGGCGGACCTTTTGTGAAAAGGTGAGTCAATGGGGTATGTTAGCGGATCCGGGCGGGAGTCGGGCTATTATGATCTTTAGGTCGTAACACCCCCGCTATTAATTTTCATGCTCCAAATCCCCAAAATCAAAAAGAAAAAAATATATACATGTATATCCTTCTCTCTTTTGATTTGGGATCGCTTATGTATATATGTTTATTGAAAAAAAAGAGAGAGAAAAATTGAGAAAAAGAAAAGAAAAGAGAAAAGAAGTTTTATAACGATCCCATCTCATACTCTTTGTCTCATTCTTCCCTCTTTTGTTTTATTTTTTACCTTTTTTGGAGCTTCAAAAGAAATGGAGAATGCACATATTGATTTGTTTATGCCTCCACGCTTATGGATAAGCTTGGGGAGAGGATCCAATGATGTGTGAGAGAGTGACTACTTGATGGTGCATGACAACCTAGGCTAAGTAATCTTCTATACTCGGTGAGATTGCAAAAGTTTCACGAAATCCAGAAATCGACACCTAGCATTCATTTCATGAAAACCGTACTTTTCCATTCTTACTATTCCATATCGTGTGATATCTCTTATACTCCTTATAGAAAGCATTCAATTGAAAAGTGTGTGATCTATGGTTATGCATACCGCTTTAGATGCTTCAGACGATGTTAATCCTAGAACGATTCCATATTTCATGCTATATTGATATTTTGCGGTTTTCTATTTCGAATACATCATTATACTATAATATCGAAATAAAAGTCTTTGACGTGTGTTTTATATTCGATGTATGCTATATAAGTAAGCAAAACCCACGTCCTGAAAAAATGTTCTAGCACCCCCCTTCTTCGCTTTCTATTCTATTTTTATTTTTATTTTTATTTTTATTTTTATTTTTTATTTTTTCCCCCTCTTTTCCATCATTTTGCCCGTCGGGCTCGCTTTTTACTCATCTTCCTCGAGGACGAGTAAGAGGTAAGCTTGGGGGAGTTTGATCGCTCCGTATTTTACACCCTTTTTCTGCATGTTTGCATGCCACTTTGATCGTTCATATCGCGTTTTTCACGATTATTCGGCAATATTGCGATGATTTTCACGATTTCTTGTTTTTGTCGTATTTCAGGAGATATGGAGCGATTCGGAGTGATTTTGAGATCAAGAGGATTTGCACCCACTCCGGAGTGTCACCCAAAGCTCTTTCGAGGGCTATTCGGCGATGGAAGACGAGTGGAAGAAGAAGAAACGTCGTAGGAGCGACGAGGAAGCGAAAAGATGAAGATTGGGCATTTGCAGCATCTCACTCGGCCGAGTGAATCACCCACTCGGCCGAGCAAGAAGACCACTCGGCCGACCAAACAGGACACGCACCAACAGAAGGAAATAGGTGTGCACTCGGCCGAGTGACGATAGTATACTCGGCCGAGCATGGAAATCCCCTCGCCCGAGTGGCATGGGAAAATCCACTTCAAAAGAGAGGCCGACTTACTGTAAATGTACAGGATTTGACGGTTCCGACTCGGCCGAGCAAGAAATTCCCCTCGGCCGAGTGAGTAAACCCACTCGGTCGAGTCACTCCCGAAGACAGACCCCCGAAAAGTCCCAACTTACTGTAATTTTACAGGGTTTGTCACTCGGCCGAGTGACATTTGTCACTCGGCCGAGTGAGCCGCCCCGCCTGCTGCGTAAACTGCGATTTCTGGGCTGCGCAGGGGCATTTTTGTCACGATTTTTTGGACGATTTTGAGAGGTATTTAAACCCAGTTTTTGCCCTAGTTTAGAAGAACTTTTTGATACTTTTTGCAGCCTTTTTAGAGAGCTTTTTAGGTAATTAGATTTAGGCTTTTTGAGAGATTAGAAAGGGGACTTTTGTTGGATGCTATTGGATTCTCATTGGTTTGTCTCTTTTCTTGTCAAAAACTCTATATTTATTGATAATTTCTCTATTGCAATGAATTGTGCTGAATTTTCTATTGAATTTCTTATGAATTGAATGATGATTAGTGAGTAGTTTTATTGTCCTAGGGCATAGGGATGAACCCTATGAACCCTATTCCTGAGTTATGATGAATTGGTGAAATTCTTGCTAGAATTGATTAGGGTTAGGTTGGGATTGATAAATTACGGATAGCTAGGAATTCATATCGATTGGGATTTGCAAGAGATTGGGTCCCGAATGATAGGAAGCCCTAGAAATTCGATTTAGATTTACGATTGGACTTCTCTAGAATTGGTTTGCAAGAGATTGGGCCAAAGCTTGAATTTTTAATCGTGTTTCTATACCAATATCCGTTTGCAAGAGATTGGACGGGTAGGAACTATCTCAACCTAGGTCGTAGCTCGAGTTTGCACGAGAGCGGGCTCTAGATACGGTTGAATGATGATGTCGTTCTTCACGCTAGCGGCTTAGGTTAGGGTTTGCAAGAGATTGGGCCATAACCTAGGTTTGCTATAGACCGGTAATAGCGCGAGAGCGTGAGCTTGGTTCTACATTTAGTTGCGACTAGTTCACCTAAAATTCAAGTCTAGCAATGATGTAACCTACGAATCACAACGATGAGATACGGTCCGTAGCGGGGATTCCCTATCCCTAGGTGCTTTATTTCAATGATATTTCTATCGATATACGAACGATTGTGACAATTTTACCCCGAATTATTCTTGACCATTTTGATAGCTAGGTGATTAGAAGAAGACATTGTCATTGTTCCTCCCTGAGTTCGATACCCGCTCGCCACTACACCGTGCGCTTGCGGTAAGACTACGAGTCGCTTGTCCCGGATGCGTGTGCATACCAGGGCACCGATCAGGGACCTGCCTCACGGGCCTCACCCTAAAGATTTGGGGTAAGTATGTGGTCATGCCCAGATATACACCCAGAAAACGACTGTAGTCTTACCACAAGCGCACGGTGAAGTGGCGAGCGGGTATCGAACACAGGGATGAAAAATGACAGTACTTTATCTTAATCACCTAGCTATTGCTGGAATAATGGAATGGTTTTGGAAATGTTGTCACAGTCCTTCAAATCAAATAGAATTCAATATAATAAAAGCGTCTAGGGGTAGAAAATCCCCACTATGGATCGTCACTTATCCTTGTGGTTCATGAATCTCAATGTTGCAAGGCTTGAAGTAAAGTGAACTAGTCGCAACTGAATGTAGTACCAAGCTCATGCTCTCGCGCTATTGCCGGTCTATAGCAACCTAGATTAGAGCCCACTCTCGTGCAAACCCTAACCTAAGCTACTAGCATGAAGATCGACATCATCGTCCAATCGCACCTCGAGCCCACTCTCGTGCAAACTCGAGCTACGATCTAGGTTATGATAGTTCGTATTCGTCCAATCTCTTGCAAACAAATATTAGTATAGATTTATAATAAAAATCCTAGCTTTGGTCCAATCTCTTGCAAACCAAGTATAGAGAATCTCGATTATAAACCTAAATCGAATTTCTAGGCCTTCCCATCGATTAGAATCCAATCTCTTGCAAACCCCAATCGATGGAAATTCCTAGCTATTTGTAGTAAATCAATCACAACCTAACCGTTCATCAATCCTAGCAACAATTCAATTCATTCATCACAATTCAAAGATCGGGTCCATAGGGTTCATCCTCATGCCCTAGAAGGACGGAACTACACACAATTCATCATAGAAATCTCAGAAATAACAAGCAAGATCATAGCACAAGAGCGAAAACAATTCATAAAAACTAGAAATTTAGATAAAAAGAACAAACCAAATTGCGTGTCTTTGTTCTCTAGCTGAGAATTACAATAAGAATAGCTGTCAAAATTAAGTTCTAGTCTCTTCTAAAACTAGGAATAAAACTGGCCTTAAATACAAGTCAAATTTGTCCAGAAATTCCTGACAGAATTGCCCCTGGTGCAGCCAAAAACCTAATTCACGTAGCAGTCGGAATGCGACACTCGGCCAAGTAGAACATGTCACTCGGTCGAGTGATAGACCCTGATAAAAAACAGAGAATAGTGGATTTTTGGGGGTCTGTCACCCTGTCATACTCGGCCGAGTGGACTTAGTCACTCGGCCGAGTGGGATTTCTCACTCGGCCGAGTGGGTTTTCTCCAAATTCCAGTAAGTCGGATGATTTTTGGGAGAAAATCCCTGTCACACTCGGGCGAGTAGGCTTTTTTGCTCGGCCGAGTAAGATTTCTCACTCATCCGAGTGCACTTTGACTCAACGTGCTCCTGTATCTGTTTCACTTGGCCGAGCACGTTTCTTCACTCAGTCGAGTGAGCTGTTGATCGGCCGAGTGAGCTGCTCCTGTGGCATTTTCTTCTCCTCCTCGCTTCCTCGTCGATCCAATCGAACTTCTTCCTCTTTCCCTCATCACCTATCCATGTTAGCTCCTCAATAAGGTCGTAGGTGATGCTCTGGTGCGCGTGAAATTCCCTTGATCTCATTTTTTCTCCAAATCGCTCCATATTTCCCGAAATTCGACTAAAACAAGAAATAGTGAAAAGCAACGCGATATCGTCGAATAATCGTGAAAAACGCAATATGGACGATCGAAATGACATGAAAACATGCAGAAAAAAGATGTAAAATAAGGAGCGATCAAAATCCCCCAAGCTTACCTCTTACTCGTCCTCGAGGAAAATGAGTAAAAAGGCGAACCCGGCGGGTAAAAATAAGAAAAAGGAAAAAGGAAAAAGGAGATAGAAAAGAAAACAAAGAGGGAGGTGCTAGATCATTTTCTCAGAACGTGGAGCTGCTTACTCGTATAGCATTCAACGAATAAAAACATGCCAAGGACTTTATCTCGATATCATGATCATATAAGGATGCATTCGATATAGAAACCCAAGAATATCAAAACGATATGAAACATGAAATCATTCTAGAATTATAATCGTCTGAGGCGTCTAAAGTAATATACATAATCATAGATCACACACTTTTCAATTGATCGCTTTTTATTTGGAGTATAAGAAGTATCACACAATATGAAGCAATAAGAATAGAAAGGAATGGTGTTCATGAAATGCATGCCAAATTTCAATTCCTGGACTTCGTAATACTCCTAGTAATCTCCCTTAGTATAGAAAATTACCTAGCTTAGGTCGTCATGTACAGACAAGTAGTCACTCTCTCACACATCATTGGATCCTCTCCCCCAAGCTCATCTATAGGCGTGGTGGCATCGAATAAAACAATACAACTTTTCCCCATTTTTTTGAAGCTCCAAGAAAAAAATAAAAGATGGAAGAAAGGAAAGAAAGAAAGAAGTGGGATCGTGTATATACAGATGAACTTCTTTTTGTTTTTGTTTTTCTCTTTTCTCTCTTTTTTCTTTTTTTTCTTTTTTTATACACAATAAGAATCCCAAATCAAAGATAGAGAGATATGCATGTATATTTTTTTCTTTTGATTTTGGGGTATGGAGCTTGGATTTTATAGCAAGGGGAAGATGCCAATTAAGATTCGCTAAAGGGAGATTCACCAACGATTTTAAGTATAGAAATGATGTTCAAGATATGTGGAGAAAGAAAAATATGTAACGCTCAGTTCACTCTTTAGAATGTGCACGACATCTTTCAGCAGAGTAATGTAATCTACTCAGTTTGATTTCATAAAGTAAACTAATCCAGTAATATCAAAATGGCATACATTCAATCAACCTGAAAGTCAAGCGTACAATTTTCATGCAATAAGAAGTGATAGCAGAGAACAAAGCAGTACTCCAAACATAGGTAATCAATGCCTGAAGCTTGGTGTGTTTTCTATGAAAAGTATACAATATAAATCGTCAGACTCAGCTAATGGTAGAATTTCATTCACATTTATATAATAAAGATGCAGGTTACTATTCTCGCATGCATAGCAAAGTATAGCATATGATATCTGAAATAAAAACGATGGCATGACAAGATAATATGCATATAGAGGTAAGTGAATTCCACGTCATCATCATCACAGAAAATTCATCTTTAGCAAAAAGGACAAAAGAAATAAGGATAAAGGAAAAACAAGAGCTACTGTACATATGCAGCAAAAAAAATAAGAAAACGTGATGCATGAGAAAAAATAAATAAGTGGGTAAAAATAAGTGTAAAATAAAGAAAGGTGGAATAATAAAAATAAAAATGAAGAAAATGAAAAGTGCGTGAGGCACTCACTTCCCCAAGCTAAACTGCACAATATCCTCAATGTGCTAAGTGTGACACAAGGAGAGATATGATATGGGTGGGGTGGGTGAGGATGCTGCATGATCAAAGATGAAAACTGAAAGAAAATGAGATGTATATGCATGTGAAGTGCGCAGAGATCAAGATGGTGCAATGTAAGGGTCCCAAAAATACATACCCTCTCCCAGGATGATATAGATATATATGAGCAAAATGTGACCAAAATGTGTGGGGAGGTAGGTGCGCAAAATCAGCAGGCAAAATGATAGCAATCACGGCAGCGGCAAAAATATGGAAGGCACCTAGTGTGTGCCCAAGCGGGTGGTGGCGCACCAGCACTGTCTTGTGGTGGGGGAGGTGGTGGCGGTGGCGGTTGCTGTGAAGTGAGATGAGTAGTGGCAGGTGAAGGAGGCAGTGGCAGTCACGCAAGAATTTGGTTCAGGGTAACTGAATACCAGGGAGTAAAGCAATGCGAGACTGCACAGAACTAACAGTAGCAGCCAGAGCCTGAAAATCTCCACTAAGCCCACTAACTGCTCCCTCTAGAGCACGCAGGTGCTGAACTAGGGTGTCGGGGGGAGGTGGAGCAGAGGGTCGAACAAGTGGGGATCGAGGCTGCCGAGCACGGCTACCGTAGACAAGTGGTGCCACTACATGGTGAGGGTGTGGTGCTGTGCTCACTAAAAGATGCTCAGCCTCTGTGGGAGGTTGAGACGTATGAATTCTCTCAGAAGTGTGAGCAGTGGTGGAAGCTGAAACGGTGACAGTAGGTGAGGAGGACAGAGAGGTCACTGACACAGAAATGGGACAGACGTCACGACACTCTCGGGGAAGATAGCTGCAGCGGAGACTGAAGTGTCGACGACGGGGGTGTGCCGTAAAGTCAACATAAAATGACTCCACATGGGTCGAGAAATATAGAGTGGACAGGGTCTCGGTTGTGGAAACAAGGGAAGGCTCGCCTCTCTCAAGAATAGTGGTGGGGGCGCTCTCAAAACTCACATATGAAATGGGATCAATGGCCAGCGGCACAGAGGTGGTGGTGGTGGTTGACTCAGTAAGTGTGCTTCCGACACTGACAGAAGTATGGACAGAGGTGTCGAGAGGTGCAGACAAATCAGGTGTAGGTTGAGAAATTGGGATCTCGGGGTCCATAGGGTGGACAAGGGGCTCCTGCTAAGCGCCCTCCGGCTCTAGTATGTACGCAGCTGGGATGAGGAAGTCCATCTCTGGTCTCCACATCCCTCTTGCTGGTCCAATGTGGGTCCGAGCGGGGATCTGAAGCACCATGTAATCTGCACCAAACGGACTATGCAACCAAACCCAGTGGTGCTGACCATGAGGATGCAGCAGCCTCATGCGGGTCATAACATCAATGGAAATAGAAGCGTGGCCCTGGGGTCATAGAAAACCAGCTGGGAGGTCCACTCCGCACATGGGAGCCAGCAGAGTAATCAGACCGTCGCAACAGATAGGCATCCTAGCACCGACAGAGATAATGATGCTGTCTAAGTACTAACTAGCTATGACAATCTGAATAGCAGAGAGTAAGACGTCTCCACCTGCCTCGAAGGCTCTCGCTCTAGTCATCGCATAGAGCATGTAAAGCTCGAGCATAGACATAGTCCCAGGCTCATACCTCGCTAAAAAAGTGGTCGCCATAAGGCGCTGAGCAATGCGGAGGCACGGGTGGACTATAGAGGAGGCCTTGGCCCGGCTAGGGTCAAAGGCTAAAGGTGATCCTGTAATGAGTGTCCAGAAGGCATGAGTATCGAATGACGACGGGGGATGTGTGTGGGACCATAAGCGCGAGAGGTGTCCGGGACGGGGGACCACTGGAAATAGGCTCGGAGCATGTCGAGGGTAATCTCGCACTCACGATCCTTCAATCAAAATAGGCAACCCCCTGGAGTCCTACGGATGGAACTAAGGATCTCTAGTGTCGGACAGATGTAGGTGTTCACCGACACAGAAAAAAATTCACGCTACCCCATGTTGTCATACAACTGGAGTAGGCCCTCAAATACACATAGGCACTCAAAGTCTGCAATGTGCGCAAACCTAGAGGGTACGATCGACCGATGGGAGATCCTCTCAAATCGGACGCGTTGTGCGTCGTCTCGGAAAGTGATCCCCATCGTGTCAAAAGCGGGGACGGGTTGTGCCGGTGGTGGTGGAATGGGTGCAGTAGGAGGCAGAAGTGTGGGTGGTGGTGGGCTAGGTGGCGGGGAGTCTACCCTCACAGAAGAGCGGTAAGGATCGCTGGTCCTCTTCCGCTTGGAAGCAGGAGCCTGTAAGCACGACCTAGTGTGTGGTGGCATGTGAGCCGTGAAACGTGCCTACTAATGCGAAGAGCTATATAGAAGGAGCGAATGTACCCAAACATGACGCGAGTGCAAGCGATGGATGTGTGTGGAGAAACGCCTCCGCCAAAAAGCTCCAAATCATCCCCTGATTCTCCCCTAAGCTATCCTGAAACAAAAATTGACAAATTAGCAATGAATATCAATAAAATTGGGGTAACATCAAGTGTAATAGATATATAGAGAGTTTAATTTCGATTTGGGGTTGAGTGGGGCTTACGAAATGGAGAATGGAGAGAAAGGGGAGAATTTGGGTGAAATGTGGGGTGATCGACGGCTAGGGGGCAGCGCTGGTGGCGTTTGGGCGGGGTGGAGGTCGGCGTGGGGTTGCCGACTCAGGCGCGGCGCCGGGGCGGCTCGGGCGAGGGAATGGTGCTCGGGGAAATTGGGAACGGCTCGGGCGAGATTTGGGAATTTTTTTGGAGAATTTGGGATTTTGGCCGCGAGCTGTCGAGTATATAGGATATGTCACTCGGCCGAGTGGTGTGTCCACTAGGCCGAGTGGCTCGGTTTTAAAAATTTTCGAAATTTCTAGTAAAAGTACCGACTCGGCCGAGCAGCGCTTCCCACTCGACCGAGTAGATAATGGCCACTCAGCTGAGTGGCAAGGCCACTCAGTGTTTTTCAAGTGTTGAAAGTGTCTGATTCACTCGGTCGAGTGACAAAGTCACGCGGCCGAGTGGCATATACATGACAGAGTGTGGTTTTTTGAATCTTCCCTGATCAGTACTCTACTGGGCTGAGTAGAGTCTTCACTCGGCCGAGTGGGCTACTATTTTCAGCTCCAACTCTTTGTTTTTGCTCCACTTTCTGATTTTCTTCTCTCCGTCAGTTTCTTCCTTCTCCTGGACGCCTGAGCGCATCCCTGGAGCGCTCTCCTTTGCCATGGTCGTCCTCCATTCAAATGTTTCCTTATTCTCCATCTCCTGCAGTGAAAATATTGCCCGTTGTCAGGTTTTCTTCGACTCTTGACTTTAAACACTAACAAAGAAAAAATAAAAAGATAAATTCAACTAAAAATGAGATAAATCCGTCGGGTTGCCTCCCGACAAGCGCTCGTTTAAGGTCTTGACCTCGACTCCTTAAGATACGCGTTTATAGCTTTATGTTTGGCGCATGTGAGATGCGCGCGTCAAATTTGCCGGGAAGGCCGCTTGGGACCGAGTTGTTGATTTATTTCGACGTTCCTTGGCTCCCCTCCATCATGGGTGGTAGTGGGGGATGAGTCCCCCAAGCTTGAGCCTTTAACATCCTTTTTCTTTGCCGGCGGCGAAGATTTGTTGTCCGGTGGAGCTTTCTTCATTTTCTTCGCTATAGAGAGCTTGCATAGCTCTCTAATCTTGACGACATCGGCGTCGTCTTTCTTCTCATCCATAAGAGGGTTCGACGGGTCTCCCATCATCTCGCCATATTGGGAAGATTGGCCTTCTTCGAGGCCGTCATCGTGCATGGCACCTATAGCATATGGTATGACATCGTCAATCACCTCGTCTAAGAGGTCCACGTAATTCACGTCCTCCGGCCAAGGCATATGCTTCATCGCCTTCGAGATGTGGAGTTCAACCTCAATATTTCCGACGTTCAAGGATAAGGTTTCTTCCCTCATATCAACAATCACACCGACGGTGGCCAAGAAGGGGTGTCCAAGAATCAGCGATGTATCGCCCTCCGCCTTAATATCCATCACCACGAAGTCACACGGCAAGCAAATTCCGTCCGGTACTTGTAGTGGTATGTTTTCCGCAATCCCCACCGGCCTAGTGATCCGACCGTCCGCGAGTTGTATCTTCATGTCCGTCGCCTTTAGATCGGTCCCCGTATTCAATTTCTTAAACATCGTAAGGGGCATGAGGCTCACGCTTGCTCCCAAATCTACCAAAGGCTTTTGAAGTGGGACTCCTTCAAGCGTGCAAGGAATTCGAAAACTACCAGGATCTTTAAAATTTGTCGGTGCTTTCTCCTTCCGAGTAAACCACGTGCCTTGCTCGGCGAGCATGATCCTTTCCTTTCGCTTCTTTCTCGCAATCAAATCTTTTAGAAACTTAGCATAGGACGGGATTTCGACAATTGCATCCAAGAATGGAATATTCAAGCTCACACCTCACAAATACTCCAGAAATTTGGCGAGCTGCTTCTCAATCTTTGCCTTTGCCAATCGTTGTGGGAAGGGTACTGGTGGCATATAAGTGCGCTCCTCACGTAGCTTCTCAATTTTGGATTTTTCACCGTCGTTTGGTGCCTTTGGGCCTTCATCTTCATTGATCGGTTCCTTGTCAACCAAAATTTCTTCCCTCGGCTCCTTAGTTTGAGTCATGGCAGGGATAGTGTCCTTTCTGCCTCTTGTAGTCATCGCCACAACCTCATTGATGTGGCCGGTATTGCTTCGGGGGTTTTGTTCCGGTTGGGCCGGCAATTGTTGATTGTTCTTATTTAGCAACGAAAGTTGCTCTGATAATTGTGGTGTTGAGGGAGTTTTGTTGGGCCGTCAATCTTGCATGAATCTTCTTTTGTTCGGCCTTGAACTCTTTAACCCTTGCTTCATGTTCCGACCTTGGCGGTGCTTGCGGTGGATTGGGTGCCCTCTATCCTTGATTGTACCCCGGGGGTATATAAGGCCCCGCTTGTTGCCTCGGTGGATAGTTTTGTTGTTGGGGTGCTCTTTGTTTATATTGCGGTTGTTGTGGGGGCCGGGCTTGTGGTTGTTGTAGTGGTGGATTCAAGGCTCCATCATTGTTAGCATATGAAAATCCGGGGTAACCCCTTGTAGCCGGGTTCACCCAATAACCTATACTTCCCGCAACATATTGAGCTTGTTCCATAGCTCCATCTCCTTGCTCCCCTCCAACAAATATAACACTGGCTTAATCTTTCCAGTCGCTCATGCTTCCTCCCGATGTAGGAACGGTGGGGGCTCCATGCGGTTCACTAACCAACTTTTCTAGTCTTTCCACTACCTTGTAAAGAGAATCAAACTTTGAAGAGAGATCTGCCACAGCTTTTGACTCATAAATACTTGCCGGCTTCAAGGATGACGAAGAATGTCCCCTCTCATCGGCCCACTATTGATTATTCGATGCCATCTCCTCAAGTAAAACTGTAGCATCATCTGGGGTCTTTGACAAAATAGCTTCATTGGCGGTTGCATCAATTATTTGCTTTGTGCTCGGTTGCAATCCGTTATGAAAGCTATGCACAAGCTCCCATGGCTCAATAATTTGATGGGGACATTGGTGTTGGAGATCCTTGAAACACTCCCATGCCTCATATAGAGTTTCCTGAGGGCCTTGCTTGAAGGACATGAGTGCGCTTCGTATCTTTATAGTCATGGATGGCGGATAGAATTTGTTGACAAATGGGCTCGCCAGCTCATCCCAAGTAGAGAATATCCCCTCGGATTGTGTCCTCAACCAATACAATGCCTTGTCTCGAAGAATAAACGGGAAGAGGCGCAGTCGAATAGCGTCAGCCGGCATGCCAGGCATCTGGAAACTAGCGCATTTAGACAAGAACAATTGAAGATGGTAGTACGGATTTTCTTGTGATTTCCCATGAAATGGGTCTTGTTGCATCAACACCACAAGTCCTGTTTTAAGCTCGAAGTTCTTTTCGGTCGCCAACTCTGGCATGACTATGGAAGAGGTGCTAGAAGTGGCCTTGGGCCGTAGCCTATCTCGGATGGAGACAAGCCTAGCCATACGCGCTGGTAATTCCTCAGGTGTTTCTGGCGCGGCCATATGATCTTCCTCTATAGCAAGTCTCCTCTCAGATCTAAGCCTTCGTGACGTACGCTCGATCTCAGGATCAAATAATATGTCTTCTTCGTGTGCCTTAGATCTCGTGTACATGCACAGATGATCGGCCCCGGATATACACCCGGAGAACGATTGTAGTTTTACCGCAAGCGCACGATCAAGTGGCGAGCGGGTATCGAACACGAGGAGGTGGTGTTGGTTCCAATCTATTTAGGTTGGCTCGACTACGAATGTTTTATTGGTGGAGATGGGTATGGTATGGTGTAATGACAATGGTGATGGATGTCGGTGTCGGTGATAAAGATGTTGGGTAAAATATCGATTCGAATTCAATACAATAGAAGTGTCTAGAGCTAGGAAATCCCCACTACGGATCGTCATGCATCATTGTGAATAGTGAATCTCAATATTACTAGACTTGTGTTAAGGTGAACTAGTCGTAACTGAATATAGAACCAAGCTCATGATCTCGCGCTATTACCGGTCTATAGCAACCCTAGGATAGTGCCCAATCTCTTGCAAACCCTAGCCTAAGCCGCTAGCATTAGGATCGACATCATCGTTCAATCGCCCCTCGAGCCCACTCTCGTGCAAACTCGAGTTACGATCTAGGTTGTGATAGTTCGTATTGTAGGATCCTGTCAAAACAACGTTAGGATCGATAAATGAAGTTGAGACTTACGCTTGCGTACGCGGCACGGTAATCTCGGAACTTCGCCCTCGGATTCGCCACAACGGTCGATACTTCGTCACGGAGGATCGAATCAGAGTTTCACCGCCTAAATCTCTAACTAGAAGAGGATTTTAATGGAAGGGAGAAGAAGAACATAAGGATGCCTTATGCAAACTTATGGCATGGAAAGTGTGATTGAATGCCTTACCCTTGGGTCCTATTTATAGGCTTTAGGGGTGGTTATTGTAGGAAATAACCAATTATAAGCTTATTAGCCTATATTAGCACATTCATTTATCTTCTTCTTTATCCACTTATCAAGTGCCATTTTGCACTTATAAAGTGGCTTTTTCCACTTATCGAGTGGCTTTTTCCACTTATCGAGTGGTCCTTTTCACACGAGAAAAGGTTTCCTTCGCGCACGCCTTCGTGCACGCGACATCTGAGGTCCGTATACCCTCATACATCCCCTCATGGGTGTATTTATGTCGTCCATATCCAACATCTCCCACTCACACTTGAGGGGATTGTAAGGAAACATATTTTCCTTTAACTCTTCTGTTTGTCATACCGAGAAATAGGCCGTGTGACCGTCATGCGCATAGAGTCCGCTGTTGTGCACTTGTTAGAGATACACAACACTCCTCGAGGAGCAAAGTTGAGTAGATCAACGCATGCTTTACCCTAGATTATTTCTTCACATTTCTTATACTTTATATTCAACAATTGAATCCCATCTGGATTGCAATTGGCTGGCCAGCTTTGAATCTTTAAAGTCCAAATGTGAATGTGAAATTAATCTTCCTCTTCTTGCGATCCTTTCGATCTTGACTTGACTTGCTTTTCTAACATGCCCCGCCGGACCGAATTAACCATAGTCCATAAGTAACATGCTAAGATAGCAATCACCCGGTCAAATCTAAAGGAACCAATTAGAGTCCATAAGGGTAATGAATTAAGACCCATGTGGTCTTTGGGTCTCACATAATAGTAAACTTATTTACTATTCTAACCCAATGGTCAAAAAATGCATACGTAGTATGAATACGCATTACAACATCGCTCCTTTCCCAGGGAGTGTATGTCTCAATGATGTTGTAAGGATGATGATCAGACACCACAATGTCTGACTTTGAGTCCCTTTTTCTACTCAAATAATCATTTGGACTCACATCCCGCATTTAGACAGATAGGATTTCAAAAATCCTTTTAGATCTTCTATAAGCATCCATATGATGCAGATCTTTCATGCGACCATTTTGTTTTAAGTCATGACTCTAAATCATCCGTCTGATGATTTTGACTTTAAACAGGTCTCATCTCTATTCTATCCGTCTGATAAAATAAGGCGGTTGCTCATGTGAGAGAGCCAACCTCAATCTGTCCGACATACTAGAATTCAGCTGAGATTTCAAAAATGTACACAAACATTTCTCAAGAGATTCTTATGCAATGTTTGAAAAAGAACTTATTCTTTTATTAAATTTGATCTTTCTCAGACATGGGAATATATATTGGTACAACTCAGCTCTTACGCAATCCTTGGGATGATAAGTGTTTATAAAACACATTTCTGGGGATCGCTTTCGTAAGCGGATCCTCTATCATCTCATGCGTAGATATGTACCTTATGTCTACCTTCTTTGTTTTATCATAGTCTTTTGCAAATTCTTATCGGATATCAATGTGTTTGATCTTACAAGACACATTATCCTCTTAACCGCTTTCCAGTGTACTTGCCCTGGATTGGATTGGTAACAGCTTACCATTTCCAACGGCAAAACAGATGTCCGGTCTCGTACACACCATAGCGTACATAAGACTATCAACTGCACTGGAATATGGAACTTTTTCCATAATTTCCTTATCCTTTTGGTTCTTTGGACACGATTCCAGATATAAATTATCGCATATGCTTATATGAATATCAATGGACTTGCAGTCCTGCATATCAAAGCGTTCTAGAACCTTCTTTATATAAGTCTCCTGAGAGAGAAAGAAGTTTCTTCGAACGATTCCTTGAAATCTTAACTCCAAGGATATATGCGTCTTTTCCTATGCCTTTCATCTCAAATACTGATGAAAGCCAAGCCTTGATACTCATCACAAAGCCTTTGTCATTTCCGGCTATTAAAATGTCATCTACATATAGAGACATGATAATATACTTGCTTTTAATCCTCTTGATATATACTCAGTTATCTTCATCAAGCATGGTAAAACCATTTGATAACTTTATGAAATCGTATATACCATTGCCTCGATGATTGTTTAAGATCATATACGGACTTATGAAGTTTACAAACCTTATGTTCGTTTCCTTCTTTTACACACCCTGTTGGTTGTTCCATATAAATCTCATCGTCCAATTCTCCATTGAGAAAGGCAATCTTTACATCCATCTGATGTAAGTCGAGGTCTAAGCAAGCTACCATTGCCAGAATTAGGCGAATCGAGGTAAAGCGCACAACAAGTGAGAAGGTCTCTTCGTAGTCTATCCCTTCTTGTTGCGTATAACCTTTCGCGAAAAGGCGAGATTTATATCTGTCAATAGAGCCATCAGCCTTATGCTTGATCTTGAGAACCCATTTGTTCCCAATAGCTCTACGTCCTCTGGGTAAGTCAACTAAGTCCCAGACTTGGTTAACTTTCATGGATTCTAACTCCTCTTGCATCGCTTCCATCCATTTGTCTTTTAGCAGGGCAAGATACGGCATGTTTGAAAGTAGCAGGCTCGTCATCTTCTTGTAGTAAAGTCATAAAGGTTTGCGGAAATTCATCCTCAAATCTTAGAGGAGCCAGCCTTGTACGACTACTACGTCGTATTTGAGATTCTTCAAGTCCTTGTTGACTCGAAATTAGATCAATTCTAATATCACTCCCACATGGAATGTCGTTAGAATTGCTCCCACTAGGATCATTATTCCCGTATGGAATAGGATAATCGTCATTCGTACAATCCATTGGTGAAGGTTAAAACGTATTTTCGTTTTCACCAAAGAATTCTCCCACTCGAATGAGGTAATCCTTCTTGATCGTAAATCTCAAATTGAGATAAGTCCTGACTTATCTCGCCCTGTCTTGGAAACTCGTTTTCAAGAAAGTGACATCCCTCGACTCAAACTCAATTAGCCCACCATTGTCTTCCTGACTAACAAAAACATAACCTTTGGAGTTTTCTGTGTATCGTAAAAAGATACATTTCCTTCCCCTTGGCCCAAGTTTGCCATACTTATGGGAGGAAATATGTGCGTAGGATGCACAACCCCAAGGTTTCAAAATGTTTAAGTCAGGAGACCTTTGGTTTCACAACTCATAAGGAGTGGAGCTAACTGATTTCGAGGGTACGCGGTTTAAAATGAAAGCGGCCGTCAATAATGCATCACCCCAAAAGGTGATTGGCAAGTTAGCTTGCGCCATCATTGAACGGACCATTTCCATTAAAGTCCTATTTCTCCTTTCTGCAACACCGTTTTGTTGAGGAGTATAAGGCATAGTTACCTGATGTACTATGCCTTTTTCATCACAAAGTTCCTTAAAACTTGTTGATTGATATTCACCACCCCTATCGGTTCGCAAGACCTTAATCTTGCGATCTAATTGATTCTCCACTAAACTCATATAGTTTTTAAAGCAAGCCAATGCTTCACTTTTGTGGGATATCAAATAGATATGTCCGAATCGGGTGAAATCATCAATAAAAGTGATGAAATAGGACTTCCCGCGTCTTGTCTTGACATTCATCAGACCACATATGTCTGAATGGATAAGCTGTAATGGAACCTCGGCCCTTGTGCCGGTTCCAAACAGCTTGCGACAAGATTTCCTCACAAGGCAATGTTCGCAGGTCGACATTTCGACCTTTGAAACATTAGATAGAAGGCCACGTTTGGCAAGTCTATCCATACGCGTTGGTCCAATATGACCAAGCCTTACGTGCCAACAAATTATATTAGACTCATTAGTCAAAGAATTTGTCACAAGGAAATTTTCATTACATGAGGAATCATACATTGTACTTATTACAATAAATCCTTTGAAAACATACCCTGTGCCAATTAAGGAATTATTACAAAATAGGTCCATATTACAATCATGAAGGAACCAACTATAACCAAGACCCATTAAATTGACCACAGTTTTAATATTCCTTTGAATATATGGAATGAAGAGAACATCATGAAGTAGGAGAGTGCGGTCGTTGTCCAAGACTAGCTTGCGAGTCCCAACGCCTTTCACTTCAACACGTGTGTTGTTTCCTACATTGATCCACTTCATTCCTTGGGGTATCCGGTGATACTCCACGAAGGACCGTCTCTCCCTTGCTATGTGGTCGGTGGCACCTGAATCAATTATCCAAAATGGATTAGATTCAACAAGAAATATTGAACTAGAAACACATATGTAACTAGTATATTTACAAGTTACCTCGTCACCTCCACTCGTACACGAACGAGCATAGTGACCGAGCTTGTTGCTCTTGAAGCACTTGATCCTCTTCAAGTCTTTCTTCTTGTGCCATTTCTTGTGCCCACCCTTATGTTTGGGTTTCTAGGTAGACTCAGGTTGCTTATTACGTTCATTGGTAGACTTCGAACGATCTTTCCTTTTCTTTCCCCCGTGTGAGGAACTAGCAACCATGTGCACTTCTGCACTTGGCTTGGCAGCCGCAAGCCGCTCTTCCTCTAATTCGAGGTGCTTAGAAACATCACTGAAAGTCTTGATGCTCTCATTGTGAGTGAGATGCATCTTCATTTGGTCCCACCCATTTGGTAGGGAACGTATGACTGCTTGGATTTGTTGCTCATTAGTGAGCACATGACCTGCGTCCTTTAACTCCGAGATAAGATTCGCCATATGTCGCAGATGTTTCCCCATGGAATGATCTGGACGTTTCTTATATGAATCGAACCTTATAGTTAAGGCGCGAAGTTTGGACACCGATGTGCCACCGAACTTCTCTTCTAGCTTGGACCATATGTCCATGGCTAAGTCATGATCTCGGAAGATGCGCATTATGTCATCAGCCATACTGCTCAATAACGTAATGCAGGCTATCTTATTCTTCCGAGACCAAGCATCAAAAGCTTCCGTGTCTCGTTTGTGTTGGGCCGTAGTGCCCAACTCGGGTTCAATCATTACGTTCTTTAGAGTTTCGAGCACTTCTTGCTCCTCTAAAACGTATTGTATCTTGATGGACCAAAGTTTGTAATTATCGCCGTTGAGTTTTTCACCTCTGTTTAACTCAGCGACGATATTCTTTGAAGCGGAAGACATTTTACTTTTAAAATACTGCAAAAGACACAAAACCGAAGGTTTGATCAAAACATTGCATAAAAATTCTTAAAATATAACTCCCACTTGAAATGATAATAGAATATCACATTTGGATAGTTCTAAAAATACAAAATCCCACTTGGAATTATATTATATTTGATAAGTTACTTTCGAAAAATATTGAAGATGTTGTTCTAGAATCGAAAAGGTCTCTATGATTCCAATCACCATCTAGAACAACCTTCAATATTCCTCCATCACTTATCAAACAATAGTACTCTTATAGTACTAGCAGCGGAAAAACGAGTTTGAAAACGTATTTTTCAGATATAATTCCCACTTGAAATGATAATAGAATATCCCATATGGATAGTTCTAAAATCAACTCCCACTTGGAATGATATTCATAATTTGATAAGTTACTTTCGAAAAATATTGAAGATGTTACTCTAGAATCAGAAAAGTCACTATGTTTCCAATCACCATCTAGAGCAACTTTCAATATTTCCCCATCACTTTATCAAATAATCGTACTCTTATAGTACTTCGCAGCGGAAAAGCGTTTTTGAAAACGTATTTTTCAAATCGTATGAAAACGTATTTTTCAAAAATATATTTCAACATAGTACCCTTATGATACTAGTGAAATAACCGGCACTTCCTGACCATTTGCCGAGAATGAGCCGTAGCCGTGCCAAGGTCGGATCCCCCTTTTGGGGATTTTTCTGCAAACTATCGTCGCCGGCTCCCGTATGGATCCAGGCGTTTCCCCCCGTATGAGAGAATTTTGGCACAGACGACTGTTATTTGGCCCCGTTTGGGCTAGTCGGCACGTTCGTGTTTGACCAAGGCCTTTTGACGAATTGGTCGACCAAAACTTCCAAATTGGTCGACCAACCAATGATCTGACACCACTCCCGGCCAGTGCCGGCCAGGCCGGCCCTCGGCCAGGCCCTTTCCGCTGCCAGGGCCGGCCGTGGCCCTGGCAGTGGCCAGGGCCGGCCATTGGCCAGGCCCTGGCCGAGACCAAGGCTGGCCAGGCCCTGGCCTCTGCCAGGGCCGGGGCTGGCCAGGCCCTGGCCAGGGGCCAGGGCGCTGGCCTCTGCCAGGGCGTCCTGGCCCTGGCCGGGGGCCAGGGCCCCTGCCCTGGCCTCGGCCAGGGCGGCCTGGCCCTGGCCCTGGCCGGGGCCAGGGCCCCTGCCCTGGCCTGAGGCCAGGGCGCTGCCCTGGCCTCTGCCAGGGCGGCCTGGCCCTGGCCTGGCTGTGGCCAGGGCCTTCTGGCCCTGGCCCTGGCCGGCCAGGGCCGGCCCTGGCCTGTCCTGGCCAGGCCGCGGCAAGGGCTCCCTGGCCCTGGCCGTGGCCGGCCAGGGCCGGCCGGCCATGGTCCTTTGGCCATGGCCGGTCTCCCCCCTTCATGGGGTGGCCGCATGCACTCCTCCCCCTTGATGGGGTGGTCGCGGTGGTTTTCATCGTTATTGGCCGTAGCCAACCCCCTCCGCATGGGGAGGGGGAATGCATTGCCTCCATTGCCCATATGGCCATAGATTTCATGCACCAAAAGTCATCTTCCCCGATGGAAATAACCACCATCTTCTTCTCCGGTGAAGCACCCGTTCGTCGATGAAGCACCCGTTCGTCGAGAAAGTAGTTATTCTCTAATGGCCGTGTGCCAAAAATGAAAAATAACACACTTTAAAAGTTCGTAAACTACGCGCTCCACATTAAGAGAGTTCACATTCCCTATGAATGGAGACTCAGAATCCATGAAGAGAGCGATCTTGACGATATGAACGGTCGGTTCTTCCCGTCACGGAGAGTTCCTACCATATCCGTAATGGTAGGAGACCCTAACGTGAAAAGAACAACCGCTGCATTCTCTCCGTCACGAAGCGTTCCTACCATATCCATAATGGTAGGATACCCATTCGTGAAAAAGACAACGACTCGTTCATAGTTTCGACGGGGCGACGGTCTGACCGGAGCGAATCCGTATGGCTCTGATACCAATGTAGGATCCTGTCAAAACAACGTTAGGATCGATAAATGATGTTGAGACTTACGCGTGCGTACGCGGCACGGTAATCTCGGAACTTCGCCCTCGGATTCGCCACAACGGTCGATACTTCGTCACGGAGGATCGAATCAGAGTTTCACCGCCTAAATCTCTAACTAGAAGAGGATTTTAATGGAAGGGAGAAGAAGAACATAAGGATGCCTTATGCAAACTTATGGCATGGAAAGTGTGATTGAATGCCTTACCCTTGGGTCCTATTTATAGGCTTTAGGGGTGGTTATTGTAGGAAATAACCAATTATAAGCTTATTAGCCTATATTAGCACATTCATTTATCTTCTTCTTTATCCACTTATCAAGTGCCATTTTGCACTTATAAAGTGGCTTTTTCCACTTATCGAGTGGCTTTTTCCACTTATCGAGTGGCTTTTTCCACTTATCGAGTGGTCCTTTTCACACGAGAAAAGGTTCCCTTTGCGCACGCCTTCATGCACGCGACATCTGAGGTCCGTATACCCTCGAACATCCCCTCATGGGTGTATTTATGTCTTCCATATCCATCACGTATTCGTCCAATCTCTTGCAAACGAATATGGGTATAGATTTATAATAAAAATCCTAGCTTTGGTCCAATCTCTTGCAAACCAAGTCTAGAGAATCTCGATTATAAACCTAAATCGAATGTCTAAGCCTTCCCATCGATTAGAATCCAATCTCTTGCAAACCCCAATCGATGGAAATCCCTAGCTATCTGTAATAAATCGATCACAACCTAACCTCCTAGCAATTCTAGCAATTTAGGAATTCATTCATCACAAATCGGAAATTAGATCCATAGGGTTCATCCCCAAGCCCTAGAACATCAAATCTACTCAAGCATAGCAATAACGATGGAGAAATCGATAAAAAACATTGCTTTCATATATAAAGATATCAAATCAAAGATTCAAATAATAAGAACAAAGATACTTAGCTTTGATGAAGAATTCCAATCCAAATACAAGCTTTTTGATCCAAGAGGGGGCCTAGGGCATGACCTAACCTCTAAAATAATCCCTAAGAAAACATATGGGAACCCCCTCTAATGATGGCTACAACCCTCTTAAATCGCCCCCAAAAAACACTAGCAAAACTGCCTAAAAACCCCCTGAAACCCGCGCCCGAAATCATTTCCTCGTGTAAGTTAAGTTCTGGGCAGGCAGCGACTCGGCCGAGTGGAAAGCTCACTCGGCCGAGTGGGAATTCCTGCAGAATTTCCAGAAAACAGCACTCTGTCAAAAACTGGCAAAAACTGGTCACTCGGCCGAGTGGGAATCTCACTCGGCCGAGTGGAAATGTCAATCGGCCGAGTGACACTGACATGCGAATTCTAGCACTGCAGCATCGACTTGCAGAAATTCCCCAAATTTCATCCAACCTCCGATTGATGCGTTCTTAGCGGCGTTGGAACTTTCATGAAGTCTATTATCCATAAAAAATATGAGAAAAATACTTTGACCTATGGAATGATAGCAGATTTCAAAAGAGTAGAAGGATGTCTGAAAATCTGGGCGTTGCGTGTCCTCGGCATCACTCGGCCGAGCAGCAAATGTCACTCGGCCGAGGGGCTTTTGGTACTCGGCTGAGTCGGAGCTCGTAGTCGACTGACGGATTATAGTAAGTCTGGTCTTTTGGATGCCGTCGTTCGTGTGCCACTCGGGCGAGTGGTGTCTCCATACTCGGCCGAGTGGGATGTCGTCACTCGGCCGAGTGCACGCTAATCTTCAAGTAATTGCATGTCCGATCTGGCCGGCCGAGTGGGCTTCTTTGCTTGGCCGAGTGAATCCTTCACTCGACCGAGTGGCATGCTGAAAATGCCCAATCTTCATCATTTCGCTTCCTCGTCGCTCCTACGACGTTTTTTCTTCTTCCACTCGTCTTCTATCGTTGATAGGTCCTCAATAAGTCCATGAGTGATGCTCCGTTACGCGTGCAAGGCCTTTAAGCTCATTTTTGCTCCCAATTGCTCATATTTCCTGAAATCCGACAAAAACAAGAAATAGTGAAAAGTAACACAATATCATCGAATAATCGTAAAAATCGCAATATGAGCAACCGAAATGGCATGCAAATATACAGAAAAAGGTGTAAAATATGGACCAATCAAAATCCCCCAAGCTTACCTCTTACTCGTCCTCGAGGAAGATAAGTAGAGAGACGAACTCGGGAGATGAAAATAAAGAAAATGAAATGAAAAAGAAAGAACACGAGGTGGAAGGGGTCGCTAGATTCTTCTCTCAGATCTCAAGCCATAAGCTACAAATCACGTTAACTTGGAAAATACAAATCACATGTTATAAGGATTTCATATCTTACATAAACATGGTACTTGTAAGCTTTTAAGAACAACAAAAGGGATTCTCTAAATTCATACAATCAATTCATATCCATGTCACGCACTTCATAGGATTTAATATACAAATGTTGGCTATGCACTTTTCAATCAAGAGTTATAACTGAAGCATATAAGAATAACACCAAGCATGCAATAGAGAATGGAATAAGAGACATGGCATTCACATATTTACATCGATTCATAAGAAATCTCCATAACTAAAGTATTTTGCTAAGTTTCAGCATTATCAAACTTCCCCATTCGTGCACCTCTCCTCTCTAATGTCTTACTCACTCATATGGTCAAACGAGTTCCCCCCCCCAAGCTTAGCTTGAGGCATCGCATCTAAAGGAATATGATAGTGGAAAATGGGATTTTTGCCTTGGTTTTCCCACGTGTTTTGTGGCTCCAATATTGTGATAGAGAAACATTTTTCTTTTTTTTTCTTTTTGAACTTTTTGTTTCTCATTTTTCTTTTTGGATTTTTGTAGGAGCTATATGATTTGTATTTTTGGCTTTTTGGCTCCTTTTTGGCTTTTTGGACTTTTTGGAGCTAACTTTTCTTTTGTAGGGATTTTTTTGGGAAATAGATGCAATATAAAAAACATTGAGAGAGATTTTTTTTCCCACCACCTGCTATTATTATCTTTATCTCTCTTTGTACCACTGACGTCTTTTCCAGGTTGTTTACTTTGATTGATCAGTTACAGTTATTGCAGCAATGGTGCTCCCAAAGAAAATGCGAGCGGGCTCTATACAATCCTACATATATCTCGCTACATTCTATCAGGCTGATGGAGAATCCTTCGGGGAAGCCTTGTCTAGGTTTGAAGGAATGTTAGAAATGTTCTAGACGGAGTCAGACCATGAGTGGAATGACTCCACGCTATTTGATATAGTCACTAGAAGGCTAAAGGGACCCTCACGTGAGTTTTTGAAGAGGATGCAAGTGGGGAAGTTCAGTGATCTACAGTTGGCAGCAGCCTTGGAGCAAATGATAGATGATGCTCAATCTACCGGTTCACTAACCGTTACGGTAAGTAAACCATACGACCAAGTATTCATCGATTTTGTTATGGCTAATGTCTCTGGTGCAGGTACTATCATAGATGGAGTGTATGCTTCACTTGAAGGTGATCATATCCACCTTTATACCATCAAAACTCCACAAATAGAGATGTTTGAGCTGTCGAAGGAGGACACATATATGGACCTATTGAGAAATATTGTTGACGTAGTTCGAGAAACCGGTCCTTTGACAATAACGGCAGGTGATCCTTTTGAGCTTGAATTTCAAAACTTTATTACTCATTGTATCTCTTCCATAGGCACAATTGATGATGGAGTCTATGCTCTAGTTGAGGGGCACAAGACCCACTTTTATACCGCGGTCAAGATACATGAGCCCATAGAGCCACCTGCACCTACTATTGAGGAGGCTAAGCCATGCAATCGGGTGCCTCGAGCTCCAGGACAGAAACGAAGATGAAGGCATGAAAAGGAGATGATGACGTTTACATTGCCTTCTATACCTGAGGAGCCTGAGGAGGATGTCCACGTTCAGCTTGGGGGAGGTATTATGCGCTTTGATATTGTCACCCCCGACGAGACCACAACACCCAATACTGCAGAGTCAGCTTGTGCCATCGTCGCTTCCCCTTGCCACCAACATGAGCCAGAGCTTGCTTTTGAGGAGGCCTTACATGCGGAGCCAGATCTTATCACCGAGGAGGTCGTGCATTGGGACGAGGACACAACCATCCATGAGGATCCCGAGCATCACCCTCCTCCTTTTGAGCTACCGCAGCCACCTCTACTTTCTACAGAGGCTGAGCATCCCTCAGATGACCACCCTGCCACTGACGCCGAGGACTATCCCACGGAGCTTATGGCCCTCATTCAGGGAGATCTCTTTACCCGCTCGTTTCTTACATTTGATTCCCCTCCCGTGTATGATGTTTACTACGATTTAGATTTAGACTCCTCATCATGCCTTTTGCAGGATACACATACATATGAACAAAAGGTACAATGGGACATATACGAGGAGGAGAGCGAGGAGTTAGCACCCATAGACGCATATGAATATAATCAAGAGGTGCGCTGGGATAAGTCTGACGATGATGAGGATTTGCCTGATGAGACCCACGCATATATGCCAGAGCTATCTGAACAACCTGAGGCTAACAATGAGGAGTCGGTCGACGGGGTACACGAGAGTAGAGATTTATTTCCAGGGAAGTGTTGTCAACCATTTTTAATTTTAAATACTTATGTTGTTGACCCTCTTTGGAATACATTTATTTTGTGGAAGAATTATCCACATCAGATTGATGCGGCTTATCTCTTGCAGGGTACAGGTGGAGTCCTTGGAGAGGTGCTGGGAGCCGCATTGCTGGAGTCTGATGGAGTCCGTGGACACACGCGTTTGGTGGAGCCACGAAAGGAGCAGTTGGAGCAGTTGCCTGCACCGGCAAAGATACTGGATCCGCCTTTTGCTATAGGTGATATCAATCCAGTAGTGTAGAAATTTTTATGCTTTAAATAAACACGAATTCTCTCGATAGCGAGAGGACCGTATAGATTTGTTTGAATAAACATCACCTCATATGACGGCCACAATAATCATTTACACCCCAAACCCATTATATATATTAATTGCCCTCTTTATATTTTGATGTGTCACATCCTTTTTGCTCTCCACCCATCGAGCATTTCTTTCAAGTGAATACTCACATTTTTATTCGTTTGACTCAATCTCGCTTAGCAAAGCCATAACATTTTTGATCGAGTCATTTGAATAGGATTGTTTAGCATAAGCTTGGGGGAAAGCGCGCTCATGCATCATTGCATGTGCATGTAGTTGCATTAGGATTTCATGTCATTCATTTCATCATTTCACCTCCCTCATATTTATCGTTGTTCCTCATATTTTTCCTTTTATGATCACATTGAGGACAATGTGAAGTTTAAGCTTGGGGGAGTGCATTTCCATGCCATCTAGTTGCACTTTTACTTTATTTTTAGGGTTTTAAAAATTTTTCAAAATTTTTGCATCATCTTTTTGATTTTTCCATCTTATTTTTCTTTTATGTGTGTTCATGCATCATATTGTGTGCTTGATTTTCTTTTCTTTCATCTCTTTTATTTCTTTATTTTTCTTTCCTCTCCTTCCGCTAGATGAATTTCGTATAATGATATCTCTTATTGCTTTAGCAACCATCACGATGCTTATTATTCCATGCTATGTTATTTAGTGTATTCCATAGTCTTGCTATTCACATATGCTTGCAAATCTATTCCTTTTGATGATTCCTCTACATGAATGCATGATATTAATTGAAACTGAATGTATGGATTAGTGTTTAGTATGCTTTTGTTAGAAATGCACCAAGATTCACGCATCATTAGTATATCTGAAGCATCAGTTTTATTGTCTTATTCACCTTCTGTTGCATGCCTAATATGGTTGTAAACTTTACTGCTTGACTTCACTAGTTATTGAAATGATTGAGAATATCCATACTTACATATGAGTTTTAGTTGAAGCATTATTTTATTGAACTGTTCGTGCACATTTTAGAGTGAACCGAGTGCTACATTATTTCTTTCTCCACATATATCTTTTTATTCTCTACATGTCACTTGAGTTCACCTCCTAAAGCTACTTATATCGCATCTATTTCCCAAAAATCCCTACAAAAGAAAAAGATTGCTCCAAAAAGTCCA
The DNA here is from genome assembly GCA_030789695.1 of Scilla litardierei. NCBI lineage: Eukaryota > Viridiplantae > Streptophyta > Magnoliopsida > Asparagales > Asparagaceae > Scilla > Scilla litardierei. Next base: position 69,147,853 of record CM061141.1, read on the forward strand.
AAAAGCCAAAAAGGAGCCAAAAATCAAAAATACAAATCAAATTGCTCCTACAAAAATCCTAGAAGAAAAATGAGAAACAAAATGCTCAAAAAAAAGAAAAAGAAAGATATTTCTCTATCTCATTATTGGAGCCACAAAATACTTGAGAAAACTAAGGCAAAAATCCCATTTTCCACTATCATATTCCTTGAGATGTGATGCCTCAAGCTAAGCTTGGGGGGTGAATTCATTTGACCATATGAGTGAGTATGACATTAGAGTGGAGACGTGCATGAATGGGAATATTCGATAATGCTTAGACTTTGCAAAATATATTAGATATGGAGATTTTTCATGATTTGAAATAAATATGTGAATGCCATGACTCTTATTCTATTCTCTATTGCATGCTTGGTGTGTATCTTATATGCTTCTGTTATAACTCTTGATTGAAAAGTGCATCGCCAACATTCATATAATAAATTCTATGAAATGCATGATGTAGATATGAGTTGATTGCATGAATTTAGGGAGTCCCTTCCTTTGTTCTTAAAAGCTTGCAAGTACCATGTTTAAATAAGATATAAAAATCTTTATAGCATGAGATTCGTATTTTCTGGGTTATCGTGATGTATAGCTTATGGCTTGAGATCTGAGAGAATAATCTAGCAACCACTTCCACCTCGTGTTCTTTCTTTCATTTCATTTCCTTTGGTTTCATGTCCCGAGTTCGTCTCTTTACTTATCTTCCTCGAGGACGAGTAAGAGGCAAGCTTGGGGGATTTTGATCGGTCCATATTTTACACCTTTTTTCTGCATTCGGTTGCTTATATTGCGATTTTTACAATTATTCGATGATATTGTGTTACTTTTCACTATTTCTTGTTTTTGTCGGATTTCAGGAAATATGAGCAATTGGGAGCAAAAATGAGCTTAAAGGACTTGCACGCGTAACAGAGCATCGCTCATGGACTTATTGAGGACCTATCAGCGATAGAAGACGAGTGGAAGAAGAAAAAACGTCGTAGGAGCGACGAGGAAGCGAAATGATGAAGATTGGGCATTTTCAGCATGCCACTCGGTCGAGTGAAGGAGTCACTCGGCCGAGCAAAGAAGCCCGCTCGGCCGGCCAGATCAGACACGCAATTACTTGAAGATTAGCGTGCACTCGGCCGAGTGACGACATCCTACTCGGCTGAGTATGGAGACACCACTCGCCCGAGTGGCACACGAACGACGGCATCCAAAAGACCAGACTTACTGTAATCCGTCAGTCGACTACGAGTTCCGACTCGGCCGAGTACCAAAAGCCCCTCGGCCGAGTGACATTTGCCGCTCGGCCGAGTGATGCCGAGGACACGCAGCGCCCAGATTTTCAGACATCCTTCTACTCTTTTGAAATCTTATATCATTCCAGAGTCCAAAGTATTTTTCTTATATCTTTTTATGGATAATAGACTTCATGACAGTTCCAACACCGCCAAGAACGTGTCAATCGGAGGTCGGATGAAATCTGGGGAATTTCTGCAAGTCGATGCTGCAGTGCTGGAATTCGCATGTCAGTGTCACTCGGCCGATTGACATTTCCACTCGGCCGAGTGAGATTCCCACTCGGCCGAGTGACCAGTTTTTGCCAGTTTTTGACAGAGTGCTGTTTTTTGGAAATTCTGCAGGAATTCCCACTCGGCCGAGTGAGCTTTCCACTCGGCCGAGTTACTGCCTGCCCAGAACTTAACTTACACGAGGAAATGATTTCGGGCGCGGGTTTCAGGGGGTTTTTAGGCAGTTTTGCTAGGGTTTTTTCGGGGCGATTTAAGAGGGTTGTAGCCATCATTAGAGGGGGTTCCCATATGTTTTCTTAGGGATTATTTTAGAGGTTAGGTCATGCCCTAGGCCCCCTCTTGGATCAAAAAGCTTGTATTTGGATTGGAATTCTTCATCAAAGCAAAGTATCTTTGTTCTTATTATTTGAATCTTTGATTTGATATCTTTATATATGCCAGCAATGTTTTTATCGATTTCTCCATCGTTATTGCTATGCTTGAGTAGATTTGATGTTCTAGGGCTTGGGGATGAACCCTATGGATCTAATTTCCGATTTGTGATGAATGAATTCCTAAATTGCTAGAATTGCTAGGAGGTTAGGTTGTGATCGATTTATTGCGGATAGCTAGGGATTTCCATCGATTGGGATTTGCAAGAGATTGGATTCTAATCGATGGGAAGGCCTAGATATTCGATTTAGGTTTATAATCGAGATTCTCTAGACTTGGTTTGCAAGAAATTGGACCAAAGCTAGGATTTTTATTATAAATCTATACCCATATTCGTTTGCAAGAGATTGGACGAATACGAACTATCACAACCTAGATCGTAACTCGAGTTTGCACGAGAGTGGGCTCGAGGGTCGATTGAACGATGATGTCGATCCTAATGCTAGCGGCTTAGGCTAGGGTTTGCAAGAGATTGGGCCCTATCCTAGGGTTGCTATAGACCGGCAATAGCGCGAGAGCGTGAGCTTGGTTCTATATTCAGTTACGACTAGTTCACCTCAACGCAAGTCTAGTAATATTGAGATTCACTATTCACAATGATGCATGACGATCCGTAGTGGGGATTTCCTAGCTATAGACACTTCTATTGTATTGAATTCGAATCGATATTTTACCCAATATCTTTATCACCGACACCGACATCCATCACCATTGTCATTACACCATACCATACCCATCTCCACCAATAAAACATTCGTAGTCGAGCCAACCTAGGATAGATTGGAACCAACACCACCTCCTCGTGTTCGATACCCCGCTCGCCACAAAACTTGATCGGCCCCCGGATATACACCCGGAGAATGATTGTAGTTTTACCGCAAGCGCACGGTCAAGTGGCGAGCGGGTATCGAACACGAGCAGGTGGTGTTGGTTCCAATCTATCCTAGGTTGGCTCGACTACGAATGTTTTATTGGTGGAGATGGGTATGGTATGGTGTAATGACAATGGTGATGGATGTCGGTGTCGGTGATAAAGATGTTGGGTAAAATATCGATTCGAATTCAATACAATAGAAGTGTCTAGAGCTAGGAAATCCCCACTACGGATCGTCATGCATCATTGTGAATAGTGAATCTCAATATTACTAGACTTGCGTTGAGGTGAACTAGTCGTAACTGAAAAGAACCAAGCTCACACTCTCGCGCTATTGCCGGTCTATAGCAACCCTAGGATAGTGCCCAATCTCTTGCAAACCCTAGCCTAAGCCGCTAGCATTAGGATCGACATCATCGTTCAATCGCCCCTCGAGCCCACTCTCGTGCAAACTCGAGTTACGATCTAGGTTGTGATAGTTCGTATTCGTCCAATCTCTTGCAAACGAATATGGGTATAGATTTATAATAAAAATCCTAGCTTTGGTCCAATCTCTTGCAAACCAAGTCTAGAGAATCTCGATTATAAACCAAAATCGAATATCTAGGCCTTCCCATCGATTAGAATCCAATCTCTTGCAAACCCCAATCGATGAAAATCCCTAGCTATCCGTAATAAATCGATCACAACCTAACCTCCTAGCAATTCTAGCAATTTAGGAATTCATTCATCACAAATCGGAAATTAGATCCATAGGGTTCATCCCCAAGCCCTAGAACATCAAATCTACTCAAGCATAGCAATAACGATGAAGAAATCGATAAAAACATTTCTTGCATATATAAAGATATCAAATCAAAGATTCAAATAGTAAGAACAAAGATACTTAGCTTTGATGAAGAATTCCAATCCAAATACAAGCTTTTTGATCCAAGAGGGGGCCTAGGGCATGACCTAACCTCTAAAATAATCCCTAAGAAAACATATGGGAACCCCCTCTAATGATGGCTACAACCCTCTTAAATCGCCCCCAAAAAACCCTAGCAAAACTGCCAAAAACCCCCCTAAAACCCGCGCCCAAAATCATTTCCTCGTGTAAGTTAAGTTCTGGGCAGGCAGTGACTCGGCCGAGTGGAAAGCTCACTCGGCCGAGTGGGAATTCTTGCAGAATTTCCAGAAAATAGCACTCTGTCAAAAACTGGCAAAACCTGGTCACTCGGCCGAGTGGGAATCTCACTCGGCCGAGTGGAAATGTCAATCGGCCGAGTGACACTGACATGCGAATTCCAGCACTGCAGCATCGACTTGCAGAAATTTCCCAGATTTCATCCGACCTCCGATTGATGCGTTCTTGGCAGAGTTGGAACCGTCATGAAGTCTATTATCCATAAAAAATATGAGAACAATACTTTAACCTCTGGAATGATAGCAGATTTCAAAAGAGTAGAAGGATGTCTGAAAATCTGGGCGCTGCGTGTCCTCGGCATCACTCGGCCGAGCGGCAAATGTCACTCGGCCGAGGGGCTTTTGGTACTCGGCCGAGTCAGAGCTCGTAGTCGACTGACGGATTACAGTAAGTCTGGTCTTTTGGATGCCGTCGTTCGTGTGCCACTCGGGCGAGTGGGGTCTCCATACTCGGCCGAGTGGGATGTCGTCACTCGGCCGAGTGCACGCTAATCTTCAAGTAATTGCGTGTCCGATCTGACCGGCCGAGCGGGCTTCTTTTCTCAGCCGAGTGAACCGAGTGGCATGCTGAAAATGCCCAATCTTCATCATTTCGCTTCCTCGTCGCTCCTACGACGTTCTTTCTTCTTCCACTCGTCTTCTATCGTTGATAGGTCCTCAATAAGTCCATGAGCGATGCTCCGTTACGCGTGCAAGTCCTTTAAGCTCATTTTTTCTCCCAATTGCTCATATTTCCTGAAATCCGACAAAAACAAGAAATAGTGAAAAGTAACACAATATCATCGAATAATCGTAAAAATCGCAATATGAGCAACCGAAATGGCATGCAAATATGCAGAAAAAAGGTGTAAAATATGGACCGATCAACAGAAAAAGAGAGTCTTGATAGAATTGTTAGCACGATATAGGAATAAAAGAGTGAAAATAATTAAGTAAAAAGAAATAACTAAGTGAAGAAAATAAAATAGCGTCGCCTCCCTGGCAACGTTGCCAAAAACTTGGTCGCTCCCGGATATACACCTGGAAAACGACTGTTGTCTTACCGCAAGTGCACGATGAAGTGGTGAGCGGGTATCGAACACAGGGAGGATAAATGGCAGTACTTTATCTTGATTACCTAGCTATTAATGGAATAATGGAATGGTTTTGGAAATGTTGTCACAGTCGTTTAAATAACAAATAGAATTCAATATAATAAAAGTGTCTAGGGCTAGGAAATTGCCACTACGGATCGTCACTTATCTTTGTGGATCATAAATCTCAATGTTGCAAGGCTTGAATTAAGGTTAATTAGTCGCAACTGAATGTAGAACCATGCTCACGCTCTCTCACTATTGTCGGTCTATAGCAACCTAGATTAGAGCCCACTCTCGTGCAAACCCTAACCTAAGCTACTAGCATGAAGATCGACATCATCGTCCAATCGCACCTCGAGCCCACTCTCGTGCAAACTCGAGCTACGATCTAGGTTATGATAGTTCGTATTCGTCCAATCTCTTGCAAATGAATATTAGTATAGATTTATAATAAAAATCCTAGCTTTGGTCCAATCTCTTGCAAACCAAGTCTAGAGAATCTCGATTATAAACCTAAATCAAATATCTAGGCCTTTCCATCGATTAGAATCCAATCTCTTGCAAACCCCAATCGATGAAAATTCCTAGCTATTCGTAGTAAATCAATCACAACCTAACCGTTCATCAATCCTAGCAACAATTCAATTCATACATCACAATTCAAGGATCGGGTCCATAGGGTTCATCCACATGCCGTAGAACGGCAGAACTACTCACAATTCATCATAGAAATCTCAGAAATAACAAGCAAGATCATAGCACAATTCATTGTAGAGAGAACACAATTCATAAAACTAGAAATTTAGATAAAAAGAACAAACCAAATTGCACGTCTTTGATCTCCAACTGAGAATTACAATAAAAATAGCCGTCAAAATTAAGTTCTAGTCTCTCCTAAAACTAGGAATAAAACTGGCCTTAAATACAAGTCAAATTCGTCCAGAAATTCTTGACAGAATTGCCCATAGTACAGCCAAAAACCTAATTCGCGTAGGAGTCGGACTGCGCCACTCGGCCGAGTAGAACATGTCACCGGTCGAGTGACAGACCCTGATAAACAACAGAGAATATGGAATTTTTAGGGGTCTGTCACCCTATCATACTCGACCGAGTGGACTTAGTCACTCGGTCGAGTGGGATTTCTCACTCGGCCGAGTGGGTTTCCTCCAAATCCAGTAAGTCGGATGATTTTTGGGAGAAAATCCTTGTCACACTCGGGCGAGTAGGCTTTTTCGCTCGGCCGAGTGAGATTTTTGCTCATCATCCTGTCACAATTCAACGTGCTCCTGTATCCGTTTCACTCGGCCGAGCACATTCCTTCACTCGGCCGAGTGAGCTGTCTGCTCGGTCGAGTGAGCTGCTCATGTGGCCTTTTCTTCTCCTCCTCGCTTCCTCGTCGATCCTATTGAACTTCTTCCTCTTCCGCTCATCACCTATCCCTGCTAGCTCCTCAATAAGGTCGTGGGTGATGCTCCGGTACACGTGAAAGTCCCTTGATCTCATTTTTGCTCCAGATCGTTCCATATTTCCTGAAAATTGACAAAAACAAGAAATAGTGAAAAGCAACGCGATATCGTCGAATAATCGTGAAAAACGCAATATGGGCGATCGAAATGACATGAAAACATGCAGAAAAAATGTGTAAAATAAGAAGCGATCAGTATGGCACACGGTGCAGTGGACACAGGCATTGTACACCGGGCATCTCCACCTTCTCCCTGGACGGTAGCAAGGGTGAGGCTCTCCAACATATACCTCTCCACACCCAAACCACATCATCAAAAACGCCAATGCCCCTTCACTCCCTGTAAAGGCGAGTGGGAATAATCATCACGTATCGCATCATCTCCTCTCCACATTCATAGTCTAGGCCTCATATCCACAATTTACCCAAATTTTCCCACAAACCCCAATTTTAGCAGCTTACCCCCTTTAGAGAGGATTGAGACATTTCAAATCATCAATTGAACATTATAAGTAATATTATAAGAATCATGATGGCATGGCTTCACAGAGTTAACCTTCCTCATTTATATCAATCTGGATCATGCACCTAAGTGGCATGTCCTCCATCATAGCCACATCACATATCAACATGGGACATACACCAAAGTGTCATGCTCACCATCACTACTCATTAGCCCATCACTTATGAAACCATGCCATACATGTCTCACAACATCACAAATCCATAACATGATTCATGGGAGCTCATTTTCTCATGTTTCTCAAATTTTATTTCATTGAAGCATTTTCACAAACACATGGTGCGTGTGACGTATTAGTCCATGAGCACATTAGCAAAGCTATTAGCAAACCATATCATTAATCTATCTATCATGTAAAAACAATAATCATGTACTATAGAGGGTAGATTAGCAACAATACACAATTCATAACACCGCTTAACCACTTCAGCTTGCAGGAAACGTACAGACAGTCATAAAGTATGGCTGATATTACCCAATTATGGTCAGAATTTAGCAAAATTTCCTATATGAAAGTTGTAGATATGGTAGTTTTGGATTCACAGAAAAAATTTCATGTAAAATATGAACTATATAATTTATGGTGAATTCATTGGTGATGCCTGTCGAATCTGTTTTTCAGAAAGATTCTGATGGCTGTAACGATTTCTGTTTTAAGCTATATTGCAGTTCGAATCACGAAAATATGCGCCGCTACAAAGTTGTAGAAAAAGTTGTTAACTTTACAACGAGACCAAGAATACAAATTTTCATGGTGTGTGCAGACACTGAGCTCAAATTTGCTAAAGTGTGTCCAAACTGGATGAAATACAGATATGTTGTGAAGATGGAATTTTTACTCCTAATTTCTGAATTGAACATATATCAAATTATATATGATTTTGGGGTATAACTTCAAGATCTACATGTATATAATTTTTTCAAAACTCAATTAAGCCACAATTACCAGAATTCAAATAACAACATACAACAAAATTTCAGATTTCCAGGAGGGCAGATTTTGCTTTGAATTTCAAGGGTGATTAGTGAAATTGAAACATTGCACATAAATTTTGACTACCCATATACATATTGAGTAAACATGATACAAAAACATGATAGAATGAAATCCTAAATAGATTCCCAACCCCAAGTTGGATTCCTACCTCAAAAACGTGTTGTTCTTCTCTCCTTCTCTTTCTTTCTTCTCTAGCTTCTTCCCACTTGCAACCCATCTTGTGATTCGTGAGTTTTGGAGGGATAATTAGGGTTTTGGATTGAAGAAGAAGGAGAATAGGGGGAAGGAGGTGTGATCGCACCCCGGATACACACCCGAGGCGACGGTTGTAGTTTTACCGCAAGCGCACGGTGTAGCGGCGAGCGGGATATCGAACACAGGGAGGACGAATGCCCGTGCTTGTTCCAATCAACCTGGCTATCTAAGAAGAGAGATTTGCCTTTGGCGATCCTGTCACAATCGTCAGACAAAGTGCAGAAATATCAAATCAAATAAAGAACGTCTAGGGAATGGGGAATCCCCGCTACCCACCGTATCTCATAAATGTGGTTCATCTGTATCAAAATTTCTAGATCAGGATTTTGGATGAACTGGTTGCAACTGAATGTAGAACCAAGCTCACGCTCTCGCGCTGTTGCCGGTCTATAGCTATCCTAGGTTTGGGCCCAATCTCTTGCAAACCCTAGCCCAGGAAAGCTAGCATTAGGATCAACATCATCGTCCAATCGCTCACCGAGCCCAATCTCTTGCAAACTCGACTCGCGATCTAGATTGGGATAGTTCCTACCCGTCCAATCTCTTACAAACGGGTATTGGCACGGAATTGCAACCGGAAACCCTAGTATCGGTCCAATCTCTTACAAACCGATACTACGGAAATTCGATTCCAACCCAATTCGGATTTCTAGGGTTTCCTATCGAATTGGGATCCAATCTCTTGCAAATCCCAATCGATATGAACTCCTAACTATCCGTAGTAAATCGATCCCAATCTAATCTCTAAATATCAATTCTAGCAAAATTTCTACTAATTCATCACAAATATGAAGTTGGGCGTGTAGGGTTCATCCCCACGCCCCAAGACGTGGAGACTACTCGCAATTCATAGCTAGATCACAAAAATAATCAATGAAATAAGCAATAGAATTCATCACAATATTGAGATATGCAATAAAAATAGAATTTTTAGAGTAGAGATGGACAAACCAATGGAGTTCTTCAATTAATCCAACAAAAATCAATAATTGTCTTCTATCTAATCTCCAAAATAAAGCTAAAAAGTAGATCTAAAAAGCTGCAAAAAATCTAAGAAGAAGCTCCCAAAACTAGGGTAAAAACAGGGGTTAAATAGCCCCCAAAATCGTCCAAAAACTGTGACCAAAATACCCCTGCACAGCCTGTTTTCCGCAGTTTTCGCTACAGGCAGCGCATCGCACTCGGCCGAGTGACAAAAGTCGCTCGGCCGAGTGAGAAACCCTGTAATTTTCCAGTAAGTCGGGGCCTTCAGGGGTCTCTACTTCGGGGGCGGCTCGGCCGAGTGAGTTGTCGTCACTCGGCCGATGGCTTCAAGGCACTCGGGCGGACGGGATAATCCACTCGGCCGAGTGGGTCTTCTGAAACTCAGAAGCCAAAAAACAGTAACATGGCGATTTTTGAAGGGCTCCGTCTGGGCGCCACTCGGGCGGACGTGATATAGTCACTCGGCCGATGTGGTCTCCGTCGCTCGGCCGAGTGCACAGGTAAATCGTGTCTGATCTGGTCGGCCGAGCGGTGTCTCGCTGGTCGGCCGAGCGGCTCCTCCACTCGGCCGAGTGAGATACAAAAAATGCCCAGATTGCTTATTTTGGCATCCTCGTCGCTCCTGCGACGTCCATTCTTCTTCCGCTCCTCTCCAACAGCAAAATACCCCTCGGGGAGGTCGTCAGTGACCGTCTAGAGTAAGCGCATCTCGAGATCACTCCAAATCGCGCCAAATCACCTGAAATGCGACAAAAACAACAAATCGTGAAAAGCATCGCAATATCATCGATATATCGTGAAAAACATGATTTGGGCGATCTAAATGGCATGCAAACATGCGGGAAAAAGGTGTAAAATAAGGAGTGATCAAAATCCCCCAAGCTTGCCTCTTACTCGTCCTCAAGGAAGATAAGTAAAAGACGAACCCGGTGGATTAGAAAAAAAACGAAAACGGCGAAGAACGAAAAAAAAATGAAAAACGAAGAAGAATGAAAACGAAATAAAATAAAGTAGAAAGAAAGAAGCGAAGAGGTAGGTTGCTAGATTATTTTCTCAGGACGTGGATTCCACTTACTCATAAAGCATGCACTGAATGAAAAGTACATGTCAAAGAATTTTATTTTGATATCATAGTATAATAGTGCAAGTAGAAATAGAAAACCCACGAACAACGATATAATCATGAAAACCGGAATAATTTTAGAATTAGCATCGTCTGAATCATCTAAAGCGGTATACAAAGCACAGATTACACACTTTTCAATTGAATGCTTTCTATGAGGAGTATAAGAGTATCACACAATAGAATAGGGAGAATAGAAAAGTATGGATTTCATGATATGAATGCTAGGCTTAGATTTCTGGATTTCGTAAAGCTAAAAACAATCTCATTGAGTATAGAATATTACTTAGCCTAGGTCGTCGTGCAACGTCAAGTAATCACTCTCTCACACATCAATGGATCCCCTCCCCCAAGCTTATCTATAAGCATGGTGGCATAAAAAATATTTACATCCCCATTTTTATATAGCTCCAAAAGTGATAAAAAGGAAGAAGAAAGAAAGAAAGTGAGATGGGATCTTTTATTGAGGATTTTTCCTCTTTTCTCTATTTTTTTTGACATAGCATATATATACACGGTGATCCCAACTCAAAGAGAGATATAATGATATACAAGAATATTTTTCTCTCTTTTATTTATTTTTTTTTTTGACAATAAGAGATTTGGAGCTAGGCATGAATAGTGGGGAAAATGCCATATAATAGAATCACTAAGGGGAGATTCACCAATGATTTTAAAAGTAGAGAAATACTGTTCAAGATTTGTGGAGAAAGAAATAGATATACTCTCAGTTCACTCTATAAGACATGCACGACAACTTCAGCAGGGTAATCTAATCTACTCAGTTTCGATCACAAAAAAGCTAACTAATCCAGATTTATCATAGCTAACATCATTCAATCATCCTGAAGTGAAGTGTACAATTCATGCATATAGAAGTGATATAGAAAAAAGAAATCATTACTCCAGATATAGGCATTCAATGCGTGAATCTTGGTGTGTTTTCTGTGATGGCATACATATGAATATTCAGACTCAGCTAATAATAAAATTTCATCCATTTTCATGTGGCAAAAGTGTGGGTTACTATCTCTAGATGCAAGACAAGTCATAGCATATGATATCAGAAATAAAGCCTAAGACATGACAAATATAGCATGCATATAGAGTAAGCTAAATCCAACGTCATCATCATCATAGAAAAATCATCTCTAGCATGAGATGAAAAAGAAATAAAGATAAAGGGAAAATAGAACTATTTACAATGCGGCACACAGAAAATAAGACAAACGTGATGCATGGTAGAATAAAAGAAAAATGAAGAAAATGAGTGCAAAAGCGAAAAATGGTGTGGAAAAACTAAAAATAAAGGTGGCAAATCGAAAAAGAACGTGAGAACTCACTCCCCCAAGCTAAATGGCGCAGTGTCCTCAATGTGCAAGGTGTGGCACACCGAGAGACAAGAAATGTGAGGGGTAAGTGAGGATGCATGCATGGAAAAATGAAAATAAAAAGAAAAATAAAGAAATGAAAATATGATGCGGACATGATGCATGCACAGATAGGAGTGATATAGATATATAAGTGGCACCAAAAACTCTCCCTCTCTCCCAAAAAAGATATATAAAGATATGATCAAAAATAGAAACCCAAAATAAATGAGGGGAGGGGGGACAAAAATGCGACAGGACCCAGCAGAAACGGGCAACACAACGGAAAAAATAATCGATGGCATCAAGGGTGCCTAAGAAGGTGGTGCTGCGCCGTCTCCGTCCTGAGGCGGAGGTCGTGTGGGTGGTGCTGGCTGGACAGGCTGCTGAGCGGGGGTGGTTGTGGAAGTGGTAGCAGGCTGAGTCGGTGTGGAAGTGTGAGTGGGAACCTGCTGGGTGGGTGGTGGTACGCGGGGGAGACGCTCCAGGACCTGGGTAAGACAGTAGTGGATCTACGGGAGCAGGTCGAAGCAGCCAGCCATCGCAGAGACGGTGGAGGACAGGGTCCTAAGGTCCCCTCGGAGACCACTCACCGCCCCCTCTAGAGCACGAATGCTCTGAAGTACTGTGTCAGGGGGAGGTGGTGCAGAGGGACGCACCTGGCGGGGCTGTGCAGGTCTGGGCTGGCGTACTCGGGTCACGTATGTGACGGGCTCAGCGGGGAAGGGAACAAAAGGTGCTGCGCCAGCAAATGTGGGCCTGGCCTCAGTGTGAGGCCGGGGCGGGCGGTGAGAAGCAGAGGCAGCAGCGACGAAGGAAGAATGCAAAAGTGGCAGCGAGGCGGCCAGAGAGGTCGATGGCACAGAAGTGTGGACAGACGCCACGACACTCTCGGAAAATACAGCAGAGGTGGAGACAGAGGTGACTACCGCTGGGGTGGAAGTGTGAGGTCCAAAAGGTGCAACCCCAGCGGAGATCATGCTAGCCATGGTCTCCACGACCGCGGCAAACGAGGGCTCTCCACTCTCAACAAAGGTCGGCGGGCGCTCGGGGAGAGCAGAGCAAAGAGGCTCGACGGACAGAGGGCCGGTGGTGGTGGTGACCGCCGCGGACGTGGTGGAAGTGGGCTCAGCTAAGGTACTCCCAACACCGACAGCGGTGTCAGGAGCGGCGGGAACATCGGGGGTAGGCTGAGAGGCCACAGGGTCAACAGGGGCGGCAGCAGGCTCGGCAGGGGCAACAGGGTCAACAGGGGCAGCGTGGGCCTGCTCGGCCTCCTCGGCCTCGAGCACGTAAGCAGCAGGGATGAGGACATCCATCGCAGGGAGCCAGTTAACGTGGGCTGGTGCAATCTGGGTCCGAGCTGGGCTCGGGAGAATCATGTAATCGGCACCGAAAGGGTCGTGCAACCAGACCCAGTGACGCTCACCATGCGGACGAAGCATCTTCATCCGGGCCATAACATCGATCGACAAAGAAGTGGGGCCAGGTACTCGTCGCAGGTCGTCGGGGAAGTCCTCGCCGGTCATAAGAGCAAGCAAGGTGATCAGGCCGCCGCAGCATATCGGTGAGCGAGCGCCCACCGATACAATGATGCGGTCTAAAAACCATGCCGCGATATCGATCACGACGGCAGGGACAAGCTCATCGCCATCCCTATATAAGCTCTGGGATGTGTCATCGCGTAGAGCATGTAGAGATCTGGCATAGACATCGTGCCCGGCTCATATCTGGCCAAAAAGGTCGTCGCCATAAGGCGCTGAGCAATACGGAGGCAGGGATGGACAATGGCCGAGGCCTTGGCCCTACTAGGGTCAAAGGCAGCGTGGAGACCCGTAATCCGGGCCCAGAAGGCACCGGCGTCGAAGGAAGGTGGGGGGATATGGGTGGGTGCGTAACCTCGGTCGGCCCCGGGGATATCGGGCCATGAGAAGAAGGCTCTCAACTGGGCGAGAGTGACCTGGCACTCCCGGTCCATGAACCGAAACGAGCATCCCTCGTCGGTCCGGGCGATCGAACTAAGAACCTCAAGTGTCAGGCGGATGAACGTATCCGTCGACACCTGAAAGAAATCTCGCCAGCCCACGTTGTCGTACAACGTGAGCATCCCCTCTAGTACCCCCAGGCGTCCTAGGTCGGCAAGGTGTGCAAACCTGGAGGGTACGATCGAGCGCTGGGAGATACGCTCGAAAGCGACGCGGTGTGCGTCGTTCCGGAATGTGATCCCCAGCGGCCCGACCAGTGGAGCTGGAGGTGGTGGCTGTGGAGCGGCAGGGAGAGGATGTGCGGGCTGTGCGGGCTCTGCAGGCTGTGCGGGGTGTGCGGGGCCTGCAGGCTGTGCGGGGTGGACGGGTTGTATGGGGGTAGGAGGAGGAGAGCCTTCCACCTCGTGGGAGGGGCCGGCATCATCCGACCGCTTCCGCTTGGCGGAAGGTCTCCTCGTCCGCGGCCGTGTCCGGGGTGGCATATCGGCCCCGAGCGCGTCGAAAAACATGAAAAGTGTGGCTTGTGCAAAATAATGGAAAGTGTGTACCCCGACACGCCGCGAGTGCTAAGCAATGGAAGCGTGCGAAGTCAGCGCCTCCACAAAGCTCAAATCAGTCCCGAGAAGCTCCCCTGGGCTCCCCTAAGCTCCCAAAAACAACCTGCGCATGAAATGGAGATATCAGCGGGTAATATTCAAAACGTATGGAGCATTAGGGGTATAACAGATAGATATAGAGATTGATTTGGGTTTGGGGGTCGTTTAACACATGGATCCTCAAAAAATACTCAAAAAGAGGAGAAAAAAGCAATAAAGGCGATACCGGAGGTGGTAGGGGCGGCGGCCGCCGGCGGCGACTCGGGCGAGTCACGGCGGGGGTCGACCGGTGATGGCTGGCCGAGCGGCGGCGCGACGACGGCGGTCGGGCGAGTAAGGGGTGCGAGCGGGTGAGGGAAGCTGAAAGGTCGGGGGGCGCAATCGGTTTCAGCGTTTCGAAAAACGTGTCCCCCTCGACCCCTTATATAGCAGAAGTTACGACTCGGCCGAGTGACTAGGTCACTCGGCCGAGTGGAATCAATGGAAATTCCTCCCCGCTTACGCATCGGCCGAGTGGCCTTGCCAGCCTCGGCCGAGTGGAGTAAGGCCATTCGGCCGAGTGGCTCAAGCTACTCGGCAAGACTTGCCCTAGGAGGGTATCCGTTTTACTCGGCCGAGTGAAAATATATACTCGGCCGAGTAGCAGTTATACTGAAATCAGGAAAATAAACAAAGAGTTGGGTACAGCAGACTTCCCTCGTTCGTGAGCGGCTCGTCCGGACGAACTTGTGTACTCGGCCGAGTGACTAGTATACTCGGCCGAGTGAGCCTTGTGTTCTGCTGTTTGTCTTCGTTTGGGCTCTAAACTCCGTCTTTCTTCCTCCAGTCGATTCCATCTTCCTCCTAAGCGTCGAGCGCCTTCTTGGGGCGCTCCTCGTCGTCCCGTTCATCCTCCTCATGATGGATTTACCTATCTCCTCTCCTGTCAAGAAAAATAGGACCCGTTATCACAAAATTTTTGGGCGAACGACTCAAAACACTAAAAATTTCTAAAACGAAAATAAAGAAAAAGTAAAAATAAAGCAAAAACCGTCGGGTTGCCTCCCGACAAGCGCTCGTTTAAGGTCGTGAGCTCGACCCCCTATAATTTTCAATTAATGTGGGATGTTTGGTGCATATGAGATGCACCCATCAAACTTTCTGGGGAGAACGCTTGGATTTGGAAGTTGCGGCGTGTTCTCCCTCGGTGGTCTCCCGTCTCGAGTAGTGTTGGGGGGAGGCTTCCCCAAGCTAGCATTTGCTCCGGTCAACGGCTTCACCGGTGTTGTCGATTTTCGTGTCGGCGGAGCTTTCTTCGGAGACTCCAATTTCGAGAGCTTGCAGAGCTCTCGAATCCTTGCGACATCAGCGTCGCCTTCATCATTTTCAGCGGAGAGGTCGGGGGAATCATCTATCTTCTCATCGTGGCCTAAATCCGGGCCTTCCTCTAAATCTTCGTCAAAGAGAGGGCCAATTGAGTGGGGGATCGCCTCCTCTATCACCTCATCAAGGAGGTCCATGTAGTCAAGTTTCTCGTGGTAAGGCATGTGCTTCATGGCCTTAGGAATGTGGAGCTCCACCTCGATGTTGCCGACGTTTAAAGTTAGGGTACCTTCGCGCACGTCAACAATTACTCCGGCGGTGGCGAGGAACGGGCGTCCAAGTATCAATGACGTATCTCCCTCCTCCTTAACGTCCATGATCACAAAGTCACATGGTAAGCATATTCCACCCGGGACTTGTAGCGGTATGTCTTCGGCGATCCCTACCGGCCTTGTTATTCGCCCATCGGCCAATTGAATGCGCATGTCGGTAGGTTTCAACTTTGTCCCGGTGTTTAGCCTTAAGAACATGGAGAGAGGCATAAGGCTCACACTAGCCCCAAGATCTACCAACGCCTTTTGAAGAGGGACGCCGCCCAAGGTGCAAGGAATCCGAAAACTCCCCGGATCTTTAAATTTGGCCGGCTCCTTCTCTCTCTTGGTGAACCAAGAGCCCTCCTCGGCTAGCATGATCTTCTCCTTCCTCTTTTTCCCCGAAATTAAGTCCTTCAAGAATTTAGCATATGTGGGGATCTCCATGATGGCGTCGAGGAAGGGAATATTGAGGCTAACTCCTCTTAGATACTCGAGGAACTTCGCTAGCCTTTTCTCCATTTTCGCTCTCGCTAGTCTTTGGTGGAAAGGGACCGGTGGCATGAAGCGCCTCTCCTCGGTCAATTGCTCCGCTCTAGATTTCTCCTTTTCTCGTGGCTCCTTCTCCTTATCAACTTCAACTACCGGCTCAATTGGCTCCAAACCTTCCTCCACGGGCTCCTCGGTAGGAATCATGGTGGGGGTGGTATCCTTCCCGCCTCTAGTAGTTACGGCAACTACGGCGTTGATGTGGCCGGTGTTGCCCCGTGGGTTTTGCTCGGGTTGCGCCGGCAATCGTTGAGTGTTCCGATTGAGCAACGCCAATTGCTCTGATATTTGAGCCACAACGGTATTAAGAGAGTCTTGCCCCGCCTTCAATGTAGCATTGACCTTGTTTTGCTCGACCATGAACGCCTCCACTCTAGCTTCGAAGTCGGATCGTTGTTGAGCTTGTGGAGGGTTTTGATTTTGATTCCTCCACCCTTGATTGTATCCGGGCGGCCTATATGGTGGAACTTGTTGCTTTGGTTGAAAGTTTTGTTGAGTAGGCCCCCTCGGTGGATAGTTTTGTTGTTGGGGTGGTGGTGGTCGAGCTTGTTGAGGTGGTGGTTGTGGCGGGTTCAAAGCTCCTTCATTGTTGGCGTAGGAGAATCCGGGATAATTTCTTGCGGCCGGATTGGCCCAATACCCTTGGTTCCCCGCGACATATTGTACTTGCTCCAAGGATCCTTCTCCTTGCTCTCCTCCCACGTACATGGCTTGAGATTGGTCTTGCCAATCACACATTTGGTTGGTCGGTGCGGAGGTGGATGGGGCTCCTTGGGGCTCTGTGATAAACTTCTCCAATCTCTCCACTACCTTGTGGAGAGAATCAAATTTGCTCGTAAGCTCCGCCACGGCCTTCGCCTCATAGATACTAGTCGGCTTCAAGGAGGACGTAGAGTGTCCTCGCTCATCGCCCCATTGTTGATTATTTGAGGCCGTCTCCTCAATTAGGGCCGTAGCTTCTTCGGGAGTCTTTGACAAGATAGCACCATTCGCCGCGGCATCAATAATTTGTTTGGTCCCCGGTTGGAGACCATTGTAGAAGCTATGCACTAGCTCCCAGTCTTCTAAGCTATGGTGCGGGCATTGATGCTGCAGATCCTTAAAACGCTCCCAAGCCTCATAGAGCGTCTCTTGGGGTCCTTGCTTGAAGGACATAAGAGCGCTCCGAATCTTCACCGTCTTGGAGGGCGGATAGAACTTGTCAATGAATGCACTCGCCAACTCGTCCCAAGTGGTGAAAACACCCTCAGCTTGCGTCCTCAACCAATAGAGTGCCTTGTCCTTTAGCATGAAGGGGAAGAGGCGCAGTCTGATGGCATCGATGGAGACCCCGGTATCTGGAATGTGGCGCACTTCGACAAGAACAATTGTATGTGGTAATGAGGATTTTCATGGGCATTCCCATGAAATGGGTCCTGCTGCATCAGAACCACTAATCCAGTCTTTAGCTCGAAGTTCTTGTCAGCCGCCAACTCCGGCATGGCAATGGATGAGGTAGTGGAAGAGGTCTTAGGCCGAAGCCTATCTCGAATAGAAATTATCCTCGCCATTCTTGCCACTAATTGATCCGCAGTTTCCGGGTTGGTCATAAACCCCCCTTCCGGATTTTGTCTCCTTTCCGCTCTAAGTCTCCGCGCGGTATGTTCGATCTCGGGATCAAATAAAATAGCTGCAGGGTCCGCCGTAGATCTCGTGTACATGCACAGGGAAAACAGAGTTTCAAAGAAATGATTAGTACCGTGGAAGGGTTAGGTAAGAATAAAGAAATGAAAATAATGATAATAATAATAAAAAAAGAAAAGCTAGGGTGAGAAAGAATCAAACGCAATCGCCTCCCCGGCAACGGCGCCAAAAACTTGATCGCACCCCGGATACACGCCCGAGGCGACGGTTGTAGTTTTACCGCAAGCGCACGGTGTAGCGGCGAGCGGGATATCGAACACAGGGAGGACGAATGCCCGTGCTTGTTCCAATCAACCTGGCTATCTAAGAAGAGAGATTTGCCTTTGGCGATCCTGTCACAATCGTCAGACAAAGTGCAGAAATATCAAATCAAATAAAGAACGTCTAGGGAATGGGGAATCCCCGCTACCCACCGTATCTCATAAATGTGGTTCATCGGTATCAAAATTGCTAGATCAGGATTTTGGATGAACTAGTTGCAACTGAATGTAGAACCAAGCTCACGCTCTCGCGCTGTTGCCGGTCTATAGCTATCCTAGGTTTGGGCCCAATCTCTTACAAACCCTAGCCCAGGAAAGCTAGCATTAGGATCAACATCATCGTCCAATCGCTCACCGAGCCCAATCTCTTGCAAACTCGACTCGCGATCTAGATTGGGATAGTTCCTACCCGTCCAATCTCTTGCAAACGGGTATTGGCACGGAATTGCAACCGGAAACCCTAGTATCGATCCAATCTCTTGCAAACCGATACTACGGAAATTCGATTCCACCCCAATTCGGATTTCTAGGGTTTCCTATCAAATTGGGATCCAATCTCTTGCAAATCCCAATCGATATGAACTCCTAGCTATCCGTAGTAAATCGATCCCAATCTAATCTCTAAATATCAATTCTAGCAAAATTTCTACTAATTCATCACAAATATGAAGTTGGGCTTGTAGGGTTCATCCCCACGCCCCAAGACGTGGAGACTACTCGCAATTCATAGCTAGATCACAAAAATAATCAATGAAATAAGCAATAGAATTCATCACAATATTGAGATATGCAATAAAAATAGAATTTTTAGAGTAGAGATGGACAAACCAATGGAGTTCTTCAATTAATCCAACAAAAATCAATAATTGTCTTCTCGCCAATCTCCAAAATAAAGCTAAAAAGTAGATCTAAAAAGCTGCAAAAAATCTAAGAAGAAGCTCCCAAAACTAGGGTAAAAACAGGGGTTAAATAGCCCCCAAAATCGTCCAAAAACTGTGACCAAAATACCCCTGCACAGCCTATTTTCCGCAGTTTTCGCTACAGGCAGCGCATCGCACTCGGCCAAGTGACAAAAGTCGCTCGGCCGAGTGAGAAACCCTGTAATTTTCCAGTAAGTCGGGGCCTTCAGGGGTCTCTACTTCGGGGGCGGCTCGGCCGAGTGAGTTGTCGTCACTCGGCCGATGGCTTCAAGGCACTCGGGCGGACGGGATAATCCACTCGGCCGAGTGGGTCTTCTGAAACTCAGAAGCCAAAAAACAGTAACATGGCGATTTTTGAAGGGCTCCGTCTGGGCGCCACTCGGGCGGACGTGATATAGTCACTCGGCCGATGTGGTCTCCGTCGCTCGGCCGAGTGCACAGGTAAATCGTGTCTGATCTGGTCGGCCGAGCGGTGTCTCGCTGGTCGGCCGAGCGGCTCCTCCACTCGGCCGAGTGAGACACAAAAAATGCCCAGATTGCTTATTTTGGCCTCCTCGTCGCTCCTGCGACGTCCATTCTTCTTCCACTCCTCTCCAACAGCAAAATACCCCTCGGGGAGGTCGTCGGTGACCGTCTAGAGTAAGCGCATCTCGAGATCACTCCAAATCGCGCCAAATCACCTGAAATGCGACAAAAACAACAAATCGTGAAAAGCATCGCAATATCATCGATATATCGTGAAAAACATGATTTGGGCGATCTAAATGGCATGCAAACATGCGGGAAAAAGGTGTAAAATAAGGAGTGATCAAGGTGGCAGGCCATGGTAGGAGGGAGAGGGAGTGAAGATTAACATGAAAAAGAAAAGAAAAGAAGAAGAGAAGTTTAGAAATATTTAGAAAGTTCCCATGAAAAAATCTCCTTCCTTAAACTTATCTATAAGATAAGCATGCATCAATTTAAATGACTAAAATATCCCTCCATCTTCTAGGTTTTTACAAGTTTTTCATTACTTTATGCACACACCTTTTTACTATAAACACACACACCTCATTTAGTCCAATTTACCATTTTGCCCCTCACCTTTCTAAATATTTACGGGGATGCCATTAACCCCTAACCCCTTTTCACACTAGCATGGCTCTTCCTACAAACAGTCATGCATACCCACGCATGCATACATGCATCACACACACACACGCGCGTGTCTAATACATACGTGGTATATTTATACACACGACGTCATTCACACTTCTCCCACATTCACGTCTCGCATTCTCTTCTCTTAGCCACATATTACGGCACAACCCCCATGCACTATGATATATACATCGACACACACAATTATTTCATGCCTATGTATGCATCGTAAGTAGAAACACCACATGTATACAGTAGAATACACGTATAGTTCAAAATAGGGCATGACATTGGATTAATTAAGATTAAGATGTGTGTGTGTGTGTGTGTGTGACATTAACTACCTTTACTCACCCCCTCCCCTCCACACACACACACACATATCATATATATATCACCTATAACCATATAACATATCACCTATAACACTTTGTTTTTGGGTATGCGTATATATATCGATCACTAGAAAGTATCCATGCACATAGTGCACATGGATCAAAGTCAAAACACACATTGATAAATATCATGACGGGATACGCTTTATGGTTAGGGTTAGGTTTAGTGTTAAGGTTAGAATGAGTCGCAGAGTGGAGTTCCCCCGTTGATTCGTGCCAAGCGTGCACGTGTGAATGCGAAAATTGTAGGAAATTAAAAAATGTTGCAATTCATTCCTAGTGATAAAAATAAATTATTACTTATTTGCTAGAACAATTATGAAACTGTTGTTAGTGAGTGAGGCCTTTGGCCTCCCCGCCACTTATCCTTCGATTATTCCCCAAGTAATGGGGACCTTTGGTTGCTATGGGTCTCTTCCCATACTCTATAATGTTATAAATATAGAACCATGGCTATATTCCATGGGGACACTTTCTTGATATTTTCCAACACGTTATCAGCTCGTTTGCTCTAAATTATTTGAGCTTTTCCTCCCGTATCCGCTCAAATTTAACCCTCTACGCGCTAAGGAATCTATTTGTTGCGGCGATCCGGCTTGTGGCAAACCATTGCGGGGATTTTTTAGAGCGTATCGGGAGCAGGACTATCTACGGATTTTTCTTATCACGATCGTCCCTAGATCTTTGATCTAGAGGTAATTTTTTCGATCCCGTAGATACTTACAAAATATTGTAATCTAAGATTTTATATAGCATTACTATAGGCAATTCTATAGGCTTGTATTAATCTGCACCATATTGATAATCATCAAAATTAAAAAAACAACAACCCCCCCCAAACCCCCTGCTGCTCCCCCCGAAGGGGGGCCTCTCTGTTCACCCGTCCTCCCCCCGTTGGGGGGGGGCTCTGCGCCACCCACCCCTCCCAAACGGGGGGGTCTAAGTATTCGCCGCCCCCCTGGACGGTGGGGATCTGATCTACGCCGCCCCCCCTCGGATGGGGGGGGCTCTTGCTGCGCCATCCCCCGAAGGGGGGGCATCTTCAATCATCCCCCCCGACGGCGAGGGGAGACTTGCTGCGCCACCCCCCGAAAGGGGGCCTCTGCCATCGTCCGCCCCCCGACGGCGGGGGGGATTTTCTCCGCCGTCCCCCCAAAGGGAGGGCTCTGCCATCGTCCCCCCCCCGACGGTGGGGGGATCTGTCCAGCGCCCCCCCCCCCCCCCCCCGAAGGGGGGCCTCTGCGTTCTCCCGGAGGGAATTTCCCGGTGCCGTTCCCCCAGACGGGGGGCCCTGACAGGGGCTCTGCCGTCTGCGCCCTGCCCCGACAAGGGGGGCTCTCTGTGTGCCGCCTCATGGAAGAAGGGAGAGAACTAGATCTGTAAAATTTTGGGTTTGGAGACTGTTCATATTCCCTTACAAATATCCTTAAATTTGTTTAAGGTCTTTTGTTCAATTAAATTTTTAAACATTACAGCCCATGGGCCTACATCCCAAATCTTAATAATAAATTAGATGTGCTATTTATTAGGCCTGAAGCCCAGTTTATAATAATGAAAATTAGTTTTATGGGCCCGCAGCCCCAATCAGATTAATAATTAATTTTGACTTCTAATTTGGGCCAGAAGCCCAGTTAATCCAATTGCAATATTAATATGTTCAATATTTTTTGGCTATCGGGCCTGCTGCCCGCCCCTAGCCCATAGGACTTGCGGATTTTGTCATTTAATCTACTACGTTACCATTAATAATTATCTTAATCATTGGATAAACATATTTATTTAAGTTAAATTGGTTAAACGGATCCTGAGACCGCTCTGTCTTTAGTTAACTAACCTAAAGATGAATGACGTTTCCCCGTGGTCCAATTAATCCTTTTAACTTAAATTAAAAAAATTTATCCAATATTTGGGCTTGATAATTTTTGTAATGCCTGCGATATTGCGCTATTATTTGCCTGTTGCATATATAACTGCGTGGATGTTTATATAAGTTAAAATGTGTTTTTGGGATCGGCCAGTTTGATACCATTAATTTCCTTGCACTTTTATTTTCTTTTGAGAGAATTTGTAAGTGAGGATTGTATATATAAATGCCAAAGACCAGTGTACCAACATATGAAGACGGAGGTGAAATTTGAAAAAGATAGGGACCCCTTCTGGGTTTCCAACTTGTATTTTTCTTTTCTTTATGAACTGTATATTGGACTTTGGACTTTGTACGTTTTTGGGTATCTGGCCGATCCCCACATTTTACTTATTTTATTCTATATGCATGAATTTACATTTAAATTAATTCATGCTTATGTTAAATTGCATAGATAAATGGCAAAATTGGCAAGCGTCGATTTCGAGGTCCTTGATGCTGCAGGAAAGAATTACCTGAGTTGGCGAGTGGACGTGAAGTTCCACTTGCGTTCGATGGCCCTCCTTGGCTCGATTTTAGCTCCTTCATCGGCCCCAGAAGCGGCTGATGCTTCTGATAGTAAGGCCCCAGAAGCGGCCCAATCATCTAGCAGCACTCCTACCACTGTCTCTGATGTGGATAAGGCGAAGCCATTATCTATATCAAGAGACATATAGATCGGACCTTAAAGGCCGAATACCTAACGGTAGAGGACTCAATTGAGTTGTGGACAGCGTTGGAGGCACGGTAGCGCGCCCCTGTTAGGGGGTTCTATCTTTCACCCCCCCCCCCCCGACGATAGGGGGGATCCTTGTGACGCCACCAAACGTGAACGTAGGGGGAGGGGGCCCTCTGTGCGTTGGGTTTTTCCGGACATGTGGATTTTTAGGCTGCACCCCCTGACAGGGGCGCGCTGTTTTCATAGACAGGGGTGGCAGATGGACACTATCTGAAAAAAGAAGGGTTTTATGGGCTTTTCACATTCTTTAACTAATGGGCTTATGTTATATTAAATTTTGAATATTACAGCCCATGGGCATGCAACCTAAATCTTAATTATAAATTAGTTGGGATGTTTATTGGGCCTGAAGCCCAGTTCATAACAATGAAAATTAAGATGAGTTTTATTTTGCTTATGGGTATGCAGCCCCAATCAGAATAATAATTTATTTTGCCTTCTTTATTTGGGCCAGAAGCCCAGTTAATCAAATTGCAAATTCATATGATTATTATTGCTATCGGGCTTGCTGCCCGCCTCTAGCCCACTAGAATTGCAGATTATGATATTTTATCTGCTACTTTTAAATATCTTAAGCATGGGATAAAACATTTATTTAAGTTAAATTGATTAAACGGATCCTGAGACCGCTCTGTCTTTAGTAAACTAACCTAAAGATGAATGATGTTTCCCCGTTGTCCAACTAATCCTTTTAACTTAAATTAAATTATTTTATCCAATATTTGTGCTTGATTATTTTTGTAATGTCTGTTTGCGGCGCTATTATTATTTGCATGTTGCATATATAACTGTGTGGATGTTTAAATACGTCAAAATGCGTTTTTTGGGATCGGCCAGTTTTTAATACCATATTAATATATTCCTTCTTTTTGTAATTTCTTTTTCTTTTCTGAGAGAAATTTGTAGTGAGGAATTAATGTATTATGCCAAAGACAAGTGTTACTACCTATGAAGATGGAGGTGATTGCATTTATCTGGGACCCAAATAGGGTTTCCAAATTGTATTTTTTTACTTCTTTATAAACTGTAATTTGGACTTTGGACATTTTATGTTTTGGGTATCTGGCCGATCCCCGCATTTTTTCTTATTTATTTCCTTTAAAGCATGATGTTTAATTATTAATATATGCTTATTTAAATTGCATAAATTAAGATGGCAAAATTGGCAAGCGTCGATTTTGAGGTTCTTGAAGCAGCGGGAAAGAACTATCTCAGCTGGCAAGTGGACCTGAAGTTCCACTTGCGTTCAATGGCACTTCTCCACTCGATTCTGGCCCCCGCAGTGGCCGAGACACCTACTATCAGTGCCCCTGAAGTGGCACAAGAATCTAGTAGTTCTCCAATCGTTGTCTCCGATATAGATAATGCGAAAGCCATTATCTATATCAGAAGACACATAGATCGGACCTTAAAGGCCGAATACTTAATGGTGGAAGACACATTGGAGTTGTGGCAAACGCTAGAGGCACGTTATAAACATCAAATCGATGTAATATTACCACGTGCCATTTATGAGTGGAAAAACCTCAGACTTCAGGACTATAAGTCCATTGCTGAGTATAACTCTGCACTTCATAATATCACCTCACGCCTGAAGTTGTGGGGCAAAGAAGTGACTGAGCATCGCATGTTGGAAAAGACATTTACCTCTTTTCACAAGAAAGATGCAATCCTCATGCAACAGTATCATGAACGCAACTTCACGAAGTTCTCTGATCTGACCTCTTACCTTCTTAGGGCAGAGAAGAATAAAGATTTACTACTTGCCACTCATAATTTGCACCCTGCTGGTACTGCTCCTATCCCTGAAGCCAACCACGTTTCTCACCAGAAGTGGAAAAACAAGAAGAAGGCTAGAAAGAACAAAGGGAAAGCTGTAATAAAGCCAGCAAGAGGAGCACCTCTCCAGACCAACAACAACAACAGTGGGAAGAAAAACTTCACATGGAATAATAAGAACACTGGTCCAGTGCCAATTCCAAAGAAGAACTGGTAGGACATATGCTATAGATGTGGCATGACTGGACATTGTTCTAGAAACTGTCGCACTCCTCGCCACCTCCAGGACCTGTATCAGACGAGCCTGAAGCTTCCCCTTGAAACAAACCTGGCAGATATTCAAGCTCTGACCAAGTTCACTGCACAAGACTTCGAGAATGACGATCTGCTCGATTGAGCCCTATCTTTATATCTATGCATTTAAATCTATATAGCTTCATCTGTAGTTTGCTTTGAGTGTTTGGATGTGCTAATATATGTCCCCATATCACCACGTCTTGATAGCTGTGATTTTGATGAGCAAAGTCTCATTATAATAGGCACGCAGTCTAAAGAAGCATAAAGCTTCTGAGACCATATCATGGGACACAAAAGTCCTAATCTCGTTATGATCCACATACTATTTCTGTGTGAAGATGTTATCCAGAAGATCTATCACATTCAGACTAAATTATATCAATTGGCAGATAAATTCACGGACAACCATAAGATTGTTCGTTCACACGTCCCTGCTGCTAACACGCCAGCTACGATTGACATACCCATGATGGATGCAATCCAACGGCAGCAGAATTAGCTATACCTCAATTGAAAAGAGGTCGCCCGCCAGGTTAAAAAATAAAGTTCCTTGAAAGAGGAAGATTCTTGGAGATATTAAAATGATCCCTCCACAGGATGTTGAGCTCAGACCAGCGACCTCTCCCCTCCTGATTTCCCCTGCAGAGGAAACAATAGGAGAAACATCATTATATTTCAACATCATTATATTACGTACGTATTGGATAGGTACTAGACAGATACAGCATAGTCGTCGTCGACGATTTTGTTTTTGATATTTCCGTTCACATCGCTGAATACGACGATGACGTTCAACTCACTTTTCAATAGCGTAAACACATAGATTGGCCAAAGTGGGACGAGGCAATAAGAGTAGAGCTGGACTCACTCTTGAAAAGCAAAGTCTTTGGACCAGTTGTCCCAACACCTGAATGTGTAAAACTTGTGGAATATAAGTTGGGTTTTCATAAGAATAAGAAATGAAGGAAATGTGATCATTTTCCTATTTTCATACTAAGCCTAAACGTCTCTGGAAAAGCCAAGAAATGCAGCTCATGGACGTTGTGACTGCATATCTATACGGCAATATAGATATATAGATCTATATGAAACTTTTAGAAGGGTATACTCTACCCCCAGAGATGAAAGAGAGACGTATGAACGTCTCCTCTGTAAAGGCTTCAAAGATCATTATATGATCTTACGCAATCACAAAAAATGTGGTATAACAGATTTAGCGAATTCCTTGCTGAACAAGGTTTCCCTAAATAAATGAAATCTCCCGTGTATCTTTATCAAAGGAACATGGACATGATTTGTATTAGTCGACGTCTATGTGAACGATTTAAATCTAAGAGGATCTCCTGCAGAGACCATTGATATATCTGATAGCCTAAGCATACATTCGAAATGAAATACCTAGGCAAAATAAGGTATTGTCTCGGCTTACAGATTAAACATTTTCGTGGTGGAATCCTTTTATACCTATCATATTTCTCATACACCAGGAGTTTATGAAGAAAGATGTCCATTTGCAATCTATTAAAAATGGATGCATATTTATGACGCCTTCCAGCCGCTGGAAGAGGGGGAGAACATCCTAGGTCCTGAAGAACCTGCTCTAGTGTACTAGTTACACTCCTTTATCTGACCAACTACACGTGTCTCTAATACAATGTCTGTAGTAAAGCTGTTAGCCAGATACAGTGCTGCCCTGGAGAGCACCACTGGACCAAGGATAAGATACTTCTACGTAACTTCTAAGGTTCAAGGATCATCATCCAAGGAATAAATATCGCATATGCAGGTTTACAGACCATCGCGATAACTAAGCACAAATGGTCGGCAACCTCCTAAAGATCTATGCATCATCCTCCAAAAGTCTACATCTTCTGAGAAGCCCATCATCCAAAAAGCATATCTACAATATGCTCATCCAGGTCTAGCAGTACCTTGCAGACACGGTGTAGACTGAGTAAAAGAATACATACGTG
This sequence comes from Scilla litardierei, assembly GCA_030789695.1. Taxonomy (NCBI): domain Eukaryota; kingdom Viridiplantae; phylum Streptophyta; class Magnoliopsida; order Asparagales; family Asparagaceae; genus Scilla; species Scilla litardierei. Next base: position 69,175,510 of record CM061141.1, read on the forward strand.
GAGTCATCTACCAAACTTCGAAGCGCGTATCACTCCTGAGTGCCACTGTTTTCCAGTAGCCGCTAGATATGAATGAAACTTGTATAGATGAGTGAGGATTGTATTTGCTTTCAGAACATGATGGATGTATAGACGAATAGGAACTGACTGTATAGATAGGAGATCTGCAAGCCTGAAGCTTGTACAGATCAGGGGGAGTTTCTAGTAGAGTTGTACTCTTTTTCCCTTAGCTATGGGTTTTTCCATTGGGTTTTCCATAGCCAAAGGTTTTAATGAGGCAACCTCATTTAACTCTGGACCCTGAAGTGTCCACCTCTAATGAAAGCTGAAAGACCTACAAGCATAAGGCTTGTACGAATCAGGGGGAGCAACTTGTGGGTTGCACCCTTTTCTTTAAGCTGTTGGTTTTTCCCACTGGGTTTTCCACAACTAAGGTTTTAACGAGTCAAACACGATTACTCAGGATCCAGAAGTATCCACCCCCTTAGCTTTATAAGCTAAGACCAAAGTAATGGATGGATAAGGAGGAGTGTTATGAGTGAGGGAGGCCAAACTCTTTATCCCTCCATTTCTCCCCACTTCTTGGAGTAATGGGGACCTTTGGGTTCCATGTCTCTTGACATTCCTTCGAAGATTATAAATATAGAACCATGGCTCTTTGCCATGGTTACTCCATGTTATAAATAATTCAGTCTTATGGTTTGGGATCGGCCATTTTGATACACCCTTTTACATTTCTCGCTTTCTTTTTCTGTTTTGAGAGGAATTGTAGTGAGGTTATAATGTAAAATGCTAACAGACCGGAGCTAAGCCAAATTGAAGACGAAGATGAATCTGCAATATGCTGGGACCTAAAATGGGTTTCCAATTTGTATTTTTCATTTCTTTTGTATTTCATCTTCATGGACTGTATTCGGACACTTTTTGGACATTTTTATTTCTAAGGGTATCTGGCCAATCCCCACATGGCTGATTATTTATTTATTTTTGCGTGAATTTATTTTTTACAAATATTAATTCATGCGTATTTAATTGTATAAATAAATGGCAATATTGACGATCGTTGATTTTGATGTACTAGATGCGGCAGTAAAGAACTATCTGAGCTGTCGGGTGGACCTGAAGTTACACCTGCGCTTAATGGCTCTTATGAGTACGAATCTGGCTCTTACTACTATGCATGCGGCCCCAGCAGCGGCCCAGGCTACTTCAACCGTGACCCCTGAAGCGGCGCAGTCATCTGTCTCTGATTAGATAATGCGAAGGTCATTATCTACATTAGGAGACACAAAAATCGGACCTTAAAAGGTGAATATCTGACAGTAGAGGATCCACTTGAGTTGTGGAGGACACTGGAGGCACGTTATAAAAATCAGATTGATGTTATACTGCCTTGTGCTAGTTATGAGTGGAAAACCTCCTACTTCAGGATTTCAAGTCCGTATCTGAGTATAACTTAGCACTCCATAATATCACCTCACGCCTGAAGCTGTGCGGTGAAGAAGTCTCGGAGCAACGCATGTTGGAAAAGAATTTCACGTCTTTCCATGAAAAGGATGCAATCCTCATGCAACAGTACTGTGAAAGATATTTCACGAAATTCTCTGACTTAGTCTCCTGCCTCCTAAGGGCGGAGCAGAACAGAGCCTTGTTACTAACCACTCACAACATATGCCCTGATGGGACTGCCCCTTTCCTTGAAGCCCATCTTGTTTCTTCCCAGAAGACAAAGAACAAGAAGAAGGCCAGAAATTACAAGGGTAAAGCTATGATGTAATCGGCTAGAGGACCTCCACAGAACAATAACTACAACCAGGGGAAGAAAAAGAATACATGGACAAGTAACAACAATGGCCAATCGTCTATTCCCAAGAAGAACTGGGTGGACAAGTGCCATAGATGTGGCATGACTGGACATTGGTCCAGGAACTGCCACACTCCACGTAATCTCCATGATCTTTATCAGGCGAGCCTGCGGCCTCGTCCTGAAACAAACCTGGTTGAATCTCATCCTTCAACCAAGCTGACCGCAAAAGACTTCGATCACGACGACTTGCTCGACTGAGTCTTATCTTAGTTTGCCTTTATATATGCATTTTAAATACTAGTTTACTTCATCTGTATTTTATTTTTAAACAAAAAAACTTTATGAATGCATATTTATCTTTATTTTATAAAATCTAGTCATTCAAATATATAGATGAAGTGTGATATATTGTGGACAGTGCCTCGATGCACTGATGAAGCATTAAAATTGCTCCCACATACAAAGAGACTATTAGATGCAAATTTCTCTCCTTAATCATATAGGAATCTCCCAAGTTTCAAGGATATTTCGTTTAAAACAAACATACCTTGGAAACTACGGATAATAATAGTGAATATCTTTATATAACTCATCAAACGGATAGCCAGAAGACCATCTGCGCACGATTCGTTGGACCCCATCAGGTCCTTATCAATATAGATATTCATCCTATATAAAGCCAACTTGACTGTCCAACAGAAGTGCCTTTCATTGCCAGAGTTTTCAACTCTGGCACAATAGACTTGGTCATCCTGGATTAGCAATGATGGACGCATCATCAAATGAATCCCTTGGAGAACCTGAAGATTCTTCAAAAGTTTGAGTTTCCTTGTTCCCCTTTGTCAAAAGGGAAAATGTATATAGAGAGCTTCCCTCCAGAAAGTGGGATTAGAGTCTCCTGGCTTCATTGAGAGAAACCATGGTGACCTTTGCGGGCCTATTCACCCTGCAAGTGGCCCATTTCGGTACTTCATTGTACTGATAGATGCATCTACTAGATGGTCTTATGTGTGCCTTTTTGTCCATCCGCAATCTAGCTTTCTCAAAAGCTGATAATGTATGTGAATTCACTACACATGTCTTTCAAGACTACTGCCAAGCAACTGAGATAGAAATTAGACATCATGCAGCATGTTCATACTCAGAATGGGTTATCAGATTCTCTAATAAAGAGATTCCAATGGATTTCACGTCTATTGTTAAAACCCAGTTGCCTGTGGATGTTTAGGGATACGCCATACTGCATTCTGCATCGTTTAACACAATACGGTCCTCTCGTGGCCATATCTTATAACTGATGCCGCTTGCTTATGGTCCACCACCAGACATATCTCATTTGAGAGTGTTTGGATGTGCTAATATTTGTCCCCATAGCACCACGTCTTGATAACTGTGAATTTAATGAGCAAACTCTCATTAAAATAGGCACACAGTCTAGAGAATTTTGAAGCTTCTGAGACCATATCATGGGACACAAAAGTCCTAATCTCGTTATGTTCTGCATACTATTTCTTTGTGAAGATGAGATCCAGAAGATCCTTCAAATTCAGACTAAAGTAAATCAATTAGAAGATAAATTCACGGACAACCCTAAGATTGTTCGTTCACACATCTTTGCTGCCAACACGCAAGCTAGGATTGACATCCCCAAAGATGGATGCAACCCACCGGAAGCAGAATTGGTTGTACCTCAATTGAAAAGAGGACACCCACCAGGTTCAGAATATAAAGTTCCTAGAAAGAGGAAGATTCCTGGATATATTAAAATGATCACACCACAGGATGCTGAGCTCAGACCAGCGACCTCTCCCCTCCTAATTTTCACTGCAGAGGAAACAATAGGATAAACATCATTATATTAAGTACGTACTGGAGAGCTACTGGAGAGGTATAGCACAGTCGTCGTCGACGATTTTGCTTGCTCTATTACCGTTCACGTCGTTGAATACGACGATGACGTTCATACCACTTTTCTATAGCGTAAACGCATAGATTGGCCAAAGTGGGACGAGGCAATAAGAGTAGAGCTGGACTCACTCTTGAAAAGCAAAGTGTTTGGACCAGTAGTGCATACACCTGAATGTGTAAACCCTATGGAATATAAGTTAGGTTTTTATAAATAAACGAAGGAAATGTGATCATTTTCCTATTTCATACTAAGCCTAACGTCTCTGGAAAAGCCAAGAAATGCAGCTCATGGACGTTGTGACTGCATATCTATACGGCAATATAAATATAGAGATCTATATGAAACTTCCAGAAGGGTATACTCTACCCCTAGAGATGAAATAGAGACGTAGGAATGTCTTCTCTATACAGGCTTCAAAGATCAGTTTATGAATCTAATTGGTTCTCCTGCAGAGACCATTGAGATATCAGATACCTAGTCAAAACAGGGTATTGTCTCGGCTTACAGATTAAAACACCTTTTGTAGTGGAATCCTTTTTTATTCTTCATACACCAGGAGTTTATGAAGAAAGATGCTCATTTGTAATCTATTAAAAATGGATGCTTATTTATGACCCCTTCCAGTCGCTGGAAGAGGGGGAGGACATCCTAGGTCATGAAGAGCCTAGCTCTAGTGTACTAGATACACTCCTTTATCTGGCCAACTGCATGTGTCTTTATTAGAACGTCTGCAGTAAAGCTGTTAGCCAGGTACAGTGCTGCCCTGGAGAGCACCACTGGACCAAGGATAAGCTGCTCCTGATCAACTTCCAAGGGTCCAGGAATATATATCGCATATGCAGGTTTACAGATCATTGTGATGACTAAGCACAAATGGTCGGCCGCCTCCTAAAGATCTTCACATCATTCTCCAAAGTCTACATCTTCTGAGAAGCTCATCATCCAAGAAGAAAGTCTAGACTATGCTCAGCCAGGTCCAGCAGTCCCTTGCAGACACAGTGAAGACTGAGTAAAAGAATTTATTCGTGGAGTAATCTACCGACTTTGAAGAGCGTACCACTCTAGAGCGCCACTATCTTCCAGTAGCCGCTAGATATGAGTGAAACTTGTATAGATGAATGATGATTTTCTTTTCCCTTAGCTATGGGTTTTCCCACTGGGTTTTCCATAGCCAAAGGTTTTAATGAGGCAACCTCATTTAACTCAGGACCCTGAAGTGTCCACCCCTAATGAAAGCTGAAAGACCTCCAAGCCTGAAGCTTGTACGGATCAGCAGGAGTAACATGTGGGTTGCACTCTTTTTCCTTAAGTTGTTGGTTTTTCCCACTGGGTTTTTCACAGCTAAGGTTTTAACGAGGCAAACACAATTACTCTGGATCCAGAAGTATCCACCCCCTTAGCATTATACGCTAAGACCAAAGTAATGGATGGATAAGGGGGAGTGTTATGAATAAGGGAGATCTTTATCCCCCCATTAATCCCCATTAAGCTTACTAATGAGGACCTTTGGTATCCCATGTCCTTTCATATTCTACTATTATGAATAAATATAGAACCATGGCTTTGTGCTATGGTTACTCATTCTTTTGATTTTCTAACACGTTATCAGCATGATAGCTCTTGTTCTTGAGCTTCTCCAACTTGGCAGCTGTTCAGCCGCCAATGAATTTCACTGCAAAAGACTTCGAGAATGATGACTTGCTCGATTGAGCCTTATCTTTATATCTATGCATTTAAAATTACATTTAGCTTCACCTTTAGTTTGTTTTTGTACGAACTTTTATTTGAATGTCATTTTACATTTACTTAAATAAAATTTCGTTGTGCTTATATAGATGAAGTATGAGTACCTAATGGACAGTGCCTCGACACACACAATCCTTCACGAACATTGCTATTTTAATAGCATAAATAAATATGACGGTCCTGTTATCACAATTTCATAACTGTCTAAAATAATCGAAGGATCTGGTGAAGCAATAATATTGCTCCCAAATAACACAAGACTTCAAATAAAGCATGCATTATTCTCTCCTAAATCAAATAGGAATCTCGTAAGTTTCAAGGACATTCGTTTAAACTGATATCACTTAGAAACCAGGGATGAAAATAAAGTTGAATATCTGTATGTAACTCGTCAAAAAGACGGCCAGAAGACCATCTGCAAATGATTCAAGGGACTCCCGTCAGGTCTCTACCATACATACATTCAACCAATAGAAGCCTATATGACTGAGCACTAGACGTGCCCATCATTGCCAGAGTTTCAACTCTGGCACAATAGACTTGGTCACACTGGATCAGCTATGATGCGACGCATCATCACTGAATCTTGTGGACATAATTTGAAGAACCTGAAGATTCTTCATTAGGGTGAATTTCCATGTTCCCCTTGTTTCAAGGGAAAATTAATAACGAGACCATCCCTCCTGAAAGTGGGATTAGAGTCTCCTGGCTTCCTTGAGAGAATTCATGGTGACATTTGCGGGCCTATTCACTCCGCAAGTGGCCCATTTCGGTACTTCATGGTACTGATTGATGCATCCACTAAATGGTCTTATGTGTGCCTCTTGTCCACCTGCAACCTAGCTTTTTCAAAGCTATTGGCACAAATAATACAGTTGCAGGCTCATTTCCCCGATAACCATATCAAGAAACTACGTCTTGATAATACGGGCGAATTCACTTCACAAGTCTTCGAAGACTATTGCCAGGCAACGGGTATTGAAGTTGAACATCCAGTAGCACATGTTCATACCCAGAACGGATTAGCAGAGTCTCTTATAAAAAGACTCCAATGGATTGCACGTCCATTGCTTATGCAATCCCCATTGCCCGTGGATGCTTGGGGCATGCTATTTTACATGCCGCATCACTTATTAGGATAATACACTCTGGAGGTCATACATTATCCCCGATGCAATTTGCATATGGCGCACCTCCGGATATCTCTCATTTGAGAGTGTTTGGTTGTGCGGTATATGTCCAATAGCACCACCTCAGAGGACCAAAATGGGTCCTCAACGTTGTCTAGGTATCTATATTGGATTTGATTCGTCCTCTATTATCAGATACTTGGAACCCCTCACAGGGGATGCATTTAAGGCACGTCTTGCTGACTGTGAATTCGATGAGAAAATTTTTCCTAAACTAGGCACACAATCTAAGAAGTCTGAAGCTACTGAGACCATTACTTGGGACCAGAACTTTTTGTCCCTATATGATCCGCGTACTAATCTGTGTGAAGATGATATCCTGAAGATCATACACATTTAGAATACAGTACATCTTTTGCCAGATAAGTTCACGGACAACCAGAAGATTGTCCGTTCACACGTCCCTGCTGCTAACACGCCAGCTAGGATTGACATCCCTAAAGATGGATGCAATCCATCAGCAACAGAATTGGCTATACCTCAATTGAAAAGAGGACACCCACCAGGTTCAAAAGATAAAGTTCCTCGAAAGAGGAAGATTCCTGGAGATAATAAGATTATCCCTCCACAGGTGTAACGGCTGGTTTTGTATGATAAATATTATTTATATCTATATGCAATGGTTCGTCTTCTTTCTTTACTTCTCCGCGCTCACATCTTAGTATAGGTTCACTCTTGGAACTCATTAGGAACATCCCGAAGCTCCCCGCTTCATTTTGGTGACTTCCTGTGCAAGTTAGCCGGTTCACGTTGAGGAACCGACCGATTAGATGTCCATCTAGTCGGTCAACAACTCCTCATGGACCGACTAGTTTTTGTCAGGCTTTTTCCTTGAGTTACTGTTTACGCTTAGTCGGTCTAAGTTCAACCACCGACCGACTAGTTATCGAACTAGTCGGTCAACACCTCTTCGCAGACCGACTAAGTACAGAGATCATTTTTCGCATCAGGTTACTGTTTACCATTAATCTGTCAAAGAACGAAAACCGACCGACTATTTGACGAATTAGTCGGTTAGGTATCCTTCTCTGACCGACTAATTTTCAAAATATATTGTTGATCATTTTCACCCTTTAGTCGGTCTAAGAACACTGGCCGACCGACTAGGTTGTAAACTAGTCGGTCGATGAGCCTTCACAGACCGACTAACTCTATAAATTTTTCAACAACCCTGTTCACGGTTTGTGTTTTAGTCGGTCACGGTTATACGACCGACCGACTAGTTGCCAAACTAGTCGGTCGACCGCCCTTCTCTGACCGACTAGTTGACCCCGAAACCCTAAATTTTGTGCTAGCCGCCGTTTTATTTTCTTATTTAAACGGGGCTTTCTCTTTCATTTCTTCTGATTATTTTCAGTCTCCCTCTTCCCCAATCATACTCCCCTACCTCCCACGTCCTCCCCTTGCTCTTTCCTCCTTCCATCTTCCCCAAAAGCTCTCCCTCTCTCCTCTTTTCCCTTTTCTTTTGCCCTAGCACGGAGTTCTCGTCTCAGATCCAGCAGTAACGACGCCGAGAGACGCTGTAATCTTCACCACCACCGGCGATCAACATTCCTCGTTGCGCTACCCGCGGCCTAGGAATTTCCGGACGACGCAAAGCTTCCACCTTTCCAGATTCGACGCCGAATCTTCGGGCAATCGTCAATTTCAAGTTGGTGCCCTAAATTCGTAGTAACCCACACCATAGATGATCAAACCATAATTAAAAATCAGCAATCTAATCAAACTAAATTTATTTTCCGCTGATCTTTAAAACGTTGTACAAACCGTAGAAATAGACGGATGGACAATATGCATGTACACACAGGATAGATCGTCGATTAGATTAATTATATTAAAAATGTGATTTTTAATTGAATAGGTAGTCCCGATAATCTAGACATGACCCTAATAGGGATTAATGAATCGTGATCTGACACCGTCGCCGTGTCACGATTTTCAGACCCTTTTCCACCGACGAAACGATTGGACGAGGCGTACTAGGGAGACGACGCACTCGCCACCACAGGCAAGTGTACCACTTGCGTTCTTGGCCATGTTTAGGCCTTTATCTTGTTAAGATTGTTAATTTAGAAACTTGAGAACCAGACGTGAAATGATAGCGTCCGGGACGCCTTTGATGGCTCAGATTTGACCATGAAATCTGAGTCCAACAACAACAAATTCTGACATCATAGGATTGACATGAGTGTGCGTGAGTTGTGGACACCCTAGTACAACCCCTTCCTGTTTTATCGTGTCTTGTTCCTTTCTGTCTGCACAGCCCGCTGGGCAATAGGGCACTCGCCAAGCCAGAGCGAGTGATCCCTTGTACTAGTTCACAGCCCGATGGGCAATTGGGCACCTGTCAAGCTAGAGCAGGTGATCCCATGTACCGATACACAGCTCAGAGAGCAATTGGGCACTTGTCAAGCTAGAGCAAGTGATCCCATGTCTTGTCACGATTCTTGAGGTTATGGGGTAGGGTTGAGCGTGCAAGCGGCAAGAGGGATTGATCCCCCTCGAACCGAACAGGCGTGAACCCTTTCGTGTCTTGTCTTGTCTTGTCTTGTCTGGCTTCCCGTGTTCCGTCTTGTCTTGACACCTGTAGGCTAGTCCCGTAGTCCATAGCACTCGCTGTGACTACTACTCGTCTTGTTTACTTGTCTGTTGTGTTACTTTCTGTCGTTAAAACCTCAGCATGTAAATCAACCAGTAAAATGTTGTAAGTAATTGGTACACTTGTAGTTTGGTCTAATCTTTTCTTGTAGACCTTGCCTGACGTACAGTTCCTTCTTTTGGTGCTGTACGTCAGGGTTTGAGCCAGAGTACATGGAGGAGACTGACTTGCCAGCTGACGTGGAGCCAGAGAGCGTTGATCCCGAGTACGACCCCGAGGAGGATCAGAGCTAGAGACTTTTAGTAGCAGTTTCCAGAGGCGTTATTATCCTTGTTGGGTGCGTAGCACCTTTTATGTTTCTTTGTTTAGGTTGGGTGCTTGCACCATTAGATTTACTTTTCTGATGTTGTAGCCCTTCGGGCGTTGAGACTTGGTACATGATATGTTGGAATAAAATTTTTGATGTTCTTTCCTTCTTGTACTTTTATTGTTCTGTACTAATATGCAGGGACCTGTACCTTCGTCTTGGTACCACACAGACGCTTATTGGGTCAGGGCTCCTCAGCTCTGGCCTAAGCGGGCCTCGTCACGCTTCGTCTCCGCTGTTTTGGGAAGCGGGGCGTGACAGGTTTTAGTGGTGGCCCATGCAGGTCCACGTCCCATTCTTCTGCAAGTACAGAATAGTAAGAGTAAAGACATTCACTTTTGATATCTAAACATTGTACGAGTCTAACCTTCGTCTTTCTGTCAATAGGATGGCCGGACGACGCGTTACCCGATCGGGAAACGTAGGCGATGGAGTTTCAGAGGATCAGGGCGGAGAGTTCCGTCAGTTTCTGGGTGTGATGAGGGAGATGCTGGATGTTCAGCATCAGCTGGTTCAGCAGTCTCAGCGTGTTGCCCAGGCTCCACCTGTGGCACCACCCCCACCTCCGCCTGCTCCGCGAGCTGCTCCAGGAGTGAAGCAGTTCAACGAGCTACAGCCGAAGACCTTCGCTGGGAAGGAAGGACCTCTGGGTGCCGATGAGTGGATCCTGAGCACTGAGGAGAAGTTGGTTGCTGTGAAGATTCCTGATGATACCCGTGTGGAGATAGAAAAGATGCAACTGACGGAGAATGCGAGGAACTGGTGGCGCATCGAGGAGAGGCGTCTTGAGAAGCCAGTGGGATGGAAGACCTTCAGGTCTATGTTCAAGGATAAGTATTTCACCAAGTCTGCTAGGAGGGAGCTGCTGAGTAAGTTTATAGACCTGAAGCAGGAAAATATGACCGTCGAGGAGTATGAAGCCGAATTTGAGATGATGAGCCGTTTTTCCCCGCACATGGTGAAGAAGGAGGAGAAGCGAGCTGATCGCTTTCAACAGGGACTGCGTCCAAAGATTCAGGCTTCGATGTCTTCGGCAAGTTTCTCGACTATGAGGGAGGTGCTTGATGCTGCAAAGAATCATGAGCTCATAGCTCTTCTGCCTGACCCGCCAGCTGACAAAGGGAAGCGCCCCATGGAGCAGTACCAGCCACCTGCTAGGCCGGCGATGAGGCCAGCCCAGACGGTGCCGTTTAAGAGGCCTGGAGTACCAGTGCAACAGCAGAGCAAGGGTCCGTGCCATTTCAGCGGCAAGCCCGGACATGTTCAAACCAACTGTCGGAGGAAGCTGGGACTGTGCCTACTTTGTGGGGATGCTTCGCATGCTGTGAAGGACTGTCCTAGAGCCCGTACAGCTGTTGTTGGAGCGCCAGCCCCGTTGCAGATGAGGGCACCTGCTCTGGTTCAGAGAGGACCTGCCGTTCGTGGACCACCCTTGGTGCCACAGAGGCAGATGTACCAGCGGGCCGTGCAGCCTCCGAGGCCGGCCTATACTATGACCGCTGTGGAGACCGAGGAGCTGGATGGAGTGATCGCAGGTAATATCTTGACCGAGTCTTTTCTTTTTCATAATCATATTGTATTGCTAGTCTAGCTAGTGTTGTCTGTTTGTTTGATTGTTAGAGTAGTGTTTGACCTTAGACCCCTGTTTTTCTTAGGCACCATTCTCGTGTTTTCTCACCCCGCTTTGGCTTTGTTTGACTCTGGTGCATCTATGTGCATCTTATCCCAGAGGTTTATAACAAGGCACTCCATTCCTACCCATACACTTCCTAAGTGTTGGGACATCACTACTGGGAACGGAGTAGTGACGGTGAATCTGGGATGTCGGTCGATTCCTTTAGTGGTTAGTGGACATGAGCTATATGCAGATTTCATCGTCCATGATCTACCACATTTCGATGTCGTCCTCGGCATCGATTGGTTGGGAGATTTCCACGCATCGATCGATTGTCATAGCAAGAGAGTGGTTTTTCGGATTCCAGGTCATCCGGAGTTCGAATTCCGAAGCCGAGACGAGTCGCTTGGGCCCATCAGATTTCGGGCCAAGCCGGAGGTGCCGGTGATAGCAGCGTTGCAGATGGAGATGGAGATTGACCGACCAGCGGTTGTCAGAGACTTCGACGACGTCTTTCCGGAGGATATCTCGGGTCTGCCACCCGACAGAGCTTTAGAGTTCGGTATCGATCTGATACCGGGTGCGCAGCCGATATCGAAGGCGCCGTATCGGATGGCTCCCGCAGAGCTTGAGGAGCTACGAAAACAGTTGGATGAGTTGTTGCAGAAGGGTTTCATCCACCCTAGTGTGTCACCGTGGGGTGCACCTGTTTTGCTTGTGAAGAAGAAGGATGGGTCCCGCAGGATGTGCGTGGACTATCGAGGATTGAATGCTGTCACCGTGAAAAATAAGTATCCGCTGTCGCGCATCGACGACATATTTGATCAGCTGGGAGGTTCGAGAGTCTTCTCGAAGTTGGATTTGAGGAGCGGATATCATCAGTTAAAAGTTAAGAAGGACGACGTCCTGAAGACAGCTTTCCGGACGAAGTACGGGCACTATGTGTTTGTGGTGATGCCCTTCGGTGTGACCAATGCTCCAGCTGTGTTCATGAACCTCATGAACTTGATTTTCTACGACTTCCTGGATAATTTTGTCGTTATTTTCATTGACGACATTCTTATTTACTCGAAGTCTGAGAAGGAGCACAACTGTCATCTGAGGACAGTGCTGGAAACGCTGAGGCGACACAAATTGTATGCCAAGTATAGCAAGTGCGAGTTCTGGCTGGACAGAGTCGCATTCCTGGGACACGTGGTGTCTGGTGATGGCATATCTGTGGATCCGGAGAAGGTCAGAGCAGTCAGAGATTGGCCGACCCCGCAGTCAGCATCCGACATCAGGAGTTTTCTTGGCCTAGCAGGCTATTATCGGCGGTTCATTAAAGATTTCTCGAGGATTGCGGAGCCGATGACGAAGCTGACAAGGAAGGATGAGGAGTTTTTGTGGTCTGATGCTTGTGAGGAGGCTTTCAGTATCTTGAAGGCAAGGTTGACCACGGCACCAGTCTTGACGGTACCGGATCGGAGCGGAGGCATTGAAGTTTATTGTGATGCCTCGGGGAAGGGCCTGGGATGTGTTTTGCATCAGCACGGCCACGTGGTCGCGTATGCTTCTCGTCAATTGAGGGCTCATGAGAAGAATTACCCGACGCACGATCTGGAGTTGGCAGCAGTGATCTTTGCACTAAAGATTTGGAGGCATTTCTTGCTGGGTGAATGTGTGAAGATTTTTACAGATCATAAGAGCTTGAAGTACCTTTTCACGTAGAAGGAGCTCAACATGCGTCAGAGACGATGGTTGGAGCTCATGGCTGACTACGAGATAGATTTGCAGTATCATCCGGGGAAGGTGAACGTTGTGCCGGACGCTTTGAGTAGACTTCCCACGGCCATGGTGTATACTGCCGACTGGAGGATTCAGCAGGAGCTGAGGGAGATGGATTTGGAGGTTGTCCTACCTGGTGTGGTTCATTCGTTCATGAATTTGCAGATTCAGTCCACGATCATGGATCGGATCAAGGCAGCACAGGCGGGAGATCCGAAGTTGCAGAGGATCAGGAGGCAGGTTGAAGCTGGACTGCGTGCGGAGTTCGTGATTCATGAGGATGGTTTGCTGCGGTACGGCAGCAGACTCTGCATGCCTGCAGGTGATGTTCGGGAGGAGCTTTTGAGTGAGGCTCATAGCTCTCCTTATTCTATACATCCTGGTGGCACCAAGATATATAAGGACCTCCGACAGAATTACTGGTGGATTGGCATGAAGAGGAGTGTGGCACGGAGCGTTGCCAAGTGTTTGATATGCCAGCATGTGAAGGCCGAGCACCATCGTACTGCTGGGTTGCTACAACCGCTTCCTATTCCGGAGTGGAAGTGACAGCATATTACGATGGATTTCGTGACTGGTTTACCTCGAACCCCGAAACAGAACGACGCAGTCTGGGTGATCGTAGATTGGTTGACTAAGTCTGTGCATTTCATTCCTTTCCGAGTGGGCCAGTCTACGGAAGCTTTGGCGAGGAAGTATCTCGAGGTAAAATTTCTTCTTTTACTTCTTTTGATTTTCCTCCTTGATTAGTTGTGACGTAGGCCGTGTACGTGCAGGAGATTGTACGCTTACACGGGGTCCCTGTGAGCATCGTGTCTGACAGAGATACGAGGTTCACATCTCAGTTCTGGAGAAGTCTGCAGGAGCATTTGGGTACGAGTCTGAGTTTCAGCACGGCGTACCACCCGCAGACCGATGGCCAGTCCGAGAGGACTATTCAGATTCTGGAGGATATGTTGCGAGCCTGCACACTTGATTGGAAGGGATCTTGGGAGGATCATCTCCATTTGGTGGAGTTTTCTTATAACAACAGCTACCAGGCAAGCATTGGCATGGCGCCGTTTGCTGCCTTATATGGGAGGAAATGTCGATCACCACTGAGCTGGGATGACGTTGGAGATCGGGAGCTGTTGGGTCCAGAGATGATTGTTGAAGCTGTGGATGTCATGAGAGACATCAGGGAGAAGCTCAGAGTTGTGCAGGATCGCTTTAAGCATTGGGCGGATGCCAAGAGGAGACCTTTGGAGTTTCAGCCTGGAGAGCACGTCTTCCTGAAGATTTCTCCGAACCGCGGAGTTATTCGTTTCGGGAAGAAGGGGAAGCTGAGCCCGAGGTACATCGGACCTTTCGATGTGCTGGAGCGTGTGGGAGCAGTGGCCTACCACCTTGCTCTACCACCATCCTTGGTGGGAGTTCACGACGTTTTCCACGTATCCGAGTTACGTCGGTATGTCAGTGATCCGTCACACACGGTGGATTTCTCGGAGATCACGGTCCGTCCGGACCTGACCTATGACCAGCAGCCAGTGCAGATTTTGGAATGTCGACAGAAGCAGTTGAGGAATAAGGTGGTCGACCTGGTGAGAGTGATGTGGCATCACGGATCGCCTGGAGAGTCCACGTGGGAGAGAGAGGATGAGATGAGAGAGCGTTACCCTCACCTATTCTGAAATAAATTCCGAGGGCGGAATTTTCTTAAGGTGGGTAGGATGTAACGGCTGGTTTTGTATGATAAATATTATTTATATCTATATGCAATGGTTCGTCTTCTTTCTTTACTTCTCCGCGCTCACATCTTAGTATAGGTTCACTCTTGGAACTCATTAGGAACATCCCGAAGCTCCCCGCTTCATTTTGGCGACTTCCTGTGCAAGTTAGCCGGTTCACGTTGAGGAACCGACCGACTAGATGTCCATCTAGTCGGTCAACAACTCCTCATGGACCGACTAGTTTTTGTCAGGCTTTTTCCTTGAGTTACTGTTTATGCTTAGTCGGTCTAAGTTCAACCACCGACCGACTAGTTATCGAACTAGTCGGTCAACACCTCTTTGCAGACCGACTAAGTACAGAGATCATTTTTCGCATCAGGTTACTGTTTACCGTTGATCACTCCTTATTTTACACCCTTTTCCCGCATGTTTGCATGCCATTTTGATCGCCCAAATCATGTTTTTCACGATATATCGACGATATTGCGATGCTTTTCACGATTTGTTGTTTTTGTCGCATTTCAGGTGATTTGGCGTGATTAGGAGTGATCTCGAGATGCGTGTAATCTAGACGGCCACCGACGACCTCCCCGAGGGGTATTTTGCTGTTGGAGAGGAGCGGAAGAAGAATGGACGTCGCCGGAGCGACGAGGAGGCCAAAACGACCAGTTTGGGCATTTTTTGTGTCCCACTCGGCCGAGTGGAGGAGCCACTCGGCCGACCAGCGAGACACTGCTCGGCCGACCCGTTCAGACACGACTTCCATGTGTACTCGGCCGAGCGACGGAGACCACATCGGCCGAGTGACGATACCACGTCCGCCCGAGTGGCGCCCAGACGAAGGCCCTCAAAAAGACCGAAGTTACTGTTTTTCGGCCGTCTGAGCTTCAGAAGACCCACTCGGCCGAGTGGCAAATCCCGTCCGCCCGAGTGAAGTGAAGCCATCGGCCGAGTGACGACAACTCACTCGGCCGAGCCGCCCCCGAACTGAAGACCCCTGAAGCCCACGACTTACTGGAAATTGACAGGGTTTTCACTCGGCCGAGCGACTTTTGTCACTCGGCCGAGTGCGATGCGCTGCCTGTAGCGAAATTTGCGGAAAACAGGCTGTGCAGGGGCGTTTTGGTCAGGATTTTTAGACGATTTTTGGGGCTATTTAAGCTCTGTTTTTACCCTAGTTTAGAGAGCCACCTCTCAGATTTTTGCAGCTTTTTGAGTCTACTTTTTAGTTTTATTAATTGTGATTGGTGAAGAGAAAAACTTGGATTTTTGTTGGGTTGATTGAAGATCTACATTGGTTTGCACTTCTCTTCCACAAAAACTCTATTTTTATTGTTTATATCATTGTTGTGATGAATTCCATTGTCTATTTCTTTGCCAATTATTGTGCTATTGCTATGATTAGTGAGTAGTCTCCACGTCTTGGGGCGTGGGGATGAACCCTACGAGCCCAATTTCGTATTTGTGTTGAATTGGTAGAAATTGAGCTAGGACTGTTATTAGGGATTAGATTGGGATCGAATTACTACGGATAGCTAGGTATTCACATCAATTGGGATTTGCAAGAGATTGGATCCCAATTCGATGGGAAGCCCTAGAAATCCGAATTGGGTTGGAGTCGGATTTTTGAAGTATCGGTTTGCAAGAAATTGGACCGATGCTAGGATCTCCGGTTGCAATTCCGTGCCGATACCCGTTTGCAAGAGATTGGACGGGTAGGAACTATCCTAATCTTGATTGTGGATCGAGTTTGCAAGAGATTGGGCTCGGTGCGCAATTGGACGATGATGTTGATCTTAATGCTAGCTTCCCTAGGCTAGGGTTTGCAAGAGATTGGACCCAAACCCAGGATAGCTATAGACCGGCAACAGCGCGAGAGCGTGAGCCTGGTTCCACATTTAGTTGCAACTAGTTCATCCGAATTCTCATCCTAGCGATTTCGATACCGGCGAACTACAATTGTGAAATACGGTGAGTAGTGGGGATTCCCCATTCCCTAGGCGTTCTCTATTTGATTTGATATTTTGCACTTTTGTCTGACGATTGTGACAGGATCGCCCAAGGCAATTATCCCTCTGAATAGCCAGGTTGATTAGGAGCAAGCACGGTCATTCGTCCTCCCTGTGTTCGATACCCGCTCGCCGCTATACCGTGCGCTTGCGGTAAAACTACAACCGTCGCCTCGGGACGTGTACGCCGGGGTGCGATCAAGTTTTTGGCGCCGTTGCCGGGGACGGGCATTTTGACGGTGCTCGGCACCGACCACCCGTTATTTTTTCTTACTTTCTTCCTTTACTTCCCTCTCTATCTTATCCTAACTTCATTCGTAGCCCTATTTGCATATTCTCCCCGCATTTCGCATAAGATCTTAACAGGGAGAATGGGGGATGCAACGCCAACAATAGAACTCAGTCGAGAAGACTATGACACCTTCACAGACCTCCTTAAGGAGCTTGTCGACGAGGTCCACGCTACCGGAGCATTTGCTATCAATATCACGGACCCCGACGAACAACTATTTGCTAGCTTTGTGATGGACCAAATCTCCCCGGAAGGAACTATAGGAGGCAATGTCAGAGTTGACGTGGTCGACGACAAATTGTATTTCGAAGACAATAGAGCAAATGTCGAAGAGCACTATGCTCCCGAAGAACCCTTCGAGCAAACCGACATTCCGGGTGTTACACTTTATGACGCTCACTCTTGTTTTTATGAATCGTCTGATGTGTTTCTTGATTCCAGGCACGAACTGGAGCAGAGTGAAGGTTTTGGCGATGCTAGCACTAAATCAGAGGGCGCCTACTTCGATGCCTCATCCTCACTAAGTAGCGAGTCTGACTCGTCACAAGAAAGCATTCCACCTGAAGATGAGCTAAACCAGGATGACAAGGAAGAAGCCGAATTCATGCGAGCTGAAAAGGTGGAAGAAGCAGCGCCACCTCAGGTAGAGCTTAAACAATTGCCGCCAAATCTAAGGTATGCCTTTTTGGGTAATAAATTGACTTTTCCGGTGATAGTCAATTCCCACCTCACACAGGATCAACTTGAAAAACTCCTAGACGTCCTTAGGAGCCACAAAGATGTCTTGGGATACACTATCTCCGATCTTAAAGGGATAAGCCCTAGGCTTTGCACGCATCGGATCCATTTGGAGGATACCGGAGCCACCTCCATAGAGCCTCAAAGGCGGTTGAACCCGAACATGAAGGAGGTGGTTAAAAAGGAAATCCTAAAATTGCTTGAAGCCGATATAATTTATCCTATCTCTGACAGTAGATGGGTTAGCCCCGTCCACGTCGTCCCCAAGAAAGGAGGGATGACTGTCATAAAAAATGACAAAGGTGAGCCAATATCCACGCGCACTGTCACGGGATGGCGAATGTGCATTGACTATAGGAGACTCAATAAAGCCACCCGAAAGGACCATTACCCATTGCCATTCATCGATCAAATGCTTGAATGCCTCGCGAACCATAAATACTTTTGCTATCTAGACGGGTATTCGGGTTTTTTCCAAATCCCTTTGCACGAAGATGACCAAGAAAAGACAACTTTCACTTGTCCCTATGGCACCTACGCATACCGTAGGATGCCGTTCGGCCTTTGTAATGCTCCCGCCACTTTTCAAAGATGTATGACATCCATATTTTCCGATTATATTGAAAATATTATGGAAGTTTTTATGGATGATTTCTCGGTTTACGGAAGTGAGTTTGACTCTTGCTTGGAAAATCTCACTAAAGTCCTAAAAAGGTGCCAACAAAACAATCTCACTCTCAATTGGGAGAAGTGTCACTTCATGGTCACGGAAGGTATAGTCCTCGGGCATCTTGTTTCCTCAAGAGGAATCGAGGTAGATAAAGCTAAAATTGAGGTAATCGAAAAACTCCCTCCTCCTATTAATGTTAAGGGCATTAGAGGCTTCCTTGGTCACGCGGGGTTCTACCGCCGCTTCATTAAGGATTTCGCCTCGATTGCCAGACCACTTACTTCCTTACTCGCTAAAGATGTTCCTTTTGACTTTTCAGGAGAATGCTTGCAAGCTTTCAACACCTTGAAGGAAGCGCTAGTCTCAGCGCCCATCATTCAACCGCCGGATTGGAGCCTCCCTTTTGAGCTAATGTGCGATGCTAGCGACCAAGCCATTGGAGCGGTATTGGGACAAAGGAAAGATAGGAAGCTTCATGCGATATACTACGCAAGCAAGACATTGGATGACGCGCAGAAAAACTACACAACTACCGAAAAGGAACTTCTAGCGGTCGTCTATTCCATAGAGAAGTTTCGCTCCTACCTCCTCGGTTCCAAGGTGATTGTCCACACCGACCATGCGGCATTGAAGTATCTTTTAAACAAGAAGGAGGCCAAACCCCGGTTGATTAGGTGGATACTCTTGTTGCAAGAATTCGACCTAGAGATCAGAGATAAGAAGGGTACAGACAATGTCGTGGCGGATCATTTATCTAGGCTCATTCGCGACAAGGAGGATGAGAGTTTACCTATTGACGACACATTTGTTGATGAGAGGCTATATGCGGTAAGGACCGAGGAAGTACCTTGGTACGCGGACTTCGTCAACTACTTGGCGTGCGGAATCAAACCGCATGGGATGTCCACGCAACAAAAGAGGAGATTTATGCATGAGGTCCGAAGCTATTTTTGGGAAGATCCTTACCTCTTCAAGATATGCAAAGATAGTGTCATTCGTAGGTGTGTTTCTAAAGAGGAGGCAACGTCTATCATTTTGCATTGCCACGGTCTACCATGCGGGGGACATCATGCCGCCTCTAAAACAACCGCTAAGATCCTGCAGAGCGGATTCTTCTGGCCCACAATGTTTAAAGACACTCACGCTTTTGTGAAGGGTTGCGATAGATGTCAACGGACCGGGAATATCTCCAAGCGCAATGAGATGCCGATGAGACCCATCCAGGAGATTGAGCTTTTTGATTGTTGAGGAGTAGACTTCATGGGGCCTTTTCCGTCGAGCAATGGCAATAAGTACATCCTATTGGCCGTTGACTATGTCTCCAAATGGGTGGAAGCTATTGCCACCCCTACTAATGATGCGAGGGTCGTCTCCAAATTCTTCAAGCAAAATATCTTTCCGCGCTTTGGAGTGCCGCGTACCTTGATAAGTGACGGGGGAAGCCATTTCATAGAGAACAAGTTTGAAGCCATGCTAAAGAAGTACGGGGTAAATCATAGAGTTGGAATGGCTTATCACCCCCAGACAAGCGGCCAAGTAGAAGTCTCAAATAGAGAAATCAAGCAAATTCTCGAGAAAACAGTAGATCGGTCTAGAAAGGATTGGTCAATGAAGCTAAACGATGCTCTATGGGCCTATCGCACGGCCTTTCGCACCCCCATCGGTACCACACCGTTCTGCCTAGTTTATGGGAAGGCTTGCCACTTGCCGGTAGAGTTGGAACACCGCGCATATTGGGCCATCAAGACCTTTAACTACGATTATAAGAGTGCGGCGGTGAGGCGACTCTTGGACATCAACGAACTTGATGAAATAAGGAGGGACGCTTATGAGAGCTCGAGAATTTACAAGGAAAGGACCAAGATTTTCCACGATGCCCGCATAACTGTCACGGACTTCAAGGTGGGAGACAAGGTCTTGCTCTACAATTCCCGACTCCGACTATTTCCCGGTAAGTTGAGGTCACGTTGGTCGGGACCTTTCACCATCAAGCACATACAACCGGGAGGAGCTTTCGAGTTGGAAAGCAAGGAAGGTACCACATTCAAAGTAAATGGGCAAAGGCTTAAGCACTATTCCGAGGGGATCCCGACGGGCGAAATCAATAGAGTATATTTGCTTAAAGAGCGGCCGGATGATCTCTCGGACCTCCTTGATGAGGTGATAGAGGAGGCGATTCCTCACTCAATTGGTGCCCTTTTTGATGAAGAATTGGATAAAGGCCCGGATTTAGGCCATGAGGACAATAATGATGATTCCCCCGACTTCTCCGCTGATGAAGATGAAGGCGACGCTGATGTCGCAAGGATTCGAGAGCTCTGCAAGCTCTCGAAATCAAAGTC
Source organism: Scilla litardierei (assembly GCA_030789695.1). Taxonomy (NCBI): domain Eukaryota; kingdom Viridiplantae; phylum Streptophyta; class Magnoliopsida; order Asparagales; family Asparagaceae; genus Scilla; species Scilla litardierei. Next base: position 69,196,270 of record CM061141.1, read on the forward strand.
TCCAAAGAAAGCTCCGCCGGTACGGAAATCGGCATCGCCGGCTAAGCCGTTGACCGGGGCAAATGCTAGCTTGGGGGAGCCTCCCCCCAACACTATTCGAGATAGGAGACCACCGCGGGAGAACGCTTCGCCGCCACGTCCGAATCCAAGCGCGCTCCCCGGGAAGTTTGACGGGTGCATCTCATATGCACCAAACATCCCGCATTGATTGAAAATTATAGGGGGGTCGAGCTCACGACCTAAAACGAGCGCTTGTCGGGAGGCAACCCGACGGTTTTTGCTTTATTTTCGCTTTTTCTTTATTTTCGTTTTAGAAATTTTTAGTGTTTTGAGTCATCCGACCAAAATTTTGTGATAACGGGTCCTATTTTTTCTTGACAGGAGAGAAGATAGGTAGATCATCATGAGGAGGATGAACGAGACGATGAGGAGCGCCCCAAGAAGGCGTTCGACGCTTAGGAGGAGCATGAAATCGACTGGAGAAGGAAAGACGGAGTTTAGAGCCCAAACGAAGACAAACAGCAGAATACAAGGCTCACTCGGCCGAGTATACTAGTCACTCGGCCGAGTCCAGAAGTTCGTTCGGCCGAGCCGCTCACGAACGAGGGAAGTCTGCTGTACCCAACTCTCTGTTTATTTTCTTGATTTCGATATAACTGCTACTCGGCCGAGTATATATATTCACTCGGCCGAGTGAAACGGATACCCTCCTTGGGCGAGTCGTGCCGAGTAGCTTGAGTCACTCGGCCGAATGGACTTACTCCACTCGGCCGAGCCTGGCAAAGCCACTCGGCCGAAGTGATATCGGGGAGAAATTTTTATTTGCCTCGCTCGGCCGAGTGATCACGTCACTCGGCCGAGTCGTAACTTTTTAATATAAAGCCAAGGGGGGGCGCAGTTTTCGAAAACGAAAAAACCCGATCGCCTGCGCCCCCTCAGCTTCCCCTCGCCCGACCCACCCTCGCCCAACACCCACTCGCCCGCGCGCGCGCCGCCGCTCGGCCTGCCACCGCCGGCCGACCGCCACCGCCACCCGCCCGAGTCGCCGCCGGCAACCCCCGTCTCCGATCACCTCCGGTTCGCTTATTTTCACCATTTTCTTCTCTTTTTGCGTAGTTTTTGAGGATCCGTGTGTCAATCGAACCCCTAACCTGAATCAAGTCACATATCTATCTGTTATACCCCTATTGCTCCATACATTTTGATTATTACTCGCTGATATCGCTTTTCCATGCGCAGGTTGCTTTTTGGAGCTTAGGGGAGCTCAGGGGAGCTTCTACGGGCTGCTCAGGACTTCGTGGAGGCGCGGACTTTGCACGCTTCCACTACTTAGCACTCGCGGCGTGTTTGGGTAAACTCTTTCCACTCTTTGTGCACACGCCGCACTTTTCACTTTTTCGGCGCACGCTCGGGGCAGATATGCCGCCCCGGACACGGCCGCGGTCGAAGAGAGCTTCCGCCAAGCGGAAGCGGTCGGATGATGCCGGCCCCTCCCACGAGTTGGAGGACTCTCCTCCACCGTCCCCCACACACCCCGCACACCCCGCACAGCCTGCAGCGCACCCACAGCCCGCACAGCCTCTCCCCGCCGATCCACAGCCACCACCACCGGCTCCACTGGTCGGGCCGCTCGGGATTACGTTCCGAGACGACGCACACCGCGCCGTCTTCGAGCGTATCTCCCAGCGCTCGATCGTACCCTCCAGGTTCGCACACCTCGCTGACCTAGGACGCCTGGGGGTACTTGAGGGGATGCTCACGTTGTACGACAACGTGGGCTGGCGAGATTTTTTCCAGGTGTCGGCGGATACTTTTACCCGTCCGACACTTGAGGTTTTGAGTTCGATCGCCCGGACCGATGAGGGATGCTCATTCCGGTTCATGGATCGAGAGTGCCAGGTCACTCTCGATATGATGAGAGCATTTTTCTCTTGGCCCGCAGTCCCCGGAGCCGATCGCGGTTATGGCCCCACACATATCCCTCCACCCTCTTTCGACGCTGGTGCCTTCTGGGCACGTATCACGGGTCTCCACGCCGCCTTTGACCCTAGTAGGGCCAAGGCCTCGGCCATCGTACATCCCTGCCTACGCATTGCCCAGCGCCTCATGGCGACTACCTTTTTGGCCAGATATGAGCCGGGCACGATGTCTACGCCAGAGCTTTACATGCTCTATGCGATGACACGTCCCAGAGCTCTGTCTAGGGTGGAGATGAGCTTGTCCCCGCCGTCGTGATCGATATCGCGGCATGGTACTTAGACCGCATCATTGTATCGGTGGGCGCTCGCTCACCGATATGCTGCGGCAGCCTGATTACCCTGCTGGCTCTTATGACCGGCGAGGATTTCCCCGACGACCTGCGACGCGTTCCGGGCCCCACTTCCTTGTCGATAGACGTTATGGCCCGGATGAAGATGCTGCGTCCGCACGGTGAGCGTCACTGGGTCTGGTTGCACGGCCCCTATGGGGCCGATTACATGATTCTCCCGAGCCCTGCTCGGACTCTGATTGCACCAGCCCACGTTGACTGGCTTCCGGCGATGGATGTCCTCATCCCCGCCGCCTACGTGCTCGAGGCCGAGGAGGCCGAGCTGGGCCCCGCTGCCCACGCTGCCCAGGCTGCTCCCGCAGACCCTGCTGCGCACCCTGCCGAGCCTGCTGCCCACCCCGTCGACCCTGTGGCCTCTCAGCCTGTTCCAGACGTTTCCACTGCTCTTGACACTTCTGTCCCTACCTCTGCCTGTGTCGAGAGTACTTTTGCTGAGCCCACTTCCACCACTGCCACCTCCGGCCCTCTGTCCGTGGAGCCTCTTTGCTCCGCTCTCCCCCAGCGCCCGCAAACCTTTGTTGAGAGTGGAGAGCCCTCGTTCGTTTCGGTCGTGGAGACCATGACTAGCATGATCTCCGCTGGGATTGCGCCTTTTGGTCCACACACTTCCGCCCCAGCGGGAGATTCCTCTGTCTCCACAGCTGCCGTATTCTCCGAGAGCGTCGTGGCGTCTGTCCACACTTCTGTGCCACCGACCTCACTAGCCGCCTCGCAGCCGCTTTTGTACACTTCTTCCGCTGCCGCTGCCTCCACTTCTCACCGCCCGCCCTGGCCTCACACTGAGGCCCGGCCCACATTTCCTGGCACGGCACCTTTTGTCCCATTCCCTGCTGAGCCCGTTACATACTCCACACGCGTACGCCAGCCTCGCCCTGCGCAGCCTAGACCGGTGCGTCCCTCTGCACCACCCCCGCCCGACACTGTACTGCAGAGCATACGTGCTCTTGAGGTGGCGGTGAGTGGTCTTAGAGGAGACCTTCGGACCCTGTCCTCCACCGTCTCTACGATGGCTGGACGCTTTGACCTGATCCCTCAGATCCACTACTGCCTGACACAGATATTAGAGCGTCTCCCGCGCGTACCCCCACCCACCCAGCAGGTTCCCACACACACTCCCACACACACTCGACCTGTTTCCACTCCCACGCCCACCCCAGCTCAGCAGCCTACACCACCACCACCCCCTCCGCCTCAGGACGGAGACGGCGCGGCACCGCCTTCTTAGGCACTCTTGATGCCGTTATCCATTCCTGCCATTGTGCTGCCCGTCTCTGCTGGGTCCTGATGCACTTTTGTCCACCCCCCCCCCCCCCCCCCTCCCCCTCCCTATTTTTAGGATTATATTTTTGATCATATCTTTATGTGCATATCATATCATATCTACTTGGGATTCTCATTTTGATCACATCTATATATATCTTTTTGGGAGAGAGGGAGAGCTTTTGGTGACCCATTTATACTCGTATCACTCATATCTGTACATGCATCATATCCGCATCATATTTTCGTTTCTTAATTTTTCATTTTATTATCCTTTTTCTTTCCATCATGCATGCATCCTCACTAGCCCCTCACACTTCTTGTCTCTCGGTGTGCCACACCTTGCACATTGAGGACACTGTGCCGTTTAGCTTGGGGGAGTGAGCTCTCACGTTCTTTTTCGATTTGCCACCTTTATTTTCAGTTTTTCACACCGCTTTTCACTTTTGCACTCATTTTTCGTTATTTTCCTTTTGTTTTGCCATGCATCACGTTTTCCTTACTTTCCTGTGTGCCGCATTGCATAGTTCTATTTTCCTTTTATCTTTACTTCTTCCTTTTTTTCATCTCATGCTAGAGATGAATTTTCTGTGATGATGTCTACGTGGAGTTAGCTTATTCTATATGCATGCTATATTTGTCGTGTCTTAGATTTCATTTCTGATATCATATGCTATGACTCGCTTGCATTTAGAAATAGGAGCCCACACTTTTTCCTCATGAAAATGGATGAAATTTTATTATTAGCTGAGCCTGAATATTCATATGTATGCTATCACAGAAAACACACCAAGATTCACGCATTGAATGCCTATATCTGGAGTACTGACTTCTTTTCCTTTATCACTTCTATATGCATGAATTGTACACTTCACTTCCGGATGATTGAATGATGGTTAGCTATGATATATCTGGATTAGTTAGCTTTTTTGTGATCGAAACTGAGTAGATTAGATTACCCTGCTGAAGTTGTCGTGCATGTCTTATAGAGTGAGCCGAGAGTTATATTTATTTCTTTCTCCACAAATCTTGAACATCATTTCTCTACTTTTAAAATCATTGGTGAATCTCCCCTTAGTGATTCTATTTTATGGCATTTCCCCCGCTATTAATTCCTAGCTCCAAATCTCTTATTCCAAAAAATATATATATAATAAAAGAGAGAAGAACATTCTCGTATATCATTATCTCTCTTTGAGTTGGGATCATTGTATAGATGAAAAAAAAAAGGAAAAAAAAAGGAGAAAATTGAGGAAAAATCCTCAATAGAAGATCCCATCTCGCTTATTCTCTTTCTTCTTTCTCTTCTTTGCCTTTGGAGCTATATAAAAATGGGGATGTAAATATTTTTGTGCCACCACGTTTATAGATAAGCTTGGGGGAGGAGATCCATTGATGTGTGAGAGAGCGACTACTTGACATTGCACGACAACCTAGGCTAAGTAATATTCTATACTCGGTGAGATTGTTTCTAGCTTTACGAAATCCAGAAATCTAAGCCTAGCATTCATTACATGAAACCCATACTTTTCTATTCTCTCTATTCTATGATGTGATACTCTTATACTCCAGATAGAAAGCGTTCAATTGAAAAGTGTGTGATCTGAGACTTGTATACCGCTTTAGATGATTCAGGCGATGTTAATTTTAAAATCATTCCGTTTTTCATGATTATACCATTGTTCGTGGGTTTTCTATTTTCTACTTGCACTATTCTACTATGATATCAAAATGAGACTCTTTGACATGTATTTCTCACTCGGTGCGTGCTATAAGAGTAGGTGAAACCCACGTCCTGAGAAAATGATCTAGCATCCTACCTCTCCTTTCTTTCTTTCTTTATTTTCGTTTGGTTTTCATTCTTCTTCGTTTTTCATTTTTTTTCGTTTGTCGCCGTTTTCGTTTTCCGAATCCACCGGGTTCGCTTTTTACTTATCTTCCTCGAGGACGAGTAAGAGGCAAGCTTGGGGGATTTTGATCACTCCTTATTTTACACCCTTTTCCCGCATGTTTGCATGCCATTTTGATCGCCCAAATCATGTTTTTCACGATATATCGACGATATTGCGATGCTTTTCACGATTTGTTGTTTTTGTCGCATTTCAGGTGATTTGGCGCGATTAGGAGTGATCTCGAGATGCGTGTAATCTAGACGGCCACCGACGACCTCCCCGAGGGGTATTTTGCTGTTGGAGAGGAGCGGAAGAAGAATGGACGTCGCCGGAGCGACGAGGAGGCCAAAACGACCAGTTTGGGCATTTTTTGTGTCCCACTCGGCCGAGTGGAGGAGCCACTCGGCCGACCAGCGAGACACTGCTCGGCCGACCCGTTCAGACACGACTTCCATGTGTACTCGGCCGAGCGACGGAGACCACATCGGCCGAGTGACGATACCACGTCCGCCCGAGTGGCGCCCAGACGAAGGCCCTCAAAAAGACCGAAGTTACTGTTTTTCGGCCGTCTGAGCTTCAGAAGACCCACTCGGCCGAGTGGCAAATCCCGTCCGCCCGAGTGAAGTGAAGCCATCGGCCGAGTGACGACAACTCACTCGGCCGAGCCGCCCCCGAACTGAAGACCCCTGAAGCCCACGACTTACTGGAAATTGACAGGGTTTTCACTCGGCCGAGCGACTTTTGTCACTCGGCCGAGTGCGATGCGCTGCCTGTAGCGAAATTTGCGGAAAACAGGCTGTGCAGGGGCGTTTTGGTCAGGATTTTTAGACGATTTTTGGGGCTATTTAAGCTCTGTTTTTACCCTAGTTTAGAGAGCCACCTCTCAGATTTTTGCAGCTTTTTGAGTCTACTTTTTAGTTTTATTAATTGTGATTGGTGAAGAGAAAAAACTTGGATTTTTGTTGGGTTGATTGAAGATCTACATTGGTTTGCACTTCTCTTCCACAAAAACTCTATTTTTATTGTTTATATCATTGTTGTGATGAATTCCATTGTCTATTTCTTTGCCAATTATTGTGCTATTGCTATGATTAGTGAGTAGTCTCCACGTCTTGGGGCGTGGGGATGAACCCTACGAGCCCAATTTCGTATTTGTGTTGAATTGGTAGAAATTGAGCTAGGACTGTTATTAGGGATTAGATTGGGATCGAATTACTACGGATAGCTAGGTATTCACATCAATTGGGATTTGCAAGAGATTGGATCCCAATTCGATGGGAAGCCCTAGAAATCCGAATTGGGTTGGAGTCGGATTTTTGAAGTATCGGTTTGCAAGAAATTGGACCGATGCTAGGATCTCCGGTTGCAATTCCGTGCCGATACCCGTTTGCAAGAGATTGGACGGGTAGGAACTATCCTAATCTTGATTGTGGACCGAGTTTGCAAGAGATTGGGCTCGGTGCGCAATTGGACGATGATGTTGATCTTAATGCTAGCTTCCCTAGGCTAGGGTTTGCAAGAGATTGGACCCAAACCCAGGATAGCTATAGACCGGCAACAGCGCGAGAGCGTGAGCCTGGTTCCACATTTAGTTGCAACTAGTTCATCCGAATTCTCATCCTAGCGATTTCGATACCGGCGAACTACAATTGTGAAATACGGTGAGTAGTGGGGATTCCCCATTCCCTAGGCGTTCTCTATTTGATTTGATATTTTGCACTTTTGTCTGACGATTGTGACAGGATCGCCCAAGCCAATTATCCCTCTGAATAGCCAGGTTGATTAGGAGCAAGCACGGTCATTCGTCCTCCCTGTGTTCGATACCCGCTCGCCGCTATACCGTGCGCTTGCGGTAAAACTACAACCGTCGCCTCGGGACGTGTACGCCGGGGTGCGATCAACCGTTAGTCGGTCAAAGAACGAAAACCGACCGACTAGTTGACGAATTAGTCGGTTAGGTATCCTTCTCTGACCGACTAATTTTCAAAATATATTGTTGATCATTTTCACCCTTTAGTCGGTCTAAGAACACTGGCCGACCGACTAGGTTGCAAACTAGTCGGTCGATGAGCCTTCACAGACCGACTAACTCTATAAATTTTTCAACAACCCTGTTCACGGTTTGTATTTTAGTCGGTCACGGTTATACGACCGACCGACTAGTTGCCAAACTAGTCGGTCGACCGCCCTTCTCTGACCGACTAGTTGACCCCGAAACCCTAAATTTTGTGCCAGCCGCCGTTTTATTTTCTTATTTAAACGGGGCTTTCTCTTTCATTTCTTCTGATTATTTTCAGTCTCCCTCTTCCCCAATCATACTCCCCTACCTCCCACGTCCTCCCCTTGCTCTTTCCTCCTTCCATCTTCCCCAAAAGCTCTCCCTCTCTCCTCTTTTCCCTTTTCTTTTGCCCTAGCACGGAGTTCTCGTCTCAGATCCAGCAGCAACGACGCCGAGAGACGCTGTAATCTTCACCACCACCGGCGATCAACATTCCTCGCTGCGCTACCCGCGGCCTAGGAATTTCCGGACGACGCAAAGCTTCCACCTTTCCAGATTCGACGCCGGATCTTCGGGCAATCGTCAATTTCAGGTTGGTGCCCTAAATTCGTAGTAACCCACACCATAGATGATCAAACCATAATTAAAAATCAGCAATCTAATCAAACTAAATTTATTTTCCGCTGATCTTTAAAACGTTGTACAAACCGTAGAAATCGACGGATGGACAATATGCATGTACACACAGGATAGATCGTCGATTAGATTAATTATATTAAAAATGTGATTTTTAATTGAATAGGATAGTCCCGATAATCTAGACATGACCCTAATAGGGATTAATGAATCGTGATCTGACACCGTCGTCGTGTCACGATTTTCAGACCCTTTTCCGCTGACAAAACAATTGGACGAGGCGTACCAGGGAGACGACGCACTCGCCACCACAGGCAAGTGTACCACTTGCGTTCTTGGCCATGTTTAGGCCTTTATCTTGTTAAGATTGTTAATTTAGAAACTTGAGAACCAGACGTGAAATGATAGCGTCCGGGACGCCTTTGATGGCTCAGATTTGACCATGAAATCTGAGTCCAACAACAACAAATTCTGACATCATAGGATTGACATGAGTGTGCGTGAGTTGTGGACACCCTAGTACAACCCCTTCCTGTTTTATCGTGTCTTGTTCCTTTCCGTCTGCACAGCCCGCTGGGCAATAGGGCACTCGTCAAGCCAGAGCGAGTGATCCCTTGTACTAGTTCACAGCTCGATGGGCAATTGGACACCTGTCAAGCTAGAGCAGGTGATCCCATGTACCGATACATAGCTCAGAGAGCAATTGGGCACTTGTCAAGCTAGAGCAAGTGATCCCATGTCTTGTCACGATTCTTGGGATTATGGGGTAGGGTTGAGCGTGCAAGCGGCAAGAGGGATTGATCCCCCTCGAACCGAACAGGCGTGAACCCTTTCGTGTCTTGTCTTGTCTTGTCTTGTCTGGCTTCCCGTGTTCCGTCTTGTCTTGACACCTGTAGGCTAGTCCCGTAGTCCATAGCACTCGCTGTGACTACTACTCGTCTTGTTTACTTGTCTGTTGTGTTACTTTCTGTCGTTAAAACCTCAGCATGTAAATCAACCAGTAAAATGTTGTAAGTAATTGGTACACTTGTAGTTTGGTCTAATCTTTTCTTGTAGACCTTGCCTGACGTACAGTTCCTTCTTTTGGTGTTGTACGTCAGGGTTTGAGCCAGAGTACGTGGAGGAGACTGACTTGCCAGCTGACGTGGAGCCAGAGAGCGTTGATCCCGAGTACGACCCCGAGGAGGATCAGAGCTAGAGACTTTTAGTAGCAGTTTCCAGAGGCGTTATTATCCTTGTTGGGTGCGTAGCACCTTTTATGTTTCTTTGTTTAGGTTGGGTGCTTGCACCATTAGATTTACTTTTCTGATGTTGTAGCCCTTCAGGCGTTGAGACTTGGTACATGATATGTTGGAATAAAATTTGTGATGTTCTTTCCTTCTTGTACTTTTATTGTTCTGTACTAATATGCAGGGACCTGTACCTTCGTCTTGGTATCACACAGACGCTTATTGGGTCAGGGCTCCTCAGCTCTGGCCTAAGCGGGCCTCGTCACGCTTCGCCTCCGCTGTTTTGGGAAGCGGGGCGTGACAACAGGATGCTGAGCTCAGACCAGCTACTTCTCCCCTCCTTATTTCACCCGCAGAGGAAACAATAGGAGAAACATCATTAAATTTTGTACGTACTGGAGAGGTACTGGACAGATATAGCACAGTCGTCGTCGACAACTTTGCATTCGCTATTGCCATTCACGTCGCTGAATACGACGATGACGTCGAACCACGATCTTTAGCGGAATGTAAACGTATAGATGATTGGCCAAAGTGGGACGAGGCAATAAGAGTAGAGCTGGACTCACTCTTGAAACATAAAGTCTTTGGACCAGTAGTCCAAACACCAGTAGGTGTTAAACCTGTGGGATATAAGTGGCTTTTCATAAGAAAAAGAAATGAAGAAAATGTGATCGTTCACTATAAGGCACGCCTTGTAGCCCAGGGTTTTTTCCAAACACCGTGGATTGATTATGAAGATACATATTCCCCAGTCATGGATGCGAACACATTCCGATTTTTAATAAGCCTAACTTCTCTGGAAAGCCTAGAAATGCATCTCGTGGACGTTGTGACTGCATATCTCTATGGCGATATAGATAAAAAGATCTATATAAGACTTCCTAATGGGTTTAAACTACCCCCAAAGATGAAAGAGATACCTCGGGACGTATTCTCTGTAAGGCTGCATAGATCATTATATGGTCTAAAGCAATCGGGTAAAATGTGGTATAACAGACTTAGTGATTTTCTTGCGCAGCAAGGATTCACAAAAAATGAAGTCTGCATGTATATCTTTATAAAAAGAATGGGAACAGGATTCGTCATCATAGCAGTATATGTTGATGACTTAAATCTCATAGGATCTCCTGCAGAGATCAATGAGATATCTGAAAGCCTAAAGCATACTTTTGAAATGAAAGACCTATGCAAAACAAAGTATTGTCTTGGCTTACAGATTGAACACCTATGAGTTGGAATCCTATTACACCAATCAAATTATACAAAGAAACTTCTACGCAAGTTTCTTATGGATAAATGTCATCCTTTAAGTACTCATATGGTCGTAAGATCACTAGATGTACATAAGGACCCCTTCCGGCCACTGGAAGAGGGGGAGGAGATACTGGGTCCTGAAGTACCCTACCTCAGTGCCATTGGAGTACTTCTATATCTGGCTAACTGTACACGTCTCGATATAGCGTTTGCAGTTAATCTCTTAGCCAGACACAGTGCAGCGCCTACAAAGCGCCACTGGAATGGAGTAAAGCATCTTCTGCGATACCTCCAGGGTTCAGTAGATCTGGGAATTTACTACCAGAGAGGTGCCTCCCCCCAATTACTTGGTTATGCCGATGCATGTTATCTTTCATATCCGCACACGGCAAAATCACAGACATGTTTTGTGTTTACCTACGGAGGTACTGCTATCTCTTGGAGATCGGTAAAGCAAACCTCAACAGATACGTCATCCAATCATTCAGAGCTCATTGCGATATATGAAGAAAGCAGAGAGTGTTATTTGCTACGATCCGTCGTCCACCACATTCTTCACTCCACTGGCCTGAAGACTAGTGATTTGGAGCCTACTATCCTGTTTAAAGACAACGCCGCGTGCATTGCTGAACTTCAAAGGGGCTACATCAAGGGCGAAAGGACGAAGCACATATCTCCCAAGTTTTTCTGGACGCACGAACTAAAAGAGGACAAGCAGAATGAAGTTTAGCAGATCCAGTCCTGCAACAACTTAGCTGATCATTTTACTAAATCTTTACCGAGATGTATTTTTGTAAAACTTGTAAAAGGAATCGGTATGAGACAGCTGAAAGACCTACAAGCCTGAAGCTTGTACGGATGAGGGGGAGTAACTTGTGTGTTGCACTATTTTTCCTTAAGCTGTTGGTTTTTTCCACTGGGTTTTTCACAGGGTTTTAACGAGGCAAACACGTTTACTCAGGATTCAGAAGTATCCACCCCTTTAGCTTTATACTCTAAGACCAAAGTAATGGATGGATAAGGGGGAGTGTTGTGAGTAAGGGAGGCATTTGGCCTCCCCACCACTTATCCTTCGATTACTCCCCAAGTAATGGGGACCTTTGATTGCAGTGAGTCTCTTCGCATACTCTATAATGTTATAAATATAGAACCATGGCTATTTACCATGGGGACACTTTCTTGATATTTTCCAACAGAAACAATGAATAAATATGCATTAAAAATATTTTTTAACAACATAATTTTAAAAAATTAAAAAAATTGCTCTTCATATGCATTGTCTTATTGATCTTATCAATATAATAAATTTGGTTCATTAAAATATTGCAATAAACATACGACATGCTTTGTAAAAAGAAAAAATTCATTATTTGTATAGCTATGAAGCATGTCCATTAATTTTTAATTTAATATGTTATCATATTGCATATACTTAATTGGCAATAGATGATACTACATTATAAAATGTAGTGCATTAAGATTCCAAGTTCCATAATACAATTCCAAGTTGTAAACTTTAGGAAAGTATGGTTAGGGTTCTGTCTCCTCCTCCGATCGTTTTGAACCCTAGGGTTAGGGTTCCGTCTCATCATCCGATCATTTTGAACCCTATGGTTAGGGTTTGAGAGAGCATGAGAGGAAGGGATGGATGGAGTGAGGGAGGGATGGAGGGCGTGATCTGTCCAGAACTGGGCAGACTTCTGCCCAGAAAACTACGTAGAAGTCTGCCCAGTTTACTGGGCAGACTCCACCCAGAGTGCACGACCTTCGCTTTCGGTCGGGTCACACACTGGGCAGACTCCGCCCAGAGTGCACGACCTTCGCTTTCGGTCGGGTCACATGTGCACTAAATTGCATGCTTGGTTTCTGGGCAAACTCAAATTTTGAAGCGTTTCTGGTTAAACTCAATTTTTATAAGTGTTTCTTTTATACTCGTTTATTATTTTATTTGTTTTACAGTCTAACTTATTATTTTTTAGTAGGGTCAATATGGCGAGGGCGGTATTGGCGATGGAGGTCCTTCAGGACCTGAGGGTGGCAGCGGTCTTGGTGAGGGGATCCAGATTGGGGGCGATCATGACGGTGGTGATGGCGATGGCGATGGCGATGACGTTCGATAGCGGGCTTGGGGGCGATGGTGACGGTGGCGATGGCGATGGTGTTCGATAGCTGGCTAGGGGCGATGGTGACGATGGCGGCGATGGCATTCGATAGCCGGCTTGGTGGCGATGGCGACGATGGCGATGGTGGCATTCGATGATGGCGATGGTGCAGGCTTGGAGATGTGGACGTTGGCGGTGTAGAGTGTCAGGATTTTATGTTTTATTGTTGTCATATGTTTATGTTTTAAACTGCGGTCGTTGGCTATGTATAATATACTTTATTTGATAGATTTTTTCGATTAATTTATGAATTTCCTTTTTATTAGTTGCTTGCTTTATTTTGTTGTATACATGTACATATTTAATTGTTATAAAAAATTGTATATTATAAGTAGAAAATACAACAATTTTTTTTTAAAATTTACACTATCTGCCACGGACAAATCCGTGGCCGATAGCACGATACGGCCACGAAATTGTATGTGGCCGACACGTTTCGGACACAAATTATGTGCACAAAATTGAGGATTTCATGCACATAATCCGTGGATATTAAGTAATGGCCAATGAAAAATCCGTGACAGAACATACTTATGGCCACGGCAAAGTCCGTGGCCGATAGCATTCGCCCACGGTTTGTGTGCACGGATTACGTCAGCTGCATGCCCCTTATCCGTGGCCATTATATATCGATGACCTTTTCGTGGCCATATATATGTATCAGTCACGGATTTGTCCATGGCCGATACTTTTATATATTATTTTATTCGGATTATCAGCCACGGACATCCGTGGGCGTTAATCCGTGGCAGATTATCAGCCACAGAATAGTCCGTGGGCAAAGGGGTATCAGCCACTATGGTATCGGCCACTGAATTTTTTTCTGTGGCCGTAACGTTTCAACCACCGATACACGGTTTTCAGCCACAGATTTGTCCGTGGATGAAAGCCTGATATGTAGTAGTGCTTGCTGTATCAAGCAAACTAATCGATTAGACTAATACATAAGTCGATTACTTGCTGAAACAAAACCTGACTACGGAAATGTTAGAAAACTACTTGATCAATGTTATGGAACTAGTCGACTAGTGTTTACACTATGGTTGACTAATCCATGAACAATGGTCAACCAGTAAAATACATGAGAGAGCAACAATCTTTCTAATAATGCCAAGTTAATTGACTATAGTTCACCAAGTAGTCGACTATGCCATGCCAGTCGACAGTCGACTAGTACTAGTCGTTAGGCCACCAAGGTAACATTTACTAGCCATCTTCTAGCCATTAGAGAGCAATTTCATCAATTTGTCTTAAGCAGATTGGGGGCCTGTTTAAGGGGATTTGATCAGAGATTTTGTATCAAGAATTTTCGTTATCTAAGAACAAATCAAAGAGAAAAACCATCTTTCTAAGCTCTCTTGTGTTTCAAAGTTTTCTAGCAAAACCTCATTTTTGGCCAATCTTTCTAAAGCTTTTAAGCAATTCTTGGCGTAGCTTTCTTTTGATCTCCCTAGAGCTCTCATATCTAATTCCTGAGATCAAAAGAATATTTCTTTAGCCACACACATACACACTCCAAGCTTCAATTTGGTGTCTATATGTTCATTGTAATTCCCTTGCAAAAGTGTAAAGGATGTGGTGGTAAGTGTTTGCGAAATTCTGTTGTGTTTGAGGTTCTATTGTTGAAGAGGCTAGTTGTTTGGCTAAGTCCTATAGTAAAAAGAGATATTTTGATGTAGAACACGAATGATTTAGGGATTTGGGAAAGAAAATAACTTGGTTTCACACCAAGGGATCCAAGGCTTCGCACCAAGGATGGAACCTTTCACGGGTTTTGAGGGGAAATTGTTCTCAAGCTTTCATTGATTAAAAATATCCCAATACATGGCTTTAAATAGGTTTACAATCCCTTAACTCTCACATTCTACCCAATGTGGGACTAAACCAAGGAAATAATAAAGATACAAAATTTAGATCTCAAATGGGCTTGGGCCCATCCATAACGAACTAAGTTGATTACGATGTCGTATGCGTGTGTAAACCCTGATGTCCACATTAACTCTGATGTCCCCATTAACTCTCCCCGGGTGGGAAGAACTCGGCTCTGACGAGTGTAAGTCCTGCTGGCAATCATAGTACTCAAGCAAATCTGGGTCTAGCCTCTGGAATTCTATTCTGGTAATCCAAGTACAGTCTGATTCTGGCCGGCCTTTCCAACTCACCAAGTAATGCTAATAACCACCCTGCCTGGTTGATATAACATGTTCATCTAATATGAGATCAATCTTCTCTTTATGTGGATGTATGGGTGGTAAAGGAATGGGAGGAGGAATAGCATGAACACTCAAGTCATCTTGGGAAGGCTCAAAGAATGGGTTCGCGGGTGTAGCTGCTGGACCTTTTTAAGCCACTAGATCTTCAATATTAAAAGTTGAGCTAATCCCATACTCTGTAGGGAGATCTACCACATATGCATTAGAACCAATTTTCTTTAGAATTTTGAGTGGGCCAGCACTACGGCCTGCAGTTTCTTCAAGGTTCCAGGAGGAAACCCCTCAGATCTGATTCGCACCATCACATAATCACCTTCATTAAACTCTTTGAAGCGTTTGTGAGTATCTGCAATAGCCTTATATTTTTCATTGCTGGAATGAATTCTCCTGATGATCTCTTTATGCAAGTCATGAATGTGTTGTGCAAATGACCCAGCTGACTTAGACACTCTATGATGATGCGACATGGGAATGAGGTCTATAGGCTTTCTAGGTTTGTAACCATGAACTACCTCAAATGGACGCATGCCAATGGACCTATTTATTGACCCATTATATACAAACTCGGCAGTGGACAATATCAGATCCCAATTTCTAGGATTTACACCCACTAAGCATCTGAGAAGATTCCCTAAACTATGGTTCACTACCTCAGTTTGGTCATCAGTCAAGCAGTGGAGAACTTGAGCTTAGTGCCCATTATATGCCATAGGGTTTTCCAGAAGTAGCTCATGAACTTTACATCCATATCAGACACTATACTCTTGGGTAGACCATGGAGACGAACAACCCCATCAAAATAAAGCTTGGAAATGTGTGAGGCATCTAATGTTTTGGAGCAAGGGATGAAGTGTGTCATCTTGGAGAATCGATCCACAATGACAAAAACTGAATCGTGCTTCTTGGGTGTGCGTGGAAGTCCTAGCATGAAATCTATACTAACGTCTTGCCAGGGATAATCTGGCACAGGTAAAGGTGTGTAGAGGCCATTATTCTGCTTTCTATGTTTAGCCATTTGACAAACTCGACATTGACCCACCAGAGTAGCAACATCTCTCTTTAGGCTCAGCCAATAAAACCGACTCTCTACCGACTCAATCATGTTATCTCTCCCAAAGTGTCCTGATAAACCTCCAGCATGTATCTCCCAGACAATAAAATGTCTCATAGAAGTACGTGGAATACATAACTGTGTGGCCCTAAAAAGATACCCATCCTACAGGAAATAACTGTCTTGCTCTCGTACTAACTCATCCTGAAGGATAGCGAAAATCTTACCAGAGTCTGGGCACGACATGTAATCTTCCTTAATCTTCTCAATTCCTATCACCTGAACACTCATAGAAAATAGTAGAGTAACTCTGCGACTGAGTGTGTCAGCGACCTTATTCTCAACCACCGCCTTATGGTTGAGGACATATGTATACTCCTGAAGAAAACCGACCCACCGAGCGTGTCTAGAGTTTAGTTTCTTCTGGGAATTGAGATATTTCACGGCCTCATGATCTGAGTGCAATACAAACTCTTGCGGAAGGAGATAGTGTCTCCAATATCGTAAGGCCTACACTACCGCATAGAATTCCTTATCGTAGGTGTAGAAGCGTAGTTTGGCATCACTAAGTTTCTCACTAAAGTATGCCACCGGATGTCCTGCTTGACTTAAGACTCCACCTATGCCTATACCTGACGCATCACATGCAACCTCAAATGCTTTCATGAAATCCGGGAGGCACATAACATGCACATTAGTCATACTTCTCTTTATATCCTCAAACGCCTTGGCGGCAGATTTAGTCCATATAAAGTCCCTCCTTTTCATACAGTCAGTGATTGGGGACATGATGGTGCCGAATCCCGCTATGAATCGATGGTAGAATGTGGCTAACCCATGAAAACTCCTAACCTCGTGTAAGTTGCAGGGTTCAGGTCAATCTACTATCGCTTGGCTCTTTTGTGGATTCACATGCACTCCATCTAAGGAAACAACAAAACCTAAGAAGATGACACTATCAGTCAAGAAGGAACATTTATTAAGGTTTGCATAAAGGCTCTCTCTCCTCAGGGTACTGCATACATGCCGTAGGTGGTCTATGTGTTGCTCCCTAAATCGGCTATAAATAAGGATGTCATCAAAGTATACGATGATTTCGTGGTTGTGTAGTCAGATTATATCCCTGTCTACAGCAAGACGTGGTCCGAGCACGTGCAACATCTGCGATCCGTACTGGAGGTCTTGCGAAAAGAGAAGATATGTAAAAGATGTCGAAGTGCAAGTTATGCAACACGAGCAAGCCTAGGTGAACGCTTTGGTCTCACTCGCTAAGCGGAAGAAGCCTACTCTATCTACTCCTCCGGAAGAAAATCCGGATGCCAAGATCTCAATTATGGAACTTCTGTTCTGGACCTGATATTGGATCTCATTTGCGAAATTTCCCATGAATGGTCGTAATACTTGAGTCATCACTCTCATGAATGTGCTAGGGGCATTGGATAGGCCAAAAGGCATGACCATCCACTCATACAAACCATCCTTCGTTTTGAAGGCCGTTTTCCATTCGTCCCCTGGGCGGACTCTAATCTGATGATAGCTAATCTTAAGATCAATCTTTGAAAATATTATGGCACCAGTCATCATATCAAGCATGTCATCAAGCCTATGGAGAGGAAAATGATACTTGACCGTGATCTTATTAATGGCACGGCTATCCACACACATTCTCCTTGATCCATCCTTTTTAGGTGTGAGGAGAGCTGGCACTGCACATGGGCTCAAACTTTCCGTGATAAAACCTTTGGCTAACAATTTGTCAACCTGCCTTTTCAGCTCAGTATGCTCAGTGGGGTTCATTCGGCAATGAGACAAGTTGGGAAGTGTAGCTCCCGGGACTAAGTCTATGGCATGCTGAATATCATGCATGGGTGGAAGACAGTCTGGGAGGTTGTCAGGAAAAATGTCATGGAATTCCTTCATTATAGGCGTTATCTCTTCTGGGATCTCCTCCTGACTAATCTCACAAATCTCCCTCACAACTAAGGCATACATAACTAAGTCCTTTCTAACTTCTCTTTTCAGCCTCTTAGGACTAATAATATGTAAGCTCATGCCCTTAGTTGCTTCCTTCTTTTCAGGAGCGGTCATCTTGGGTTGTATGTGATTCAGTTTGATTTTCTTGCCTTCATGTGTGAACGTACACGAGTTCGAGCGACCGAAAATCGTGACATCCATGTCAAAAAGCCAAGGCCTCCCCACGATGATATGACCAAATCCATGGGCATCACATCGCACCAAATCTTGTCCTTGTATGATCCAAATTGAATAGGGACAAGACATCTTTCTTTGATGCCAATGGAGGAAGCATCCACCCATGATACCTTATAAGGACTAGGGTGGAGGACTGGCTGTAAACATATGCCGGTTACGAGCTTAGATGACACATCAATTATGCAACTTCCGCTATCAATGCTCACCTTACTATGCTTGTCACCTTGTGTCACAAAGGTGTGAAAAATCGTAGTCCTACGCTAGTCATCGCTCTCTTTGGCCTAAGATAGGGCACAACATACAACACCAAGTCTAGGGTTTTCAGAACATGTATCGATAAGCTCTACTTGCATGGGTATGCTTTGAATACAACCTAGTCTAGCCGGTTCTTCATCGGTTTCATAACATGTCTCAACTGGCTCATAAACTTCTTCTTCCTCATCTATTTGGTCATCTCCCTCAGGATCGTGTACTAACAGGGACTTGGAAGGACAACTTTTAGCGAAGTGACCAAAACCTTGACACTTGTAGCATTGGGTACGTGGACCGGCTCTAGAATACTCACCCATAATCCTTTTACTTTGTCATTCATGTAGATGGGGGGTCTTGGGTTAGATCTAGGTTGGGATTGACTCTGGGTGGTCTGCTACCAGCTGGTGCTGGGTGACGTGACAAATCTCGTGAATCGTAACGCCTAGCAACTGGAGCTTGATGAAAGCTATCAATATCCAACACGATCTGATAAGCATGCTCTAGTGTGTGGACATCACGAAGGATGAGCTCCTTATTTATGTCAGGTCTAAGGCCAGCCCTAAACCTAGACAATGTCACACTCACATCTTCCTTTACATCGTATCTCATCATATACTCGTCAAACTTATCGACATATGTGCTAACCGACCCACTATCCTGGGTGAGATTTTTCCACTGGTTTACAAGTTGCTGGTGATATGACGTGGGTAAATATTTCTCCTTTAGCTTCTCTTTCATCTCATCCCACATACCTATGAGCTCTTGCCTACCCTGGGCTAACATGCGCACAATATTCTGCCAATACAACTTGGCAGGTCCAATAAGCTTCATCGTTGCAAACCTCACTTTCTCTCCTCAGACATGTCAACCATCCAAAGTAATGGTCCATATCGGCCATCCAATCAATAAAAATCTGGGGATTCAGACGACCATCAAAAGTGGGTGTGTCTACCTTAGTGCCCTTGATCACATTATCGTCTCTGTCACGTCGATCGTGACGGGGCCTCTCTCTATATTGCCTAGGTGGACTAGGTGTATGTCTATCATGATGGGGTCTCTCTCTAGATCGCATGTGTGGACTAGGCACTCGTCTCTCATGATGAGGTCTCTCTTTGATTCGCCTAGGTGGTCTATGCGTACTATGTGTATGTGAACCCTCATCTGACGCCATCTGCCTAGTGTTCTTTAGGTATATGACTTGGTCTAGACACTCGTGAGACTCAGACCTACCTTCATGGAGTTGGGTTTCTAACGTAGCTAACCAGACAAGGACATCTCTCAGTGTAGGTTGGTCATCATCCATGGTATTTGACATCTGATATATTCTGCCACTACGTGTGGTCATGCAATGTGCTGCTCCTAAATGATGAACACTTAACTAACGCCCTTTTCTTCTTTGTTTTCTCTTCTTTTTTTTTATGAATGTAAATGAGATGTTAACAACTAATGAAACTTCCTATATGGTGCAGGTGAATAATGCAGAGATCAATTATCAGATGTCAATGAGCAAGTCAATTTTAAGTCATATGCGGTTCTCACAGCAATTTCGAATATTTTAATTTGGAGATTGTAATGATGATTTGTGAGCTGTAATGTGACTATTCAATTATCTTAATGAAAATAATTCTTGTTGCACTGTGATATTAAATTGAAGCTCTTCTTTTAATATCAAATTTTATGGCTCTAGGCAAAAATGTGGTCTTATGGTTGTTTTTTTGTTTGCAAAGAAAGGCTAGCAGCAAGTTGCAATAAGTGGCTAATGAAAACTAACAGCAGATCTTCTTACAATGAAGATGAACAGGTCCAAGTAGGGTGATGATGCATTCATGGCTGAGTCCTCAAGGCACTAGCGCGAACCGTTCTGAATTTCGGCTCCGAACGAACCTGAAATCTCCATAATACAAAGATTTCGCAGAAAATACTCTGAAAATATGTAGAAAATACTCTGAAAATGATAGGAGTTATTGTAGAAAGTTACTGTAGCGAAAATGAGGTGTACATTGGGTGCTTCGATGGGTGCACTGTAGCAAAAATGTGGTGATCGCAAAAAAGTGATGTACACTGTAACAGATCACTGCAGCAATCTCGAATTTTATACACTGGGTTGATTTTCCGTCGATTTTGGCACCGTCTCGCTGCCCAAACTTGGCTGCAAGCTCGTTTGAGGGAGGTGACTCGACTGGAGAAGACGTCGGCTCCAACGATCGCCAGAGGTGGTGCTAGCGAGGGTTGCGAAGTTGTGAACTCCTTTACGGGGCAGACTAGTGAACTCCTTGGCCGGATCTGAAAGATGGCGTCGGAGAGTTGCCGCACAAGCGAAGATGGTGGTTGCTCGTTGTCGGATCGAGGCCACGGAGGTTTCGTTCGTTAGATCTGGAAGATGACACCGTCAGATCTGATTGAAGCCATGGAGCGCGATCTGAGAGGGTGGGGAGACAGCGCCTGAGTAGTCGATGGAGGCGACAGGCGGTTTCGTTGGGAAGCGGCGTGTGGGCTTCACAGGGACGGGCTTCACAGCGAAGGGAGACAGGCGTGTGGGCTTCGCAGCGAAGGAAGAGCATGCCTTCGTGCGATTAAAATCTAGGGCTTTTTTGGATGGAAGAATGGCAGCTGTGGAGTATGGTTAGGGTTTGTGGTAGGGTTTTTTACTGAGAGATATAAGGGCGGCGGTGTGAGGTTGATTTGGTTTTTTTGGTTTTTTTTGGTTGGAAAATGGTGGCTGTGGGTAGAGGTTTGGAAAAGTGGGGTTTTTCGAGAGGAAAGGAGAATCATTTGGCTCTGATACCAATTTGATGTAGAATACGAATGATTTAGGGATTTGGGAAAGAAAATAACTTGGTTTCACACCAAGGGATCCAACGCTTCGCACCAAGGATAGAACCTTTCACGTGTTTTGAGGGAAAATTGTTCTCAAGCTTTCATTGATTAAAAATATCCCAATACATGGCTTTAAATAGGTTTGCAGTCCCTCAAGTCTCACATTCTATCCAATGTGGGACTAAACCAAAGAAATAAAAAAGATACAAAATTTAGATCTCAAATAGGCTTGGGCCCATCCATAACGAACTAGGTTGATTACGATGTCGCATGCGCATGTAAACCCTGATGTCCCCATCACATTTGGAAAAGTCCTCGATTTGTGAGGCAATAGTAATCAACTCCATTGGAGGTTGGCTAGTGGTGGCCAAGCGTTGCTTGGAACTAGATGTGCGTCAAGGGTTGGGTATAACATGATATTTATCTTGTGTTTGCGATTGATCATTGTCTCTGCTTTATCTCATTTTTTGTATAATTGTGTTTATATTTCGCTACTTATATATCTGTGTAAATATTAAGAATGGTTAATTAAGAATCAAGTTGTGTAACACCAATTGAATTTCAAGGTAAACATAGAGGTGAAATTATTAATTTAGCATTTTTATTAGATACCACTATTCACCTTCCAGTGTTTACTTGCCATCTCAGGATCCCCAACATTATCACGGCACTATCTTAGAATTCGATGGCACATGTCACGTAACAACTTGGTCATTTTTATTTCATCCTAATTTTCTTTTTCTTCTCTAATGACCTTTTACTTTTTCCTTAAAGAAAAAATATATTCTTTTTTTGGGGATATCTAAAGGAGAAGCATGCTTACTGTTATTATTCTTTCATTTATTTTGATGCCTATGGTAAGGAATATTAAGGAAAGCATAGCATAATTAAGCAAGAAATTCGCGGTGTTAGTGTCTAGAATAAATTCCAACAATGCTAATGTTGACACTTTGTGCGATCATTGTAGGATCAAATAGGCTAAAATAAAAAGGAATGGACTAAGCTAGAGTCTACAAGAAACCTAAACAAAAGATTTGATGCATAAATCTAAAAGCAATACATGTAGGTTCGCAATCACCATCCCACAAAAAATGGGATAAGATATAGTTTGAAGCAACACAAATGATATAAAACTAGCACATTGATACATTGATCACTAGTGGAACAAACTTGTTCCCCCTAGGACTTCTCCTCCAGCTGATCAAAATTGCTTCATCACGCACACACATATGTACTCCCTTCTCTTTTTCATGGAGATGCTTAACTCAATCCCTCTATTATTGACAAACTCAAAATTTAATTTAAAAAGGGACAAAGAAGAAGAAGGATCGAGAAAGATGAGCATGAACCACCATCAATGACATGAGATCCTCTAGCTTCCAACACCCCATTCGTGCACAACTTGGTTGTTCTAATTGCCTCCTCCGTAATTGGGTGGCAACCAAATGCCACCGTTCTCATTGTGACGTAGGACGTGCACGACAAGGACACGAGGCAGAGCCCTCGACTTGTTAGGTCCGAACCATGCTCATCTGACCTCCCTTCGCTCGATGCCTGCAGGTAACGGTGTGTGCAAGCATTGAGTTAATATGAGTTCTGGAAAATGGGATAGATTCAGTTAGACTGGTTCGAATGGATCAAACATGTCGACAATTTCATTTATTAGGAATTTAAAGGATCATATTTTTCTGATGATTTTGTTAATCTGTATGGATATATATATATAGAAGTCAATGATTAACATACCCCTTGTGATGTCCTCGTTTTGTTGTTATTGGAATTAGATCTCATGTAAGGCACTGATAGGGTCTGCAAGAGAAAGAGGGAGAGAAAAAACATTGCATAAAAAGAAATAAAATTTATTTATAAACTTATGTAATTAGTTCTGAAATATATTGATGATATGTTATATGCAAACATTCAAATATTTAGAATGCAAAAAAATGCATAGATATATGTAGTTCTGAACTATTGTTCGCAATATAGCCAAAGGAGATGATATCAACTATTTATGTATTTAAGTGCAAAATCCTAACAGATTTATATTTTAAGGAAAACAATGAATAACCTAAACTTTAAGAATCTACATGTTTGACTCCTTTTAAAATGCCATATAGTTTTTTTAGAGTCCATGTTGGGGTTTAAATATGGGCTCAACTCATCTGTCTAGTATGATATTGTCCACTTTGGGTCTTCACACGGCCTACATGGTTTTGTTCTTGGGCTCTCTCCAAAAGGCCACATGCCAATGGAAATTCAATTACCATATTTATACCCCTCAAATCCCCTTGTTTAGCCGATGTGGGACTCTGATAGTCCACGTCCATCTCAAACATAGTCTCACATAGCCCTTGTGTACAACAGGTGAAACACAGCTGCTCGATCGAGTCACATCTTCACTGTGCAGATAGGGACGCCTTACGTGAAGTCTAAATCATTACTCGAAAACTCAATTCTACATGGCTAATTTATGGGACTAAATCTGATTACACTTGTTGGGGTTTAAATATGGGATCAACTCATCTATATCAACTTTGGTATGATATTGTCCACTTGGGCCTTCACAAGGACCGCATGGTTTTGTTCTTGGGATCTTCCTAAAAGGCCTCATGCCAATGGATCGAGATTCAATTCACATATTTATACCCCTCAAATTCTCTTGTCTAACTGATGTGGGACTATGTTTGATAGTCCACGGTCCCAACATGAGTGTTTGCCCTTTAAAATCCTAATACATTCAACGCATTATCCTTACACATGTAATATGTATGGATTTATGACAAACCCCATTGCCTTGTTACAAGATTGTGTTTCTTGTATGTGTTTATTTATTTATTCAATATTTGAGGTTTAGTCGTAACCTGATGCAAGTGGGATTTGAAATATGTCAAACCTATCAAAATAGACTTTATCATTGTGCTATTACGTCACTTACTAATATAAGAAATATGTGTGTCAGCTAATCAAGGACTGTTGTTTTTCCAGGATGTAAATATGGCCGTCACGGTTGGATCTTCACATTGGTATAATATTGTTAGCTCTAGGCCTGGTGACCCACATAGCTTTGTAATTAGGCTTCGTTCCAAAAGGCATCATACCAATTGAGATACACAACCTATATTTATATCCCACCAAGATCCCCAACCTAACCGATGTGGGACTATTGTTCGCAACCCAACAATCTCCACCAGAACAATGGACTACATGGGAATGAGCTCGGGAGAACCTCATTACCGAGCTCCACCCGAGCCTCCCTACTTCATCCGCTCCCCATCTGAGCTTTTCAGTGATGCACCTGCCTGAATTCCACCTTGAGCCTCGGCAATGGGAGAGGTTTTGCCAAGCGCTCCAAACCCAAACTACCTGTGTCTCATCCTTGGCAGTCTGACGAGCTGGAGGAGCGTCATGCCAAGTTTCGGTTATCGGTGGACCAACCCCGAACTGTCGAGGTTGCGTCTTGACAGTTCGGTAACTAGGGAGCTCAAAAACTTCATATTTGTTCAGCAACTGAGCTTGGTACCTGTCTACCGAGCTCCATCGCTAAAGATTGGGACCGGCTCTGATACCATGTTGCTTTTTTAGGGTGTAAATATGGTTGTCACGGTTGGATCTCCATATTGGTATGATATTGTTTGCTCTGGACCCACTAGTCGGCATGGCTTTGATTGGGCTTCCCCCCAAAGGCCTCATACCAATGGAGATACATAACCCATATTTATACCTCACCAAGATCCCTAACCTAACCGATGTGGGACTATTGTTCTCAAGCCAACAAGAAAAACATCAAAACCCCATAACCCTACCTATTTTTTCATTCGAACCAAATCGTCAATTTGATCTTCATATTCTAAAATCACAAACCACCAATTTTCAAGTGAATCTAAGGTATTTTGTTCTTTCATCCACTCCTCGTAAATTTAACGGTTACACCGTAACACAATAACAGAATTTTTGCAATGGTTAGATGAATGATCAAACCCCTTGAGTTCACTTAAAAATTGATCGTTGTTTAGGGTTTTTGAACATGAGGAATAAACTTAAACAAACCTAATTGTCAAGAAAATAGGGGGTGTGTGAGCTAGGCAAGAAAGAAATCTGATAGAAGCTACATTAATAAGACAGAAATATACGAAAAATTTCAGCTCAAAACAGGTAGCATATCTGTTTTTGTTGCTTAAGGATAGCCATTACCTCAACGTGATCTTGTAGAAATTTTATGTATCCAATAGCTTCCATCAGCACAGATGATGTATCAGTCTCTACATAAACAATTGAGCAAACAATAATTTAATCAGAAAGTAATATCAAAATTCAAAATTCCTTAATTAAATATGAAAGACAGTATTTTTTTGGATGGCCAAAAACTATTTGGTTTAATCATTTAAAAAAGAAGGAAAATGATTTGCACATCTCTTGCACCTTGCCAAAGGGTGCTACCAACTGCTGAAGAGCTGCAATCCTATCCCCAAGCTTCTCCTTGCGCACCTATACAATTTGCTCATACATAACTCAACAATATTGAATCTTTACAAATATATTGATTAAAAAAATTTGTACATACCTTGATGGGGGTGAACGGCGAGCGCGATTCAAGCCGAGGCTTCTTTGCTGGTGGTGCTGCTGGCTGAGATGCATATGCTAGGCTGCTGTCCAAAGCACTGCAACTTCTCTTAGCTTCACCTACTTATGAAGCCATCAAAAAAAGATAAACAGTGAAAAATAAATAATTAATTAATTAAAGATAAATCATGTCACCCATAAAGCTGAAAAAGCTTCTTGCTTTATATCATAGACATTGCTTTGCGCTGAAATGAGATAAAAGAGAGAAGATTCGAAAGCCCCTTGCATTTCATATCATCAATTCTAGGAATACAAAAGCTCCCAATTTTTTATAAAAAATTGTCTTTATAGGTACCTTTGCTTTTTTTCAGTTAAAAAATAATAATAACTTATAATAATTTTCTATCACATTCATTTGTACAACATAAGCAAGAAAATATAATGTTAGCAATAATTCTATTCTCCTTGTATTGACTTGTTTCGTTAAATATATAAGTCCAACGTTGGATTAATGATCTGACAATATGTACTATTGTACTATTACAATACTCACCTTGTGAAAGGCCGTAGAATGAAGTGGCAAAGCTTCGCTTGCATCTGTGAACTGCCCAAGAGGCCCAAACCCTAAATTATCCCTTAACAGAGCCATGGTGTCGAGCGACGGTTGCGACATTGTCATCCAAACCGCACCGAGGCCAAGAGATCCAGCACCCGAGGATCGACCCCTACTGACCCCGTCAGGCACAAGCTCTGCAGGCTCGAACCCAACACATTGGCCATCGGAAGCACCATGCTGAAGCTCCCCCTCCTGCTAAAATCCATCTCCGTCGACGGCTGATGTAGCTCTTGGGATGGCATCTGCAGGGCGGCGTAGTAGTCTTGGCGGTTGACTCCGACGAGCCTGGAGAAGGATTCAGATAGCTCTTCTTTCATGCTCATCTCACCATGGCCCCACTGAAACCCTAGGTCCTGCACCATTGGCATCTGATGATGATGATGATGATGATCATGGCCACTGCCATAATTCATACATTCATGCATGGAGAAAAATTAGGGTTTCCAGTGGGTGGAATTTAGAAGAGCTACAGCAACAATGACCCATGCAGGAAAAATCCAAATCCTAGGGATTTTTTTGGCATGAAGACAAAAAACCCAAGAAAACAAATTTAAAAAAAACCCAAGAAACCAAATTTAAAAAAAAGTGAATTTCTAGGGTTTGAAGGACTAAACACTTACAAGATGAGATCTTGGTGGTTCCATGGGAGAGAGGTGGAGGCAACATGGAGGTCATGGTCTTGGTGGTGGTGATCTAAATTGAGATTTGAAGACTCCATCATGGTAATAATAATTAAATCTTTTTATACAAGAACAAAGAAAAAAAGATAGGGTCGCTTGAGAGTTGATAGTCCCAAGAAAAAGGAAAGGAGATATAGTAGGGCTCTTGGAATCTCTCAAGCTCTTACAAAGACATGAAAAGAAATATTTTTCCCATGATTCTTCTCCTTTTGAGCTCTCCTTTTGAGCACCCTTGATTCTTCTTCTTTCATGTGAGAAGCAAAGCGCACACACACACACACACACACACACACACACACACACACACACACACACACAGTCTCTCTCTCTCTCTCTCTCTCTCTCTCTCCCCCCCAATCAAAACAAAAGCTTTTTTCTTTTCAGGAGGGAACTTTATGCGGCTCTGAAATTAAAGACAAGGGATCTTGCCACTCCTCTCTTTCTCTCTCTCTCTCTCTCTCTCTCTCTCTCTTCCTCTCTTCCTCTCTTCAAGCCTTTTTGAATTTGGATACAATAACATGGAGATGATTATACCTCCCTTATAGACTATAGTGGCTATATATCCTTTGCCCAATATTGTTATTGAAGTTTGAGCCTTCGATCCCAAGGCTGTATCTCAACAAAGAAAGACCCTACCATGAAGGAAGAGGGAGAGAGCTAGCAGCGTAGCAATCATTTCGTTCAGGGCATGCGCGCCTCAGGGCTCTCTCTCTCTCTCTCTCTCTCTCTCTCTCTCTCTCTCTCTCTCTCTCTCTCTCTCTCTCTCTCTCTCTCTCTCTAGAGACACATGTCATGTATATTATCTCATGGAATGTAAATAGAATATTTATTTTCTGATAGTAAACAAATGAAATTTTGTAATGTTAACATAAAACGGAGAGGAGCATTATGTTTATCATCCACCCTCGTGGCTAAGCAATATATGTGCCTCTAAAAGTCCATCCTCTACTATCTTTTTTAGACGATCAGACCCGCTCATTTTAATCTTTCATATTCTAAAACCCCAAAATGCCAACCATATATTGGTTGAAAGCAATGTGTTTTACTTGTTCATGCGTCTGTCACAAATTTAACGGTTTTATATGAATATATTATTTGCAACGGGTGATTAATGAACATGTTCTCCTAATATTTGGTGTTTTGGGGTTTTAGAATGTGAAGAACAAAATGAACAGTTCCAGACTTTCCAAAAAAACGGGAAGATAGAGTTTTAGAGTGTGACATATGTACGTGGCTTATGTCATATGTTTCACGTTCTATAAATACACACAAGTAATTTATATGCTCATCAGCATAAATTGTATCATCTCTCATCTATGTCATATTCATCCACACATAAACATAAATTCCCATGTCATATATTATTGTGCTCATAGTAGTTCCCTCCCATATTGTTTTAAAATCACACAAACACACACCTACACATGCAAATACATATCTCCCTCCTTCTCAAGTCCCGCCATACTTCCGATCTCTATCTATCATTTCCATCTCTAAAACCTATGGTTTTTCCCTACAAAAAATTCAAAACTTTTAGTCACACTCCTCCATATTAAATCATAACACTCTTTCTATCCACCCTTTCGTCATAGTCAGCATTCACACACACATAAAGCACCCTATTTTACATAATAGATGATATCAAAAATCTAAAAATAATAAGAAATTTTGCACACATCCGTCAAGGAATCCACTTAGGATGACATGTCGCGAGGCATGGTCTAAGTACACAAATTCGTAGAGGAGCCCAAGGAGGGTGATGAACCGCGAGGTTCATCTATATATGCTTTGTCGTCTAAAGAAAACAATTGACCAAACGATTATTTAATTTGCTAAAAATTATCGATCTTTTTAAAGTTTAATCATCCGACCCTCATACCTTGGCATGGATGTGTGATTGAGAATCCATGGAGAATGAATAACATACCCTAACGAAAGCACAAAACACATACTCTCATCTCATCACACCTTCAGGTTATTTTGTACCATTTTATTTTAGTACGACTTTTACCTCGCTACGAACTCTATCAAAAAATCGCATTCGAAAGGTGGTTCACCTCTCATCAAATAATTTTTCTCGCTTAATTTTAAATTGTAAAAACTTACAGACTACTTTGTCCCTAAGAAATACGATCCTGGACTCACCAGGTATACTTCTTGACCGACTTCCTATACTTGGGAATATCAGTGCATCTTTTTGGACCAGTCAAGTTTTTGGCGCCGTTGCCGGGGACAATGGTCTACATCTTTTACGGTTTCCAATTAACTTGGAAATTCGGTGAAATCGTTCCACTTTTTGTGTATGAAAACTTTGTATATCCACTTTTGATTTGACTTTTTTTGTTTTGTTTGTTTGCTTTAATTGCGCATTAATATTTTCAAAACACATAAAAATTAGCTTAAGATAAAACAAAAACTAAAAACATCTTTTATATTATTATTTGTTTATGTGGCTTAGAACCCCTAGGACACATAGATTAGTTACACCCGTGAATATGGCACATAACACAAATGACACCAGTGGGAATGACAATGATGACCACTCTCAAACTTTTGGAGATAGGTCGCTTAGAGATGTGCTCAGACCTACTAGGTCTGCTTCTGGCTCATGCATCGTGCTCCCTGCCGATGCCAATTCCTTTAGTCTCAAACCAGGAATGGTTCAACTTCTCCCTACCTATCATGGTATGGAGAGGAAGAATCCATACTTACACATAAAGGAATTTGAGGATGTTTGCCTAACCTTTGTGGATGGAAGGACGAGCAATGAAACTATATATCTTAATCTCTTTCCATTTTCACTAAAGGATAAGGCGAAGAATTGGCTCAACGCTTTACCTTCGCATTCTATTACTTCATGGGTAAATTTAGAGGCTGAGTTTCTTAAAAAGTTTTTTCATTTGCACAGGACTCAGGGGCTGAAGAAACAGATAGTGAACTTCTCACAGAAGGAAAATGAATCATTTGATGCTGCATGGGACAAGTTCAAAGACTTGTTGCTTGCATGCCCTCACCATGGATTCGATGAGTACCGCCTTATAGGCTTCTTCTACGATGGGCTTTCATCTTCCTTGAAGCAGTTTGTGGAGATGATGTGCAATGGGAAATTCTTCGATAATAAGCCAGCTGAGGCATGGGATTACTTGGTGTCTATAGTGGAGAGTGCACCGACATGGGAAGCGACTCCTAAATATGATCGGACGGACCAGCCTCAATCTTCATCCCGTGGAGGCTCATTTACTTTGAAACTTGAGGAGGCGTTGGAAGCTAAGATGGAAGCCCTCATCACTAGGAAACTCTAAAGCCTAGAGATGAAGGGAGAGAAGGTGGCGGCTATTGAAGAGAAGTGTGCTCTTTGCGACAGTCTGGAGCACAAGACATCGGGGTGTCCAACCATTCCAACAATAAAAGATGTGCTTAAGGATCCTAGTTAGGTAAATAATATTTCTTACCCAGGGCAAGGATTCAATCCGAACACATACAGTTCCAATTGGCGTGACCACCCCAATCTCAGTTGGCAAAGCAAGCCGTACGCTTCTCAACCATACAGGCCACCACCTCAAAACAACTACCAAGGTGAACATCAGAGGAAGAAGGAGAAGCCTAGCACAGATCTGCATTTTTATACACTCAGTGACCCACTCCAACAGTTCATGCAGCTACAACAGAACCAAAATCAACAACTTCAACAACAACAGTAAGCTCAGTTCCAACAGATGTAACAACTCAGCAGCAACAACAAACTCAGCAGACTCAATTCCAACAAATGAATAATGGCATCACAAAGCTTAAGGCAAGTTTGGAGAAGGACAATCTCCCTGCTCAAACACTCCCGAATCCCAACACCAGTTCATCGTCGGTAAACAACAACATCAAACCATGCCAAGTGGTGACTACTTTGAGGAGTGGAAAAGAAATTCAAAAGCATGTGCCGCCAAAGGACACTTCTGGGATAGTGGTAGAGGAAGAGGACCGTGAATCACAAGGAGTACCAGAGGAGAGCTTAAGCAAGGACACAGAAGCTACAAAGATGAGAGTTCCAGTACCCGAGCCTTATTCTCCTCCTGCACCACACCCACAGAGGCTCATACCGCAAAAGAAAGATAAGTATCAATCTGAAATTCGAGAAAATTTTCAAAGATGTCAGATTAATATTCCACTATTAGATGCCATTAACCAAGTCCCTGCATATGCTAAATTTCTTAAAGACCTTTGTACTGTCAAGAGAAATCTCAGTGCTAAAAAGGCATTTTTATCTCAATAGGTCAGCTCCATATTTCAACATAACACACCACCCAAATTCAAGGAGGATGGATCCCCTACCATTTCTTGCACCATAGGCACCAAACAGATAGGTCAGGCTCTTCGTGACTTAGGGTCCAGTGTTAACATTTTGCCATACCCTGTGTTTGCTCAATTGGGGCTTGGGGAATTGAAAACCACACTTGTTATTCTCTATTTAGCTGGTAGATATGTGAAAATCCCAAGGGGATGTGTTGAGGATGTACTTGTCCAAGTGGATAAACTTTATTACCCTATGGACTTCATTGTATTGGACCTTCAAGGACCCTAGTCTACCACGTCTACACACATTATCGTAGGTCGACCCTTCCTAGCTACTAGTAATGCTATTATTAACTGTAGGAACTGTCAACTTAAGCTTTCTTTTGGCAACATGTCTTTGGATTTAAACATTTGTAATGCTTAAAATTGCCAACAGGGGTAGAGGAGTATGAGGAGGTACGTATGATTGACGCTCTTGTTGCTAAACACTTTGATGAAGAGTTCGTTTCTGCTATTGATTTTGTTGATCAGTTATGCGACGGTATTGATGATAAATCTTTTTTACAGGAAGTTGGAGAGGTTTCTCGCACCACTGGGTGCCATGCTTTGAGCCACTACCATTGGAGACACCGTGCCAAATGCCATCTGATCATGAGCATCCACAGCTGGAGCTCAAACCATTGCCATCATATTTGAAGTACGCTTATCTTGGAGACAACTGTACATTTCCTATGGTAATATCTTCCAAACTCTCTTTAGATCAGGAAAATGAATTATTAGTTGTTTTGAAGAAGCATAAGGGGGCAATCGGATGGACAATTACTGATATTAAAGGTATTAGCCCTCTTGTGTGCACACACCATATACATTTAAAAATTGATACCAAACCTACCCGTGAACCACAACGAAGGTTGAACCTGTATGGGTTTTGGCGGACCCTCAGAGCTCAGATCTGTGTCTGTCTTAAGTCAGACGGACCACAGAGGCATAATGCGCAGTGGAAAAGGAAACAGACTAGCTAAACAATTTAGCTAGGCCCTGAGAGAGCCAGAACCTAGCCCGATCTATGCCAACTTGGGGTGAATCTGACCACCCCAAGAGGGATCTATCCTACTGCGACGAAATTAAATTATACTAAAATTACTTAGAGAACATACCCAGAATCTAGACCCCGGGGCGGGCAAGATGTATCGCACCGGCTTCTACGCTCCTCGTAGCCAAACCGCCTTGACTCGATCCACCCGAGCCGCCTCACACCTTCGAACCGATCTGTCCGAGCTGACACCTGCCTCGAAGACGATCACACGCGGTAGAAGGTTTCACTTGAGTAGACTCGCGTCTTAGACGTCTGGATCCGAATCCAAACCCCCTTTGTAGTCTTGCTAGGACTAGTCGGGAGAATAGGAAGAAGAGAGAAAGAATAGTTTAGTCGTAGATCGAGCTTGCTCTAAAATCCAGAGCTACTCGATCGAAGACTTGGTGCATTTTTCAACAAAGAGAGTGCACCCCTATTTATATAGGGAGTCGGCACCTCTCTTTTTGTTGCGAGCTATGTGGGACAAAAACAAAATAAAAGAGAAATTAATTTAGCTAATTTAGCTTAATTGAAGTTTAATAAGCCTTTCATAAAGGCCAACTTCAACGAATTAATTCTCTTTATCCATTAAACTTTAGACACCAAACAAGCTTTCAATTCGAAGGGCTTCAAATGGTGAATGCATAGGAATGAACGGCGACGAATTTCGACTTCGTTTGACCCCTCAAACAATTGCCAAAAGATGGGTAAAAAGTCAATTTTCGTAGCCGTCAAAAAGGGATTTCAAAAACCCTATTACCTTAAGCTGCGGGCGCGCCCGTTAGGCTTAGCGGGCAAGCATGTCGAAGGCAAAAGGCGGTCGGGCGTCGGCCCGCTAGACAACAGGCACACCTGCTGTTTCCAGCGGGCCGTGCCCGCTGAGCAGTAGGCATGTACCCGCTGCAATCATCTGGCCGTGCCCGCTGTCGCAGCGGGGCACGCCTGCTTAGCAGCGGGCGTGCGCCCGCTGCAATCAACGGGCCTAGCCCGCTGTTGAAGTGGGCCATGCCCGCTGAGCAGCAGGCGCGCGTGCCCGCAGTTTCTAGCGGGCTGTGCCCGTTTATCCCTTGCGGATGGGCCCGTTAGCTTAAGTGGGTCTAACACACTTTTGCTCGGATTGTTTTTGCGTTTCTGGGCTCGTTTGAGCTCTGATTTGGACGCGGTTTGAACCTGTGTTTAGACCGGGACGATCCTGTTAACCATGTAACCATTTCCAATGCTTTTGTGCCTACTAATATTGTCATAACCAATTTACGACATGTTTAATCTTTGTTTGCATCAAATGCAACAATGTCCCTATTGCATCTACGACTTAGTCTCATAACTGGCTTGTGAATATTTAACTATTCCATTTCATCGAATGAATTTATCTTATTAATCTTCCTATTACTAAGACACGAATACTACTCGGAGTAAGACCCTACAGCGTGACCTTACTACAGGTTGGGGCTCGAAACCCCTAGACAACGGTCACCACGAGCAGCAGTTGTCGTCCCTGTTTCAGAATCATCATAACGTGATCGGCCCATTTGACAAAAGTATCGTTGGGTTCACTTTGGCTGTGTCAGTGATGATACTGTTAGTTATGGTCCCTTCGTCAAGACTGTGTCCCTGTTGGCCTAGGGTATGGTTTACTGTCAACCCCATTAGACAACATTGGTCAGTATACGGCGATCTTTGTTGTATTCACGTTGTACATATTACAACGTACCCCGGCTGAGGTTTAACACAAAGACCATACTGAACCTGTGACACTAACTTCCCTTTAACGGAAGTGACGAATCCTATCTTAGTCATCTACTTACCTCGAGAGCTTCATGTGTAACCCAACCTAAGATCTTTCTGCAGGCCTAGCCTCGAAGCTAGATCATAGGTCTAAGCGACACTGTTCACTCACAGGTTCGTACAAATAATTTCAGGTCTTTAAGGACCAGCTTACCTATCATTACCCTAGAGTTACTATAGATAGTTTATTTAAAGTTAACCATTTAATAACTCTAAGTTGGTCGTTCAGTGAACTCATTCTCTAATGAGCACCTGTGTCTCGTCTCCGACTTCACCAAGTCGAATGACTATGAGATCATCATTACCCTAAGGTAAGACAAAGACACAGTGGTCTGTCCGATGTGCCGATATCCAGTTCTTGACACATCTGTGACCACGAACCGTTTATGACTTAAGCTTCTATACGGCCGCTTACTACTCATAATCGAGATCTTATCTGGATAGTAAGGACCTAACTATAAGTCTATGGACATTATCTAAGTATAATTTTCAATCGAATTCATACTTAGGATAATGGATACCATATATTCTATTAACAAGACGTACACTTAGGATAAATCGCCTTATGGTCATATATCCTCCTACATCTCCCACTTGCACTTAGGCTATTTATCTTGGTACCTCATACCGTTATAGCAAATCAGTCACATTGGACATTCATATGACAACCCTAAGAGTGGATTTACTAACGAGTATTTATAATGCATTTTAATGGATTATTTTTTATACACCTCTTGATCACACAAGGTTGATCCTTGAAAAATGATTTGGATTAATTCTCCTTTCTTTGCATAGCTAACAATTAGCTCAAACAATCTAGATGTAGGGTCTAACATTTCTATAAGTCGGTCTCAGCTCATTTCAATTTTTCTGTGTCAATATGTCAAGTACATACATGACACCCTAAGTCTCTATATATTCGATTAAATCAAAACTATTTCGATTCAATGTTTTATATAGATGATTCGAATAAGTTGGAAACCTTTATATACTTAGTCCGAGAAACCGGAACTAAGTATATGAGCTAGCTCCCACTGACTTTAAGAATTATCTGGTTAAGTACTTCAATTATATATCTAAATCATATTTAGACTATATATATGATGAGCATAACCAATTGATAAGTGCTTAGATGGAACGTACCAGCGTCAGGTTGGGTTTGACGAATGAGTCATATCAATATCGGTTTAAGGAATCTTGATATTGACTTACTCAATCAAACGTCCTACACTGTACAATTCCCTTAACTACATTTAATAATAACTCTTTAAGAATCAAATGTAGTTTATTTAAGAATTAATCTTAACGTGCGTATAATTATGATCACACACAATTTATACGCTCCTGGAACTTATATTTAACTTTCGACTGGCTATAATATTAAGTCAGCCCCAAACAATCAAAATTTTCTTAAGCTCTTTATCACAGTTCGAGAATTTATGCAACCAACTCAGATAGCCACATTCACAGAAATTTAAGCCATTCGCAACAAATCACAATTTCCAAAGAAGCACATTTTCTGAAACATTTATTAAAGCAATGGATTCATAAGAATGAATCACAATTTGATTATCCAAATAAACTTTGAGTGTTAAACACTCAATCATTGTTTTAACTTAAGGAACGATACATTTTATTCATAAAAGGAAATAAGTATCAGCTCCTTCTTCTTCATGTCTCTTGAAGTCCTCGTACGGCCCCAGCAGCAATGATTGCTCAGATGCCTACCGTCCTCGGAATTTCTTCCAACATATGCTTCATATCAACCACCTGTATACATTACACAGATGTCTTAGTATCTCATACTATGTGATAAAGCATTTATAGAAATAATTATGCTTTATTGAATTTGATTGTTTGTACCTGAGGTTGAGGCATCAATATGCTCTTTCTGCAAGGTAAACCTTGCAGTTCCTCTTCCAATGGCCCATCTTATGGAAGTGAAAGCACTCAGATTTCGATGGGGTCCCTTTCATATTTTTCTTCCCCTTCTTCACCTTGACATGTTGTGGGACCTGCCTCTTCTTACACTTGCCTTTCAGCTGGTCTGAAGAAGCAGAGCCAACAACCAACACAGTCGGTTTCTTATCGATTTCTTCAAACTGCTTAAGCATGTTGAGGAGATCAGGAAGATCCGTTTTAATACTGTTCATAATGAAACCAGTAATGAAAGGCTTGGAGGCTGGGGTTAAAGATCTAAGGATGATGTCCACGGACATCTCATTGTCCAGGACAAAACCCAACTGGGCGGCGTCTTCCACGTACCCGATCATCTTAATGACATGATCTTGTATGGGCCATGTCTCCATCTTTGTGCCCCAGAGGTTGCTCGTGGCTTCAAACATGGCAGCTCTAGACCACTTACCGTATAACTCATCTGCATTCAGAAGCATGCTTTGAACATCCAAATGTTCGTGCTTCCTCTGCAGTCCGTTATTCATTGAAGCCAGAGTAAGGCACATGGCCTTCTCTACATCCCTCTGGTACTCTTTGTAGGCTTTCTTTTCCTCGGGATTCGCATCTTCATCCGGCTTTTCCAGAGGGTCCTCGAACAGCACGTATCCAATCCCAGCTAGAGAAAGGACTAACTTAATGTTTCTAAGCCAATCCTTATAGTTTGTTCCATCAAGCACATTCTTCTCTATCATATACTTTAGACCTGAATCCATTTTGCAATTTAGTAGATACTTAATCAGTATATGTTCGTTGTATAGTTTCAATGGTTTTTAATAAAAATATATTTCTCTCACTAAATTTATTAAAGCCATAATAATAAACATTTTATTATACATTAACATTTGTGGGAGATGGATCCGACTACCCTGAGTCTGACAACCTTGAGTGTATCTCAACAAGTAGTCCGACTCTGCAGTCGATAGACGAACTCATCGACAATCATATTGAATATGATTCCCTTTCGATTTTAACCCTAGTCATTTGTGATCATGAGTGTGCTCATCCAAATCACAATAGCTAGCCTAGTCGGACCATTGTTTTCGTGTCTAGCCTGACTTGCCCCGATGCTCAGTGTATCCACGACACGTCAGTTTGGGTCAGGTCTTAGACTACATCTTTGGTTAGACTTACGTCGGCGCTCGGTGTATGCACGAGACGACGGTTTGGGTCAGGTCAAGATGTTATCAAGAAATCGGTTTCTATAAGATTGACATGTCACGGCTTGAGTATAGCTCAACAACCGTAACACGGGTCTTACAGTTGCCAATTACTAAAACAAAGAGGGCTATGATTTATCTTGAAAAAGATTATTATCGTATTTGACTTAGGTATAGTCAATGGACTTACACAGTCATTGTTCGACTCCTTGTGGTCCAGCGGCCGCGGCCAGGGAATTGACTAATTCAGGACCACTTAACCCCTAGACTAGCTAAGGTGGTCCAACAAACTTAGCCAAGCACATTGACCGACATCTTGATCCATTGAAGGAGGTTCATCAATTCTATGTTCATCCATCAACTAAATGACTTTTAATTAATACTAGTTAATCCTATCAACTAGTGGATCCTAAAATTCGAAATTTTATGGATTTGTTGAACAACTTTTATTAGTCCTTATTAATTATAAGGTTCGTTTTGTTCATCGTGCTACCCCAATCTTATTAGGATTTTAATAAAACAATTACAACATTTTACAAAATTAGTCATTTAATGATAATCATTATTTAAACAATTTATGATAATGATTGTCAATCAAAGGGACTACCATAATCTGGTATTAGGTTTCGATGTTGTATTTGTTTATTTAAAACGTAGCATGTCACTGGTCATTAAAAATTTATCTTATAAACTTTTAATCAATTAATGGCTAACCTAAAGGGTTCATGAATAATTTATTCATCATGTTCATTAAACATAAACCAACTAATTTAATCACATAAATTAAAGGTTCAATAAAGTGACATGTAAAGAGAACATGCAAGTTATGATTATCTACAACATAAATAAATAACTTGCAAATCTAACATTTAAATTTTGAGATCTAAAATTTTAAAGCTTGAAGTACTTTTATCACATAAAATTAGGTTTCATAAAATTATCAAATAATTTTAAATTCAAACCTAAGCTTTAAAATTAATGAAACATTTTAAGATTAAATTATCACATAAAATAATCTTCAAAACTATATGTAACTAAAAGAAATAAATTTATAATTCCATCTCATGAAAATAAAATTTTTCTTTATGTTACGTATACTAAAAAATAATTTTAAAACATTTTTAAAATCGTTTGAAATCAATTTTAAAACTTTCAAACTTTATATAACTAAAAAAACAAATATTTAATATCATCTCATGAAACAAAATTTTTTCTTAACGTTACATAACCTTTAAATCCTTTTAAATGCTTACTAAAATTATTTTATCTCATAAAATAAAATTTTTAAAAGCATTTTAAAATTAGAAGACTTATTAAATTTATCACATAAAATTTAAAACGTCCCCCAAAAAATTTTCATGTTATAAAAACAATTTTTAGAACACAAAAAATGTTTAACCAATTTTAACATAAAGTTAAAAATATGCATGTTCAAAAACAAGCAATTTTAATAATTTAAAAAACGTCGCAAGTCAAGATCTACAAGCATAACGAGGCTCTGATACCACTGTAGTGGTTTTGGCGGACCCTCAGAGCTCATATATGTGTCCGTCCTAAGTCGGACGGACCACAGAGGCATAAAGCGCAGCGGAAAAGGAAACAGACTCGCTAAACAATTTAGCTAGGCCCTAAGAGAGCCAAAACCTAGCCCGATCTATGCCAACTTGGGGTGGATCTGACTACCCCAAGAGGGATCTATCATACTGCGACGAAATTAAATTATACTAAAATTAATTAGAGAATATAACCAGAGTCTCGACCCTGGGGCAGGCAAGATGTACTGCACCGGCTTCTGACGCTCCTCGTAGCCGAACCGCCTTGACTGATCCACCCGAGCCGCCTCGCACCTTCGAACCGATCCGCCCGAGCCGACACCCGCCTCCAAGCCGATCACACGTGGTAGAAGGTTTCACTTGAGTAGACCAGCGTCTTAGACGTCTGGATCCGAATCCAAACCCCCTTCGTAGTCTTGCTAGGACTAGTTGGGAGAATAGGAAGAAGAGAGAAAGAATAGTTTAGTCGTAGATCAAGCTTGCTCTAAAATCCGGAGCTACTCGATCGAAGACTTGGTGTATTTTTCAACGAAGAGAGTGCACCCCTATTTATATAGGGAGTTGGCATCTCTCTTTTCGTTGCGAGCAATGTGGGACAAAAACAAAATAAAAGAGAAATCAATTTAGCTAATTTAGCTTAATTGAAGTTTAGTAAGCCTTTCATAAAGGCCAACTTCAACGAATTAATTCTCTTTATCCATTAAACTTTAGACACCAAACAAGCTATCAATTCGAAGGGCTTCGAATGGTGAACACGTAGGAACGAACGGTGACGAATTTCGACTTCGTTTGACCTCTCAAACAATTGCGCAAAGATGGGTAAAAAGTCAACCTTCATAGCCGTCAAAAGGGGTTTCAAAACCCCTATTAAATTAAGTTGCGAGAACGCCCGCTAGGCTTAGCAGGCGCGCCTGCCTAAGGCAAAAGGCGGGCGGGTACCGGCCCGCTGGATAGCGGGTGCACCTGCTATTTCCAGCGGGCCGTGCCCGCTGAACAGCGGGCGTGCGCCCGCTTCAATCAGTAGGCCGTGCCCGCTGTCGCAGCGGGTCACGCCTGCTTAGCAGCGGGCGTGCACCCGCTACAATCAGCGGGCCGAGCCCGCTGTTGCAGCAGGTCGTGCCCGCTGAGCAGCGGGCATGCGTGCCCGCTGTTTTCAGCGGGCTGCGCCTGTTACCCCTTGCGGATGGGCCCGTCAGACGAAGTGGGTCTAACCCACTTTGCCTCGGACTGTTTTTGCGTTTCTGGGATCGTTTGAGCTCTGATTTGGATGCGGTTTGAACTTGTGTTTAGACCGGGACGATCCCGTTAACCAGGTAACCCTTTCCAATGCTTTTGTTCCTACAAATATAGTCGTAACCAATTTACGACACGTTTAATCTTTGTTTGCATCAAATGCAACAATGTCCCTATTGCATCTACGACTTAGTCTCACAACTGGCTTGTGAATATTTAACTATTCCATTTCATCGAATGAATTTATCTTATTAATCTTCCTATTACTAAGACACGAATACTACTTGGTGTGAGACCCTACAGCCTCACCTTACTACAGGTTGGGGCTCGAAACCCCATTTGACAAAAGTATCGTTGGGTTCACTTTGGCTGTGTCAGTGATGAATACCATTAGCTATGGTCCCTTCGTCAAGACTGTGTCCCTGTTGGCCTAGGGTATGGTTTACTGTCAACCCCATTAGACAACATTGGTCAGTATACGATGATCTTTGTTATATTCACGTTGTACATCTTACAACGTACCCCGGTCGAGGTTTAACACAAAGACCGTACTGAACCTGCGATACTAACTTCCCTTTAACGAAAGTGACGAATCCCATCTTAGTCATCTACTTACCTCGAGAGCTTCAGGTGTAACCCAACCTAAGATCTTTCTGCAGGCCTAGCCTCGAAGCTAGATCATATGTCTAAGCGACACTGTTCGCTCACAGGTTCGTACAAATGACTTCAGGTCTTTAAGGACCAGCTTACCTATCATC
This sequence comes from Scilla litardierei, assembly GCA_030789695.1. Lineage (NCBI taxonomy): Eukaryota > Viridiplantae > Streptophyta > Magnoliopsida > Asparagales > Asparagaceae > Scilla > Scilla litardierei. Next base: position 69,237,235 of record CM061141.1, read on the forward strand.
ACCCTAGAGTTACTATAGACAGTTTAGTTAAAGTTAACCATTTAATAACTCTAAGTTGGTTGTTCAGTGAACTCATTCTCTAATGAGCACCTGTGTCTCGTCTCCGACTTCACCAAGTCGAATGACTATAAGATCATCATTACCCTAAGGTAAGACAAAGACACAGTGGTCTGTCCGATGTGCCGATATCCAGTTCTCGACACATCTATGACCACAAACTGTTTAAGACTTAAGTTTCTATGCGGTCGCTTACTACTCATAATCGAGATCTTATCTGGATAGTAAGGACCTAAATATAAGTCTATGGACATTATCTAAGTATATTTTTTAACTGAATTCATACTTAGGATAATGGACACCATATATTCTATTAACAAGACGTACACTTAGGATAAATCGCCTTATGGACATATATCCTTCTACAGAACCCAACCTTAAAAGAAGTAGTTAAGGGTGAGGTCCTCAAATTGCTTGATGCGGGTATCATATATCATATTTCTTATAGTATGTGGGTTAGTCCAATCCAAGTTGTACCAAAGAAATCTAGATTAATTGTTGTGAAAAATGAAAATAATGAATTGGTACCCATGAGAGCCGCCACTGGATGGCGTATGTGCATAGACTTTAGTAAGCTTAACTCCAAGACACGAAAAAACCACTTCCCTCTTCCCTTCCTAGACCAAATTTTGGAGGGAGTGGCTAGACATGAGTTTTACTGCTTCCTAGATGGATACTCCGGTTACTACCAATTAGAAATATCCCAGAGGATTAGGAGAAGACCACCTTCACTTGTCCCTTTGGAACTTTTGCTTTTCGGAGAATGCCATTTGGTTTATGCAATGCTCATGCAACTTTTCAACGGTGTATGTTAAGTATATTTGATGATATGGTTGAAAAGATTGTATAAGTACTTATGGACGATTTTTCGGTATATGGTAACTCATTTTCTGATTGTTTGACTAACTTGGCTTGTGTGTTGAATAGGTGCACTGAAAAGAACCTTCTTCTTAACTGGGAAAATGTTACTCATGACTACTGAGGGCATCATCCTTGGTCACATAATCTCCAGGGAAGGAATACGGGTAGACAAAGATAAGGTGGAAGTCATCGAAAAGCTACCCACTCCCAAATGCGTTAAGGACATTCGGTCCTTCCTTGGTCATGTCGGATTCTACAGGTGATTCATAAAGGATTTTAGTTTGATTTCACGTCCTTTATGTACACTTCTTATGCATGACACTGAATTTATTTGGACAGAAGAGCGTAAAAATTCTTTTAATACTTTAAAACAATCACTTATATCTTCTCCCATTTTGCAGGCATTTGAAATCATGTGTGACACCAGCAATTTTGCAGTTGGCACAGTTCTTGGACAACGAAAATCCAAATCTCCAGTTGTTATTTACTACGCAAGCAAAAGCTTGAATGAAGCTCAGAGGAACTACACTACCACAGAGAAGGGGCTGCTTGCCGTAGTCTTTGCATTGGAAAAATTCAGGAGCTACATTTTGGAATTTCCCATATTATTTTACTGATCATTCCGCTCTTAAATATCTTTTGTCCAAGAAAGATGCAAAGACAAGACTTATACGTTGGATTTTACTTTTGTAGGAGTTCCAGGTACAGATTGAAGATAAGAAAGGAGTTGAAATCATGTGGCCGACCATCTTTCACGACTAACCATTGGTACAGAGTTTGCTTCCATTCCTATTGAAGACTTGTTCCCAGATGAACACATATTTGTTGTCTCCACACTTCCATGGTATGCAGATATTGCAATTACTTGGTGACTGGTAAGACCCACTCAACTTGGTCAATTTAGGATATAAACGGTTTAATCATGAGGTAAAATCATTTTTCTTTGATGATTCATATCTTTATAAATATTGCAATGACCAAATTGTGAGGAGATGTATACCGAATCAAGAAATAGATAATGTCTTACACTTCTGTCACGAGAGTGCATGTGGGGGGACATTTTTCGGCTCTCAAAACTGTGGCTAAAATTTTACAATGCGGATTTTATTGGCCAAGCATGTTTAAAGATACTTTTTCATTTTGTAAATCATGCTTGCCTTGCCAGAAATTGGGTGGATAACTAGGAGGAATATGATGCCATTGAACCCCATATTAGAAATAGATATTTTTGAATGTTGGAGTATTGACTTTATGGGACCATTTCCCCCTTCTTTTCGACATACTTTTATTTTCTCGCAATTGATTATGTGTCTAAATGGGTTGAAGCTATCCCTTGCATGTCAAATGATGCATCCATCGTGCTTAAGTTTATGAAGGAAAATATCTTTGCACACTTTGGGGTGCCAAAGGCGATGATAAGTAATGGAGGCTCCCACTTTTGCAACCGCCTTTTTGCGAGCTTGATGATGAAGTTTGGGGTAAAGCACAAAGTCTCTACACCTTACCACCCCCAAACTAATGGTCAGGTGGAGTTGGCAAACATGGAAATAAAGAATATTTTCCAAAAGACAGTGAATCCTGCTAGAAAGGATTGGAGAATTTGTCTTTCTGAAGCTTTGTGGGCATACCGTACAGCCTACAAAACCATATTAGGGATGTCTCCTTACTGAATTATCTGCGGCAGACATTGTTATTTACCCGTCGAAATTGAACATAAATCTTTTTGGGCGGTTAAAAAATTAAATTTTGATGCTGACTCTTCTTCTTCTTTTCACAGGTTTCAATTGGTTGAACTTGAGGAGCTGAGGAGAGAAGCATATGACAATGCAAAATAGGCCAAAGAAAGATTGAAAGTTGCACATGATCGCACCATATTGAGGAGAGAATTTGTTCCATGCCAAAAAGTGCTCTTATATAATTCACGATTGCATCACTTCCCAGTAAAGCTACGTTCCAGATGGAATGGACCTTATATTGTAAAAATGAGACATTAATCAACCCAAAGAATGGCAATGAGTTCAAGGTCAACGGGTAACGCTTGAAGCACTCTAAGAGCCCTGGCCACATGATGAGGACACAATGGTACTTACAGACCCACCTTCGGGTGGTAACCGATTAGGTGTGTTCTTTCCATATCTCTTTAGTATTAGTATATATAGTAATAAATAAATTTGCTTCGTACCCTTCAAACATCGAGGACTGTGTTTACTTTAAGTTGGGGGGAGGAAGTGTTTGCATTCAAAAAAAGTTAGCATTTATAGTTTGCCTATGAATTGTCTGATTGTTTGCATTTTTTATTAAAAAACAGAGTGTTGTGTTTTTCACCAAACCACATCTGTAGCCCTTTAAAGTGGAAATTCCATCATCTTAATTGAACATCCATATTCATTACTTTTGTATAGATTGATTGAGGATGCTTTACCCATACATAGAGCTTTAAATTTGTCATGATTTCCATGTAAATTAATGCATATATCCGCAATTATAATCTCATGAATGTTTGGAGAGAGAGAGCCACCATGGCAATAGTCCATGGTATCCTTTTATTCATTCATAGTATATGAGGTTGGCCTAGTAGCTCAAGGGTTCAGACCACTACATGGTAGTGGGGTGTTATGGTAGATAATGAGGGAGGGAGACCATAAGTCTCCCTCACTCATAACACTCCCCATTATCCATCCATTACATTGGACTTAGCATATGAATGCTTCAGGATTCATGATGCTAATGGGGTGGATACTTCTGGATCCCGAGTAAACATGTTTGCCTAGTTAAAACCTTGGTTGTGGAAACCCCAGTGCAAAAAACCAATAGTCTTAAAGAAAAAGGGTACAACCCACCGGTTACTCCCCCTGATCCATACAAGCTTCAGGCTTGTAGGTCTCTCAGCTGCCTTATCCCGATTCCTTTTATAAGCTTTACAAAAGTACATCTAGGCAGAGCTTTAGTGAACAAGTCAGCTAAATTATTACAAGACTGAATCTGCTGTAATTCGACTTGATTTTCCTCTTGTAGGTCGTGTGTCTAGAAGAACTTAGGAGATATGTGCTTCGTCTTGTCGCCCTTGATGAAACCAGTCTATAATTGAGCTATACAGGCTGCATTGTCCTCAAATATTGTGGTTGGCTCAAGGTCACCAGTCTTCAGGCTGGTAGTCACTAAGATGTGATGAATGACTGAACGAAGTCATACACATTCTTTGATTGCTTCATGGATCGCGAGGAGCTCGGAATGGTTGGAAGAGATTGATGTAATGGTTTGCTTTACAGATTTCCAGGAGATGGTTGTACCACCATAGGTGAACAAAAACCAGTTTGTAATTTCTCGGTGTGAGGATTAGACCTGTAACCTACATTTGCATAACCAATTAAAGTGGGAGATCCACCTTTAGGGAAATATAATCCCAGGTCAATTGACCCTTGGAGGTAGCGTAGAAGCTGCTTAACTCTGTTCCAGTGGTGCTTTGTGGGCGCTGCACTATATCTGGCTAGAAGATTCACTGAGAACGCTATATCGGGACGCGTATAGTTAGCTAGATATAGAAGTGCTCTAATGGCACTAAGGTAAGGTACTTAGGACCTAACATTTTCTCCCCCTCTTCCAGCGGACGGAAAGGGTCTTTATGTGAGAGATATGATGCACTTGAGGCTATTTATCTCTGTGTGAATAGCACAAACCTCTTGTTCGAAATAACAGTAAGCTGTTTGGTAATAATTTATCTAAGTTATATTATAATGTAGTTAACATTAGATATTAACTTAGGTAAAGTCCTGAGACTTTATGCAAGGTCAAACATGTATCAAGATGAGTATCTCGATCATGGAGAAATGTTTGACCGTCTGTAGCATAAGTCTAAAAGGGTTCGTGGTCGTAGATGTTTCGAGACAAGGATATCGAAAAATCGGATAGACCATTGTGTCTTAAGTCTTCACCGTTTTGCGGTGGCGATGATCTCATGATCGTTCGACTTGGCGAAGTCGAAGACAAGACACAGGTGCGCATTAGAGAATGAGTTCACTGAACGATCCACAAGAGTTATCATATGGTTATATTAACCAATCTGTCAATGATAAACTCTTAGTGATGATAGGCAAGTTGGTATTTTGACTTGAGGTCATTTCATGAACCTGTGCGTGAATGGTGCCACTTAAATCACTGACCTAGCTTCGAGGCTAGGCCTGTCGAAAGGTTTTTGATTAGGTGTCACTTGAACCGTACGAGGAGAGTAATGACCAAGAGAAGATTCGTCTCTCCCGGTCAATGGGAGTTAGTGTCGTAGAGTTAGTTCGGTCTTTAGTAAAATCTCTGCGCAGAGTATGTTGGAAGATGTCCAACATTAGTTGACTAAAGATCGATAGAACCTAACCGGAGTCAAGTTATTGGGGTTGACAATTTGACCGTACCCTAGACTTGATCTACACGACATAGTTTAGACGAAGTGACAATAACTGCGGAACTCATCACAGACACGGTCAGGGTGGTCCCGACAATTCTTATGTTGATGAGCTAACCACATTATGATGATTCTGAAACAGGGACGGCAGCCACTGCTCGTGGTCACTACCGTATAGGGCTTCGAGCCCAACCTGTAGTATGGGCAGGCCGTAGGTCTCACACAGAGTGCGACCTTCGTATAGTAATCGATAGAAATTAGTTAGGGAGAATAATTTGCATTTGATGCAAAGAAAGAGGAAATTGCATTTTGATGCAAATGATAATTTAAGCTTAGATAGAGACGAATTTGCATATGATAAAAAAGAGATTAAATGTGTCTTAAATAGTTTAAGACCATATTTAATGATATAAACGCAAGAAAAAGTTAACAGATAAGACGGAAATGTCCCGGTCTAAACCCAGGTTCGAACGGCGTCCAAATCGGACGCCAGATGCTCAAGATACGCCCATAACAGCCTAATGGATCAAACTGGGCCAGACCAGGTTGACCCAGGCCAGACTAGGGTCTGGCGTGGGCACCTGGCCAGCCAAGTCCAAAGGACCTGGGCGCCAGGCGCACTGGGCCTGGGCCTGGGCGCCTGCCCAGGCACCCAGGGCGGGCGCCCTGGGCCCCGCTAGGGCCCAGGCGCCCTGGGCACCCGGCCCAGGCGCCTGCGCCCAGGCGCCAGGCACCCAGTCAGCTGTATCTGACCAGTGGGGCCCACAGGATGGGCCCCACCACAGGGTACAGAACCATAGGGCAGTGGGCAGTTTTTGACGGCTCGGTTTTTGCGAAAAACAAGCCTTGGGCTGAACTTTAGGCGATCAATTGGAGGGTCAAACGGACTCTGATTGACTCACCGTTTTTTCCTATGCATTCACCGTTGAACACCCTTCGTATTGATAGGTTGTATCAATCATGAAGCTCAACGGTGAGGGAGTTAAAATTCATGGAAGTTTAGCCTTTGTGAAAGGCAAACTAAATTGAATTTATTAACTCCAAATTTAGTCCCACGTCGGATTTTGAGTAAAGGGGAGCAGTAAACCGCCTATATAAATAGGGGTTTGCTCCCCTCCTCAAAACTCGTCCCAAGCTCCAGATCTGAGCGGCTCCCGTAAATGTTAGAGCACGCTCAGATCTAGGCTTAAATTAATATTCGCTATCTCCCTATATTTCTGCCTTACTCCTGAGGACTCTAGCAAAGCAACGAAGGGGTTCGGATTCGGATCCGAAATCTTGGCGAAGGCTTTCACTCGCGTGAAACTTTCTTCGGCGCATGGTTGGCTCGGCGACAAGAGGATTGCTCACCTCGGGATGCGGAGCAGTTCGAGGAGCGGTTCAAGGAGCAGCTCGGCGTGGGACGGGAAGCGGCTCGGAAGACGGTGCGAAACATCTCGCTTGCCCCAGGGTTGAGATTCCAGGTATGTTTTAGAAGCTTTTGTTTTAATTATTCGCAATAGTTTAGATCCCTCTTGGGGTGGTCAGATCCACCCCAAGTTGGCAGAGATTCTGGCTAAGAGGGTCTGGTTCCTTAGGGTTACATGTTAATTAGATTAACATTATTTTTCCGCTGCGTATTTTATGTATATGTTCCATCCGACTTAGGCCGGGAATAGAGTTTTTGTGCCCTAAGGGTCCTAGAAAACCCTTCAGTGGTATCAGAGCTTGTTGAGCTTGAGTACGGGTTCTCGGGTTATGAGTTGACTCGAAGTAATTGCTCTTATTGTACCAAGTCCTGATAAGATGGAGATCTTATAATGGGTTGGGCATTGTCGAGAGGCATGCCGTAAAACGAGTTTCTGAGGTATCTTGTGATGGGTCTAGGGTGTCATGGATGATGGGCCTTAACAGCGTCGCAATGATATCAGAGTGATACCCTTCAGTGGTATCAAAGCCATGTCTGTATGCTGATCTAGGACTGCGATTAATTAATTGATTGCTTCTTTAAATTTATGCGATAAGTTTAAAATGTTTTTAGAAGTTTAAAAATTTTTTATATGATAAATTTTTAAACATAAATTTTTTAAAAAATAATGTTTAAATATTTTATGTGATAAAAAATTTAAGCATGAAATTTTTTAAATTGACGTTTTAAAATTTATGTGATATTTTTAAAACTAATTTTTAAAACTTTAAAAATTTATGCGATAAGTTTAAAAAGATTTTAGATGTTTAAATATTTTATATGATAAAATTTCAAACATGGAATTTTTAAAATAATTTTTTAAATTTATGTGATAATTTTAAAACTGATTTTAAAACCCTAAAATTTTTATGTGATAAATATTTTAAGTAGCATGCAAATTTTGTGATTTTTTAAAACAAGTTTGTATGAGATAAAATAAAGTAGTTTAAAAATCATATTTTTAAATTTAAATGTTAAATTTAAGTATACATGCTAAAATTGTTTATGTGATAAACATTATTATAGTTAATTGTTAAATAGTTGTACACTCTTTTTATGCGTTAAAATTAGTGTAATTTTATGGTAATGGCTATGACATCTTGTCACTTATTTGATAACACAAGACAACCCTCTTAGGTTAGCCATTAAGAACTCGTTAAAATTTATGAGATAAATTCTAATGACATGCTATGTTTTAATAAAACATTAACAACACTTTAAGACCTAATTCCTGATTAGGGTGGTCTCTTTAATGAATTTTTAATTCTAATTGTTATGATATTAATTCTCATTAAAGAACTTCGCTTTTAGCGTTGTTAATAAATTTATTAAAATCCTAATAATGATTAGGATAGCACGTGAACCTTATAGTTGATAAGGATTTAATAAAAGTTATTAAACAAATCCTAAAATTTTGAATGTAAGGATTCAACTAGTTGATAGGATTAATTAGTTGTTTAAATAAAAGCTTTTTAGTCTATGACGCACATATAAAAATGACAAGCTTCATTCAATGGACCATGATCCAGTCAACGTGCTTGGCTAAGTTTGCTGGATCACCCTAGCTAGTCTAAGGGATAGTGCTCCTGGCTTAGTCAATTCCCTGGCTGTGTTCTGATGGACCGCAATGACGCGAATCATGACTATATGACACCCTGGACTATATCTAAGTCAAATACATTAATAATCTTCTTCAAGATTAGACGTAGCTCTCCTTGTTTTAGGGGTTGGCAAATATAGGACCCATGTTCCAGTTGTTGAGCTACACTCAAGCTGTGACATGACAACCTTGTAGAAACCGACTCCTTAAATACATAAGATGAAATCTTGACTTGACCCAAACCGTCGTGTCGTGAATACACCGAGCGCCGGCGTAAGTTAAGCCAAGGATGTAGTCTGGCTAGATGTAGTCTAAGACCTGACCCAAACCGACGTGTCGTGAATACACCGAACGCCGGGGCAAGTCGAGGCTAGACGCAAAAACAAGGGTCCGACTAGACTAGACATTGTGATTTGGATGAGCACACTCATGATCACAAATGGCTAGGGGTAAAAACCAAATAAGAGGGCCATATCTGATATGATCGATGAAGAGTCATCTTTCGATTACAGAGTCAAGCAACTTGTTGAGCTACACTCATGGTTGTTAGGCTCAGGGTAATTGGATCTCTTACCCATTTATTTAATTCGATTAAATCGTTCATTGTTAAGGCTTAAAATGATCGTAAAAATAGTGGGAGGGTTATATAGATAAAAGCCAATCTATCTATATTTAATATTGAACATATGCTAAACTAGGGTAAGTTCTAAGTTTACAAATGGAATCTAAATATAATATTTTAATGGAATAAGTTAACCGGCCAAATAGGTTGATTAATTGAATATCAAGTTAAATTCTAATTGATAGAATTAAACTATATTCTCGTTGACATTAAAATGACCTTCTTAAAGAACAGACTTAAGAAATATGATTTCAGTAAGTTCTGGGTCCAACAAATAAATTCACGCTACATGACACTCGTCTCTATATTAGGCAGCTTGAACATATAGGATATTCGAAGTATGTTTCTCCTACAACTTGTTGAGCTACACTCAAGGTTGTATGGAAAAACAATTTTGATCTGCAAAGTTCGAGAATTCGGTCAAACTGTTTGAGTCGAATACGAGTGCATGAGCGGTGCAAGACTATGCATCCCAACCAGATCTTGAGACGAACAACTTGTTGAGCTACACTCAAGGTTGCAAAGCTCAAGCGTTTGGATACATGAGATGCTTGCATGGCTATTCATTTATGTTGGGCTATTTAATATCTAAATATGATTTAGAAAAGGAAGAAGGCACTCCGGAAAGTCAATTGAGAAAGTTAGTTATATTTATCATAAGTAAAGGCATGAGTAGGAGGAAATGAAAATGTGACATATTTTGATGTCACGATTTCAGGATAATTGTTATACAAAAGACGTCTAACACATTTTGACGAATGTCGTCACCTTGCTTCTGAAGTAATATTTTGTGTTAGTAATTTGCAATAACTATAATATATTAAAAGTTAATATATAAATACAGAAGATAGTAGCAAACTTATAAAGCAAAATAGACTAGGTCGTATCGAGAGACTAAGCTTCACAAGTCACATAAAGAGGGGTCTGACCTCTCGTATTATGAAGTATACGGACACTTGAGAATCTTATCCTCTTAGATATAATGGCCAACCCCATCTGTAAGACAGTGGGAGAATGAGTTGTCGAACTCAGTCTCGTACATACTGATGTACCCGAGTCTAGATTAACCAAAATAAGTTATTCTTATATTTTATTAAGACACGTGGTCTTGATGAAACACAAGTCTGATAAAATAAAGAACGAAATGATAAAAGTATTTAAACTGATTCGATTAGATCGAATGGTCAAAACTTAGCTACATAAAATCTTGTGTAATTAAAAGAAAATGTGATTTTCTCTCAGGTCAAGTCTTTTAACACATAAGTGTGTTAAAAGGTATGAATCACGCTTAGTTAGACTTGGTGCGATCCATAGCAAATGACTCTAAGTTACGTCCTCCCTCTGGGTTAAGTCCCAGATAGTAATGCCTAGGTTTTGATAATGTTTTATGAGGACAATATCAATAAGATATTCATTAAATCAATCATTAGAAAGTTGTATAATTACTTAAATCTCGTAAGACGAAGAGTCAAGTTAGACATCATAATTGATGATGACTTAGTCAACTTCTACGATGAAATTTGGAGTAGTAACTCCGATTTATAACTCGATGCCATCAGAATAGGCCTTAAGCGTAAATAAATTTTGGAATTTAGTTTACATGCCAAAGGAAAATGTTTCCTCACTTTTTGCAAGTAAATCTTTAAGTTGAAAGATTGGTGCAGAAAGGAAAATAGTTCAGTGCAATCATGTTGGTTGAGAATGGTTTTCATCCTAATTCCTTTAAAACGGATTATGTTGAAACTGTCTCGACAGCAGATGTGTACAGATCTACTCGGACCAAACTCGAAGTAAACGCTCATGTTAACCATGAAAGTTGGAGCATTCGCTTATAAGTTCGTTTTTCTAAATATGATTTTGACGAACTTATATGAATTAGCCAGAAAGTTTTCAAGGTCAGTGGGAGCGTATAAATTACATGCAAGGCATCAAAGGGATGGAACATATATCAAAAAGTTTGATACTTTATCAGAAATAGATATGAGCCATTTGAAATGACTCATAATTATTATCGTAAGGTATGATGAACTGGATAAGATCCAAGGAAATAAAATATTATGGATTCCGATAGACCGAGTGAATTATTTGAATGAGATTCAAATGGTTGGTCTAACATGAACATAGGAACCCCTTAAGTCTATACTGTAGACGTTTTTAGCAGATCCACTCACAAAGGCTCTACCACATGAAGTCGGGAAAACTTATGTGTAAAAATATTATGAGATATCGAGATAAATGGGCTTGAGTGCAAGTGGGAGATGTAGAGATATGATGCCCTCGAGACTATTTATCTCTGTGTGAATAGCACAATATCTTGTTCGAAATAACAGTAAGCTGTTTGGTAATAATTTATCTAAGTTATATTATAATGTAGTTAACATTAGATATTAACTTAGGTAAAGTCCTGAGATTTTATGCAAGGTCAAACATGTATCAAGATGAGTATCTCGATCATGGAGAAATGTTTAACCATCTGTAGCATAAGTCTAAAAGGGTCCGTGGTCGTAGATGTTTCGAGACAAGGATATCGAAACATCGGATAGACCATTGTGTCTTAAGTCTTCACTGTTTAGCGGTGGCGATGATCTCATAATCGTTCGACTTGGCGAAGTCGAAGACGAGACACAGGTGCTCATTAGAGAATGAGGTCACTGAACGATCCACAAGAGTTATCATATAGTTATATTGACCAATCTGTCAATGATAAACTCTTAGTGATGATAGGCAAGTTGGTCTTTTGACTTGAGTTCATTTCACGAACCTGTGCATGAATGGTGCCACTTAAATAACTGACATAGCTTCGAAACTAGGCCTGTCAAAAGGTTTTTGATTGGGTGTCACTTGAAGCGTACGAGGAGAGTAATGACCAATAGAGGATTCGGCTCTCCCGGTCAATTAGAGTTAGTGTCGTAGAGTTAGTTCGGTCTTTAGTAAAATCTCTGCGCAGAGTATGTTGGAAGAAGTCCAACATTAGTTGACTAAAGATCGATAGAAACTAACCGGAGTTTGGGGTTGACAGTTTGACAGTATCCTAGACTTGATCTACATGACATAGTTTAGACAAAGAGACTATAACTGCGGAACTCATCACATACACGGTCAGGGTGGTCCCGACAATTCTCATGTTGATGAGCTAACCACATTATGATAATTCTGAAACAGGGATGGCAGCCACTGCTCGTGATCACTGACGTGTAGGGCTTCGAGCCCAACCTGTAGTAGGGTCAGGCCGTAGGGGCACACACAGAGTGCAACCTTCATCTAGTAATAGGTAGAAATTAGTTAGGGAGAATAATTTGCATTTGATGCAAAGGAAGAGGAAATTGCATTTTGATGCAAATGATAATTTAAGCTTAGATAGTGGACTAATTTGCATATGATGCAAAAGAGATTAAATGTGTCTTAAATAGTTTAAGACCATATTTAATGATATAAACGCAAGGAAAAGTTCACAGGTAAGATTGGAATATCCTAGTCTAAACCCAGGTTCGAATAGCGTCCAAATCGGACCCCAGATGCTCAAGATACGCCCATAACAGCCCAATGGATCAAACTGGGCCAGACCAGGTTGACCCAGGACAGACTAGGGTCTGGCCTAGGCACTTGTCCAGCTAGGTCCAAAGGGCCTGGGCGCCAGGCGCACTGGGCCTGGGCCCGTGCCCAGGCCCAGGGCCTGGGCGCCTGCCCAGGCATCCAGGGCGGGCGCCTGGGCGCCCGGGCGCCATGGGCCGGGCACCTGCCAGGCGACTGGACGCCAGGCGCCAGGCGCCCTGGGCGCCTGCGCCCAGGCCTGGGCCAGGCGCCCAGTCAGCTGTATCTGACCAGTGGGGCCCACAGACTGGGCCCCACCATAGGGTGCAGAACCCTAGGGCAGTGGGCAGTTTTTGACGGCTCAGTTTTTGCGAAAAACAAGCCTTGGGCTGAACTATGGGCGATCAATTGGAGGGTCAAACGGACTCTGATTGACTCGTCATTTTTTCCTATGCGTTCACCATTGAACACCCTTCGTATTGATAGGTTGTATCAATCATGAAGCTCAACAGTGAGGGAGTTACAATTCATGGAAGTTTAGCCATTGTGAAAGGCAAACTAAATTGAATTGATTAACTCCAAATTTAGTCCCACATCGGATTTTGAGTAAAGGGGAGCAGTCAGCCACCTATATAAATATGGGTCTGCTCCCCTCCTCAAATCTCGTCCCAAACTCCAGATCTGAGCGACTCCCGTAAAAGTTGGAGCATGCTCGGATTTAGGCTTAAATTAATATTCTCTATCTCCCTATATTTCTGCCTTATTCCTGAGGGCTCTAGCAAAGCCACGAAGGAGTTCGGATTCGGATCCGAAATCTTGGCGAAGGCTTTCACTCACGTGAAACTTTCTTCGGCACGTGGTTGGCTCGGCGAAACGAGGATTGCTCGCCTCGGGATGCGGAGCAGTTCGAGGAGCGGTTCAAGGAGCGGCTCGGCGTGGGACAGGGAGCGGCTCGGAAGACGGTGCAGAACATCTCGTCTGCCCCAGGGTTGAGATTTCGGGTATGTTTTTAGAAGCTTTTGTTTTAATTATTTGCATTAGTTTAGATCCCTCTTGGGGTGGTTAAATCCACCCTAAATTGGCAGAGATCCTGGCTAAGAGGATCTGGTTCCTTAGGGTTGCATGTTAATTAGATTAACATTATTTTTCTGCTGCGCATTATGTCTATGTTCTGTCCGACTTAGGACGAGAATAGAGTTTTTGTGCCCTAAGGGTCCTAGAAAACCCTTCATTACGTACATCCAAGGATCTAACAAGCATTGGTGTACTTAGAGGATGACATTTATCCATTTGGAAAATTTTCAGCAATTTCCTTGTATATTTGGATTGATGTAACAGTATACCACCATGTAGGTGTGCGATCTGTAAGCCAAAACAATAATTTGTTTTGCCTAAGTCTTTCATTTCAAAAGTATTCTTTAGGCTTGCAGATATCTCAGCGATCTCTCAGGAGATCCAATGAGATTTAAGTCGTCCACATAAACGGCGACTATAACAAATCTTGTTTCCGAATTTAATAAAGATACATGGGCAGACTTCATTATTGGTGAAACCTTATTGCGCAAGGAAATCACTCAGTCTGTTATACCACATTTTACCCGATTGCTTAAGACCATATAATAATCATTGAAGCCTTACAGAGTAGACATCTCGAGGTCTCTCTGCTATCTCTGGAGGTAATTTATATCCGTCAGGGAGTTTCATATAGATATATTTATCTATATTGACATATGGATATGCAATCACAACATCCATGAGCTGCATTTCTAGGCTTTCCAGAGATGATAGACTTAATAAAAATCGGAACGTGATCGCATCCATAACAAGAGACTATGTTTGTTCATAATCTATCCCCGGTCATTGGGAAAATCCCTGTGCTACAAGCCGTGCTTTATAGCGTACGATCTCGTTATTTTCATTTCTTTTTTTAATGAAACCCCACTTATAACCCACAGGTTTTACACCTTCAGGTGTTTGGACTACTGGTCCAAAACTTCGTATTTCAAGAGTGAGTCCAGCTCTACTCCTATTGACTCGTTCCACTTTGGCCAATCATCTCTGCATTTACATTCCGCAAGAGATCGTGGTTCGATGTCATCGTCGTATTCAGCTACGTGCACGGCAATATTAAACGCAAAGTCATCGTCAACGACAGTGTTTTTTCTGTGCAGTACCTCCCCAGTACGTACAAAATTTAATGATGTTTCTCCTATAGTTTCCTCTTCAAGGGAATGAAGGAGGGGAGAGGTAGCTAGTCTGAACTCAGCATCCTGTGTAGGGTTCATCTTTATTTCTCCAAGATTTTTTCTTTATCGAGGAGCTCTGTCCTTCGCACCTGGTGGGCATCCTCTCTTCAATTAAGGTACAGCTGATTCTGCTGCCGATGGATTGCATCCATCTTTGGGGATGTCAATCCTAACTGGCGTATTGGTAGCAGGGACATGTGATCTGACAACCTTCAATTGTCAGTAAAATTATCCGGTAGTAAATGTAATGTATTATGAAGATGAAGGATCTTCAGGATCTCATTTTTGCATTGACTAGTATGCAGATCATAATGAGACAATGTCTTTGCGTCCCAAGAAATGGTCTCAGAAGCTTCTGGCTTCTTAGACTGTGTGCCTAGTTTTAGAAAAACATTTTCATCAAACTCACAGTCATCAAAAGGTGCCTTAAATGTGTCACCCGTCAAGGGTTCAAGATATCTAATTATAGAGGGTGAATCAACCCCTATATAGATACCCAAACACGATGTGGACCCATTTTGGTCCTTTGAGGTGGTGCAATGGGGACGAAGACTGCACAACCAAACACTCTCAAATGAGAGATATTTGGAGGTGCACCATACGCTAGCTGCATCGACGATAAAATATGGCCACCAGAGGGCCGTAATCTGATAAGCAATGCGGCATGCAACATGGCATGTCCCCAAGCATTAACAGTGAACTATGATTGTATCAGCAATAGACGTGCAATCCATTGCAGTCTCGTTATCAGAGAGTCTGCTAACTCATTCTGGGTTTGAACATGTGCTACTGGATGTTCAACTTCGATGCCAGTTGATAGTCTTGAAAGACTTGAGAAGTGAATTCTCCCGCATTATCAAGACATAGTTTCTTGATATGTTATCGGGGAAATGAGCCCGCAACTTAATTATTTGTGCCAATAGATTTGAAAAAGCTAGGTTGCGGGTGGACAAGAGGCACACATGAGACCATTTTGATGATGCATCTATTAGTACCAGAAAGTACCGAAATGGGCCACTTGCGGGGTGAATAGGCCTGCAAATATCCATATGTATTCTCTCCAAGAAGCTAGGAGACTCTAATCCCACTTTCAGTAGGTATGTTCTCATTATTAGTTTACCCTTGAAACAAGGTAGACATAGAAAATCACCCTTCTGAAGAATCTTCAGGTTCTTCAGATTATGTCCAAAAGATTGGGTGATGATGCAGTGCATCATTGTCGATCCAGGGTGACCAAGTCTGTTATGCCAGAGTTTCAATCCTGGCGATGATAGGCACTTCTGGTGCACAGTCAAATTAGCTTCTATAGGTTGAATATGAGTATGATAGAGACCCGACGGGAGTCCCTTAAATCGTTTAAGAAAGTTTTTAAACCGTCTTTTTGACGAGTAACATACAGATATTCATCCTCATTTATATCTTTAGTTTCTAAGTGGTATCCATTTAAACGAATATCCTTGAAACTTAACCGATTCCTATTTGATTTAGGAGAGAAAAGTGCATCTTTTATTATTAGTCTCGTGTTATTTGGGAACAAAATCATTGCTTCACCATATCCTTCAATTATGGTTGACAGTCCTGAAATAGTAATGACAGGACCATCATAATCATTTAAGCTAATAAAATAGTTTTTTCGCGAAGGATTGTGTGCGTCGAGGCACTGTCCACTAGGCACTCACACTTCATCTATAGAACATGAATGCAATAATTTAATAAAAAGAAAGACATTCATTATTGAAAATGAAAGATATAATATAATTAAGCAAACTACAGATGAAGTACAGATAATAGATAAAGTAAATGCATAACAGATAAATATGACATCAGTCTAGGAGGTCGTCATTCTCGAAGTCATCCATTGTGAACTTGGTTGACGGCTGGTTTTCCATCAGATTTGTTTCAACGGGATATTTCAGGCTCGCTTGATACAGATCTTGGAGATGTCGTGGAGTACGACAGTTTCTGGACCAATATCTAGTCATGCCACATCTGTGGCATTTGTCCTCCCAATTTTTCTTGGGAATAGACGTCTGTACAGTGTTCTTTTCTTCGACTAGAGCTTCTTCTTTCCCTCATTGTTGTTGCTCTGGGGAGGGTTGTTGTACTGGGTAGGACATTTGGCATGCCTCTTAGGGGCTTTCCTTTTGTTGAATTTCCTCTTCTGTTTGTTCTTCTGCTTCTGAGAAGAAACTTTGTGAGCCTCAGGGAGAGAAGCTGAGCCTACATGGCGTAGGTTATGTGTGGCCAGTAGCAAGTCTCTGTTCTGCTCTGCCATGAGAAAGCAGGAGTGCAGGTCAGAGTACTTGGTGAACTTGCATTCACGGTACTGTTGCATGAGGATTGCACCATTCTCATGGAAGGGTGTGTAAGTCTTTTTCAGCATGCGTTCTTCCGTGACTTCTTCACCACACAACTTTAGGTGTGAGGTGATATTGTGAAATGATGAGTTATACTCAGCAACGGACTTGAAGTCTTGAAGTTGGAGATTTTCCCACTCATAGGATCACATCTTTCTGATGATTATACATGTTCTCCGGTGCAATCCACAACTCTAGTGGATCTTCTAAAGTGAGATATTCGGCCTTCAGGATCCGATCAATATGTTGCCTAATATAGATTATGGCTTTTGCCTTATCTATATCAGAGACTATTGGTGTAGAAGCTGCCTCAGAAGTGCCCGTTGTCGTGGCCGTAGCCATAGGCACAGGAGTAGAGATTGTGGTCATAAGGCCATGTGCGTGCAAGTGGAACTTCAGGTCCACATGCCAGCTCAGATAATTCTTTCCAGCCGCATCGAGAACTTCAAAATTAACGCTCGCTATTTTTGCCATATTATCATATCATGCACCGTTAGGTTAGATAACTAACGGCAGAGCGATCTCAGGATCTTTCATAATTATTAAACATAAAAATACTAACTAATCCAATGTAATAATTTTGCAAATAGTGATGTTATTAATATTATATGGACAAAAAACAATCAAAATCCAACTCCCATAAATTTCAGCTTGGTTGGAAATTTTATAACAGTTTAACAGTGTTAGGTTTTCTATTTGTCTATTGTGGCACAACGGATTGGTTCTGATGAAATGTTAAACAGAATGTTAAGTCCAATGTCTAACATGGTGGAATGTTAGACATTATGTTAAGAAAAATGTTGAATGTGTTTGTTCAACATTTGGTTCATCATCACCTGATCTTATCATCAAAGTTTACTTAAATATTGCCAAAGGATTTGCAGTTATGCTTTTGGTGCTATTAGAGATCTTCTCTTATCTTGTGCACGGATGCAGATCGTCGGTCTTCGGTTCACTCTTGGTTTTAGGATTTTTGCAGATCTTGTCGGGTGCAGATGTTGTAACCGAATGATGAGTTGTTAAGATTGTTCGGGTTGGTTTCATGATCTCTTGGCTGAGGAAGTTTCACTTGGTTCTGTTGAGAAAAATCTGTGCGGTTTTTTCATTTTGTTTTCCGGCTGTTGTTAACAGTTTAACCACCTTGAAGAGGGCTTCTAATAGAGGTGCTAGGCGATAGGAAGGATCGCTGCTGCTGCCGCAATAGTTGATTTGCCTTTGGTGAAAGGAAATCCAAAAAGCTCCAGGAGGAGGCTCACATCTACAGTGTAGAGGATCAAGGGAGTTGATCTTGGTGAGTACTGCAAGGGGATCTTGCTCGCAAGGGGAGCTTGCGCAAATTACTCCAAGGAGTTGATTGCGATCAACTCGTGTAGCATGTATTGAGGGGGAGTGTATTTCCTCTAATATCCTTCAGTCTTGATATCTGTATTCTACATACTATATAAAGGAGTAATTTGATTTTCTGGGCGGGGCCCCGCAGATGTAGGTGTGCGCACCGAACTGCGTTACCAACGACCGTGTGTTGTGATGTGTTGATTGCCATTATTTCTTTGTGTTCTCTATTTTGTAGTGTGTACTAATTTCATTTGGTATCAGAGCAGGTCATCCACATTCTTTGCTTGTCAAAGAGGGTGTGATTCTGCTGTCTTAGTACATCAATCATGAACACGAAGGAAGGAGCTTCTGTGACTCGGCCTCTGCTTCTTACTGGCACCAATTACACGTATTGGAAGTCTCGGATGCGTGCGTTTATCAAATCTCTTGATGAGAAGGCATGGGTGGCCACTGTTGAGGGCTGGACTCCTCCTACTGTTGACGACAAGAAAGGAAATGAATCTCTCAAGCCTGCCCTAGATTGGAGTATCGAAGAAGAGCGTGCGGCTCTGGGAAATTCTAAGGCCTTGAATGCAATTTTCACTGCTGTTGATGAAGAACAGTTCAAGTTGATCTCCACCTGCGAAGTTGCTAAAGAAGCATGGGATATCCTTCAGAACATTCATGAAGGGACAAGCACTGTAAGAGCATCTAAACTACAAATTTTGGCTTCTCAGTTTGAAAATCTTAGGATGAATGATGACGAATCAGTGGCTGAATTTAATGGAAGACTTCGTGACATAGCTAATCAAGCTTTTCAATTAGGAAAGAAGTACTCCCAAAAGAAATTAGTTGAGAAAACCCTTAGATCTCTACCTGAAAGATTTTCGGCCAAAATAGCTGCTATAGAAGAAGTCAGGAATACTTCTAATATGAGATTGGATGAATTGATGGGGTCTCTACAAACTTTTGAGATGAACTTGAAGCAAAATAAAAGGGAGAAAGGAGTGGCTCTAAAAGTGGAGACTGCTGATGTTTCGCATGAAGGAGATGGTACTGAGATTGAAGATGACATAGCACTTCTAACCAAAAACTTTAGTAAAATGATGAGGAAAATAGGAAGTAGAGGTCAAAATTTCCGAAATATCAACAAAGAAGCTCGTACAAACCTCTATCCTGCTGTTAGAGGCAACAATCGACCCATACAGAAGTCTGATACAAAGGGGAGAGGCAAGGAAATTCAATGCAGAGAATGTGAAGGTTTTGGACATATACAGGCAGAATGTGCTAACACCATAAAGAAACAAAAAGGAAAATCTCTAGCAAGCTCTTGGAGTGATGATGAGTCTGAAGATAACACTGGTGACGAGGACATTGTCAGCAACTATGTTGCTTTTATGACCATCATGAGTGATCAGCGTACTGATGACACAAATAGTAGTGTTGGACATAGTGTGGGCTCTGATTGCACCATGCTAAAAGAAAAGAATAAGAATGTCAAGAAAAATGTTATAACATCTAGTGCAACATCTGACAGTGATTCTGTATCTGATACGGGTGATGAAAAGGAAGTTGACGAAGTTGATATTCGGTCCGCATATCAAACCATGTTTGTTAATTGGTTAAAGATCTGTGAGATAAACAAAATCTTGAAGTGTGAGAACACTAGACTAAAAGGTGAAAGAGAAGAGGTTGTAGCTCAACTAAGCAAGTTCAAGCAAGATTTCAGAAATCTGGAAGGTCAACTCAGGAGAACTCTTATTAGAGCCGAAAAGGCAGAAAATGTTCTTAACAAATGGAACACTGGCAAAACCAAGCTTGATGATATTCTGAGCATGGGGAAAGTCTCCGGAGATTGTACGGGAGTGGGGTTCAATAGAGGAGGTTATCTTCAGATAAGCAAGGAAGTTCATTATCAACCTGTCAAAAATCAGATGATTAACAAACAGTTCAAGCAAGGGAGTCAAAAAGGTGAACACAAAAAGAACACTATCTTCAGATCCTTGATTTGTAACTACTGTAAATGCAGAGGGCACACTGAGAGCAGTTGTTTCAGAAGAATGAGACATCAACATGAAGGAAGAAACGAGGGACATTCAGGAGAAAGGACCATTAAGAGATGGATAAGAAAAACAAGAGTTCACAGCTTAGTTGCATACACATCTATGAGTGCTTTTTCGGAAAATACATGGTATTTCGACAGTGGCTGTTCTCGGCATATGACAGGAAACCGGGGTCTCCTATCAGAATACACTACAGGAAATAAAGGTCACGTTACTTTTGGTGACGGTCAGAGAAGTAAAGTCATTGGGAAGGGAGAACTGAAGATGACTGAGTCCATTATTCTGAAGGATGTCATGCATGTCCAAGACTTAAAGGCTAACTTGATTAGTATAAGCCAATTGTGTGACCAAGGGCTGTTTGTTCAGTTTACTAAGGATAAGTGTGTAGTGCTAAACAAAGCTGGGATCAACATTCTTACTGGAAAACGATCGGCTGATAATTGTTATCTTCTGCAGGAAGCAAATAGATGTTTCACAGCCAGAGTTGATGTTGCCGAACAGTGGCACCAAAAACTTGGCCATGTGAATTACAAGACTTTAATTGAGATCACCAAAGTTGGAGCCGTTCGTGGAATACCTGCTCTTTCCAAGAAAACTGAAGGGGTCTGTGGTTCATGTCAACTAGGAAAACAGAAGAGAACCAATCACAAACAACTTCAGATCATCACTACCTCGAGGAACATGGAGTTACTGCACATGGATCTGATAGGACCAACAACGGAAGTCAGCGTGGGAGGTAAGAAATACATTTTTGTTTGTGTTGATGACTTTTCTCGTTTCACGTGGGTAGATTTTCTCAAAGAAAAGTCTGATGCATTCAACGCCTTCAAGAAGCTTTGCATTCGGCTTCAGACAGAGAGGGGAACTACTATTGGAAAGATTATACGTATTCGCAGTGATCATGGTAAGGAGTTCGAAAACCACTTGTTTGCTGACTTCTGTGAGGCAGAGGGAATACGACATGAGTTTTCTGCACCTAAGACTCCGCAACAGAATGGTATTGTTGAGAGGAAGAATCGGACTTTACAGGAGATGGCTCGAGTAATGTTAAATGCCAGAAGAATTAGTACTAAATGGTGGGCCGAAGCAATCAATACTGCCTGCTACACTATAAATAGGGTATATCTGAGACCCAGAACCGATAAAACTCCCTACGAGATCTGGAGAGGTAGGAAACCAAATGTTTCTTATTTTCATGTCTTTGGTAGCAAATGTTACATCTTGCAGGATCGGACCTCTAAAGGAAAATTCGATGCTAAGAGTGATGAAGGGACGTTCCTCGGATATTCTACTACAAGTCGTGCTTTCCGTGTTCTAAACCATCGTACTGATGTCTTGATGGAGTCCATCAATGTTGTTGTGGATGACTTCGAGCAAGGTGATATAGAGGCTGGACCGCAAGAAGAGATTAATGAGGAAGATGAAAATGTTGAACAAAATGTTGAACAAAATGTTACAACATTTAATTCAACATCTGATAACTCTGGTCAGAATGGTGTCTCTCATGGAACTGCATCTGTCGAAGAATCGCTATCTGATGAGAATGAAGCTCATCCCTCACGAGGAATAACTAAAGTCATTCGGAATCATCCTCCAGAACTTGTCATTGGAAATGTTGAAGATGGCCTTCGCACCAGAGGCACCAGTCAGGTAAATTATCGTGATCTTGCTGGTTATACTTGTTTTTTGTCTAGTCTTGAACCCAAGAATGTTAAAGAGGCGTTGCTGGATGAGTTCTGGGTGATGGCCATGCAAGAGGAGCTGAATCAATTTCAGCGTAATGACGTGTGGAGTCTTGTTGAGAGACCGAAAGGAGTGAACGTCATAGGCACCAAGTGGATTTTCAAGAATAAAACGGACGAAAGAGGAAATGTCACACGTAACAAAGCTCGACTGGTTGCTCAAGGATACACTCAAATTGAAGGAGTTGACTTCGATGAAACTTTTGCTCCGGTGGCTCGTTTGGAATCTATTAGGCTTCTTCTTGCTGTCGCATGCAGCTTTAACTTCAAGCTTCATCAAATGGATGTGAAAAGCGCCTTCTTAAATGGAATTTTAAATGAGGAAGTTTATGTCGAGCAGCCTAAGGGATTTGAAGATCCTTTCTTACCTGGTCATGTTTATCGGCTGAAGAAAGCTCTTTATGGTCTTAAGCAAGCTCCCAGAGCTTGGTATGAGCGTCTGACTAAATATCTCCTTAAAAAGGGGTATGAACGAGGTGGAGCTGACAAGACACTGTTTGTTCAGAGAACCAGATCTGCTATCATTATTGCTCAGATTTATGTTGATGACATAGTGTTTGGTTCTACGTCTTCTCAACTTGTAAGTGAGTTTATAAATCTTATGCAAAAAGAATTTGAAATGAGTATGGTTGGTGAGTTACATATGTTCCTTGGTCTCCAAGTAAAACAGACTGGTGATGGGATGTTCATATCACAGAGTAAATATGCTAAGAATCTTGTCAAAAGATTCGGTCTTGAGAAAGCTCGTCAAGTTCGCACTCCTATGGGTTCGACAGAGAAGCTCTCTAAAGATGATGATGGAAAACAAGTAGAGGTTACCTTGTACAGGAGCATGATAGGTAGCTTGTTGTACTTGACAGCAAGTAGACCTGATATTTGTTTCAGTGTAGGAGTGTGTGCTCGTTATCAGGCATGTCCTAAGGAATCACACATCACGGCTGTTAAGCGTATAATCAGATACATAAGTGGAACAGCTGACTATGGAATCTGGTACTCCAAAGATACCAATACTCTCTTATCCGGATATAGTGATGCAGACTGGGCAGGTAATGCTGATGATAGGAAGAGTACCACTAGAGGATGCTTTTATGTTGGAAATAACTTAGTTTCATGGTATAGTAAAAAACAAAATTCGATTTCTTTGTCAACAGCTGAAGCAGAATACATTGCTGCAGGGAGTTGTTGTACTCAACTCTTGTGGATGAAACAAATGTTGACTGACTATGGTGTTGATCAAGATATTTTGACTGTTTTATGTGACAATCAAAGTGCAATAAACATTTCAAAGAATCATGTTCAACATTCAAGGACCAAACATATTGACATTCGGCATCACTTCATCCGTGAGCTTGTTGAAAAGAAGATTCTCATTTTGGAATATATTGATACTAATAGTCAGTTGGCTGATATTTTTACTAAACCCTTGGATTCTAACAGATTTGAGCAGTTACGACAAGCTCTTGGGATGTGTCGTATCTGAATGTTGAATAAATTGTTGGACATAATGTTAAACAAAATGTCAAACATTATGTCACAACTCTTAAAAGTGCTCTGGTTACTTTTGTCTTTTCTGTATGAGCGTTATTACCTCTGCATTTATTTCTCTTTATTGGTTCTCGGAGCTCTCTTCATCGCCTCAGAGCCTTTCGAAGTTATTTGCTAAGGAGGGTCTGTGCTTTTCTAGGGTTCTTGGTTCTTGATTCATTGTCCAAGAAATCCCTGGTGTTTCTGCGATGGGCCGATCTCAGAATGAAAGATCCTCTTCTAATCCTCGTCGGTCTGCTCGACAAGCTACTTCGTCTCGCCAGAATCTTCCATCTTCTGCCTTCCCTCCCGTCAAAAGGAAAGGTTGTGTTCCACGATCTTCAAGGGTCTCGTCCGCTGGAATCTCGTCCCCTTCATCATCTTCAATGTCTTCTGACCACATGCATTCTGGAACTGCATTGAATTTGGCTATGGTACCTTTTTCCCCAATCTCGGTTGATTCTTGCTATCGCAGTACTTCTCGAATGTCATTCTCCGATGAAGATGAATCATTTCCTCATCTTGTTTCTGTGGAAGATTGGTTTTGGTATCTTCGTCGAACTGATCGCAAGCTGGACATTTCTTGGATGGATCTATCCAATACTCGTTTTGGTACTGTTCTTCTTAAAGATCTTGAAGGAAAGTTGCTAAGTGTGAGGGTGCCCTTCGATGATCTAATTGTGCTGAAATCTTGGAATCCCCCTGAACCCTCTGTTAAACTTTCTGAAATTGTTGTACTGGATGACTCTGACTCTACGTCCTCGTCAGCTACTGAAGATGGTATGAAGAATGATGAAGGCCCTTCATATCAAGACACTTCTGATACGGCTAATACTGGTGTTTCGGATACTCATGCTGATGGTCATAATGTTTGTTTCTCTATGAATGAGAGTGCTAATAAGTTGAGTTCTGAAAATGTGACGGGTGAGGTTGATGAAGAATTTTCCACTATTGCACCTACAGCTGATGTTGATCCTGTCTCAGGTCTGAATCCCTCTGCACCTTCAGAAGAGACTTCTGATCCTCCTGAACAGGTCATCTCTTTGGATGAAAATGTTACACCTTCGCCTAATGTTGGATCTTATGTCAGATCTGATGATTGTGTTCATAAAGAAGCCTCCCAGGTGTCTGTTGAACCTTGTGTGGATCCTTTTGTTATTCATCCTCGCAAGACGAGATCGGGGTCTCTCAAGCGCAAAGCATCTTCCTCTTCCTGCAGGGTCTCTCCATCTAAGTCTTCTAAGTTCTCTAAAGGGTCAGGCTCCTTCTCTCCCTCTGATGGTCTTGCCTCTGAAGCTATTTCTATTCAATTTTTTGATAAGTCCTGCATGGATAGATGGGTAGTCTACTCTGAGAGATCCATTTTTGGAGAAAAGTCTATTGCAGTATCATCTTTCAAACATACACACTTTCTTACTTTTCTCAAAGATATTGACTTGTTTCAAGCTGCCAGTTGTTTTAAGACCTATTATCCTGTTATGGTTCGAGAGTTTTATTGCAACCTTTTCAAATCTACAGCTGATTCCTCTTCTAAATGGGGCTTTAGAACTTTTGTTCGTGGGAAAATTGTTCCATTCTCTCCTGATATCATAAACAATCTGCTCAAATGGCCGTGTGGTCAATGTCTTCCTTCTTATGGTGCTACTGTGGGTGACAACTTTGACTTGTTTATTCAGACTGTCACTGGTGGACAGTTCTCTTGTTGGCCTAAGTCCGTCTCTTTTCCTTCATCTGCTCTGACAGCTAAGTTCTATCTGATGTATCGAATTACTACTCGTAACTGGTTGCCTACTTCTAACATGTCTATTGTTACGAAGTCTATGTGCAAATTGCTGTTTGCAGCTGGGACTAAAAAGTCTTTCAACTTGGGTCGGCTTATCTTCGATTCCATCCTGTCCTTATCAGAATCTTCAGCTCCTCATACTGCCCTGCCTCATGCATCTCTTATTTCTATGAT
Organism: Scilla litardierei; assembly: GCA_030789695.1. Lineage (NCBI taxonomy): Eukaryota > Viridiplantae > Streptophyta > Magnoliopsida > Asparagales > Asparagaceae > Scilla > Scilla litardierei. Next base: position 69,262,949 of record CM061141.1, read on the forward strand.
TCTATTCTCTCATGGAATTGTGCCTGCACCTTCTGAGCTTCCTGTCTCATGTGATTTGATAAGTTTCACAACCAAATCTATTGCCAGCAAAATTGATGACCTGACAGTTCTTACTTCTGTGTCCTCTATGCCGTCCTCTCCTTCTCCATCTGTTACTAAGTAAGCTATGAAAAGACCTTCTCCTCCTCATGCGTCTGTCCAAGATCTCCAGGAGGACTTGTTGGTGTTTCAGCGTGCTGTCAAGGCTGTTGATGATCAGCTCATGGCTGCACTTCAAGCCAAGGTGTCTTCTTCTGATGAAGTCTAATCTTTGGCTTTTTCTGTCACAAAGGGGGAGTATAAATGGGCATGTCATTTATGAATGTGTTCTGAACATATTGGTGATCTGTTGGTGATCTTAATGTTTGAACTTGGGAGTGTTTCTTTTTGATAGTATGACTGGTATGTCCTCTATCTGACTATGGCTTCTGTTCAAAAGCATCTCTTCTGCTTGTCTTCTTGCCTTGATGATATATGATCATCTGTTGTCTGTTTGTGCCACTAAAAGCCAAAGGGGGAGATTGTTAGGTTTTCTATTTGTCTATTGTGGCACAACGGATTGGTTCTGATGAAATGTTAAACAGAATGTTAAGTCCAATGTCTAACATGGTGGAATGTTAGACATTATGTTAAGAAAAATGTTGAATGTGTTTGTTCAACATTTGGTTCATCATCACCTGATCTTATCATCAAAGTTTACTTAAATATTGCCAAAGGATTTGCAGTTATGCTTTTGGTGCTATTAGAGATCTTCTCTTATCTTGTGCACGGATGCAGATCGTCGGTCTTCGGTTCACTCTTGGTTTTAGGATTTTTGCAGATCTTGTCGGGTGCAGATGTTGTAACCGAATGATGAGTTGTTAAGATTGTTCGGGTTGGTTTCATGATCTCTTGGCTGAGGAAGTTTCACTTGGTTCTGTTGAGAAAAATCTGTGCGGTTTTTTCATTTTGTTTTCCGGCTGTTGTTAACAGTTTAACCACCTTGAAGAGGGCTTCTAATAGAGGTGCTAGGCGATAGGAAGGATCGCTGCTGCTGCCGCAATAGTTGATTTGCCTTTGGTGAAAGGAAATCCAAAAAGCTCCAGGAGGAGGCTCACATCTACAGTGTAGAGGATCAAGGGAGTTGATCTTGGTGAGTACTGCAAGGGGATCTTGCTCGCAAGGGGAGCTTGCGCAAATTACTCCAAGGAGTTGATTGCGATCAACTCGTGTAGCATGTATTGAGGGGGAGTGTATTTCCTCTAATATCCTTCAGTCTTGATATCTGTATTCTACATACTATATAAAGGAGTAATTTGATTTTCTGGGCTGGGCCCCGCAGATGTAGGTGTGCGCACCGAACTGCGTTACCAACGACCGTGTGTTGTGATGTGTTGATTGCCATTATTTCTTTGTGTTCTCTATTTTGTAGTGTGTACTAATTTCAAACAGCAAATTCCTCCATATTTTTGTACAGAATATGACAATTCGATGTAAATGAAAGTTGTAAATATAGGTGTCCTGGGTTCATATATCAATTTTTGAAGTTTAGATGAGTATTCTATTTTCTACAGAATTTACGCCAAAGTGTACATGTGCTGGAATTGAAAACAGAAACTGCATTGAATTTATGACTTAATTACTCCTAATTGCAGTTCAATTCAGAAAAAGTGCAAAACTACAAAGTTGTAGAACTTGAGGTTATCTTTCCAACGAGACCAAGAAAACTAAATTTCATTAAGTATTGAGGGACTGAACACTGTTTTCGTGAAAGGTGTCCAGACTATATAAAATCAGACATGTTGGAAAGATTAAATTTTTACTCCTATTTACACTCCGAATTAGACAAAGTTCACAAATGAAGGTTGTAGAAAATAGTCCAAACATTTAGCCATAAAATTTTCAAAACAATATCAGTTCTAGATTAAGAGGAATAAACAAAATAATGAGCAAGTAAATCTGTCCCGATTTCATGCAACATATTCCGAGCAAACGATCGCTTCGGGCGATAGCTGGAAAATCATTTGGCATGCCGCGTCAAAAGGGTTGGTTGTCAACAGTGATGAAGACAATAATGGAGACATTTTTTGTAGTAAAATAATTTTTATTTGTATTTTGATTTGATTATTACAAGCAACATGCACATGTAATAAAAAATTTATGGCCCATAATCTATATCTACGGTTAAAGAAGTATACCTCCAGATCAATGATCTAGGAAAGAACCAAAAAATCCGTAGATAGAAAAAATCCCCGCTCCCGCAATGCCTTGCAAGTAATCGATGGACCATCATCCAAAAACTTTACCGCAACAACCAATTTCCTTCGCAAGAGGGAAAAATATGTGGGGAAGATGGAATAAAATTTTGTGGATCAAATTTTTTTTCCTAGAGCTTCGTGCTAAAAACTTGTTTGGAGAGAGCCACCATGGCAATAGTCCATGATATCCTTTTATTCATTCATAGTATAGGAGGTTGACCTAGTAGCTCAAGGGTTCAACCCACTATATGGTAGTGGGGTGTTATGGTGGATAATGAGGGAGGGGAGACCATAAGTCTCCCTCACTCATAACAATGGAAGTATTGTTTGGTGTTACGTGTTTATCATGTCATGTATGTGTTTATGACATGGTGATTATGTGAAGAAGGTTATAAATTCATAGGATAACGACCAACCACATACACAAAGCTTGTTGCTTAGTCAGCGATGGATAAATCTACTCAAACATATCTCATGTAAAAAAAGAAAGAACAGAACAGAACAGAACAAAAAATTGAGTGAATAAAATGCACCGTTCTTCTAGCTTCTATTTAGTAGCCGGGTCCTCGTGCCTCGGGAAGCTTGGGGATTCGCGTCAAAAAATGAAGTATGGGTGAGTGCATAATAATCTTTAGACATTCCGTGTTATTAAGTCTGATGGGTTTTTCAAAACTTAATGCCCTAAAACTATCTGGTTTGAGAGTCATTGACCTAACGCTCGTTACATGGATTATTCTAAAGTGTTGTTAAAAAAAGATAACAAAAAAATTAAAATGAAAAGGAGATGAAATATGTTGAGTAGATTCGAGATCATGATCTTACGATGAATTGGTTGTAGTGATAGCCTAATTCTAGATGATTTACAACCTAGGACACTTGATTACCAAATTAATTAAACAATTGCATGGCATAATTTTGTGTGATACTGAATATGTGTGGATTGGGATAAAATTGTGAATTTTTGCATTAGTCCATGAAAATACATGATATTTGTTGAAATTTGTTGGGTAATATTATTCTTAATTCATTTTTATGCTTATTAAAATGAATAAGGGATGTATAACATATTTTTGGAATATTCGCTTATTTTGCTAAGAGATTAGCAAAAGGCTAGTTGGGGTGTGATTCTAAGAGAATATTACATTTTAACCCCTCATTTAGACTGTATTTTGTGTATATTTAATATCTAATTGATCTCTAATAAGTGTATTTTTGTAATATCATTTAATAATAGAGTACATCACTTGTTTATACAAAAAATACATTTTTATGGCCTAATTTTGTCTCAATTTTCTTTTTCAAGAGAAGCTTGCAATTTTCTGAATCCAACGGCTATTTTTCCATATTTTTCGGAGGCCGGAGCAATTTTCTATGAATTAAAAGGCCAGTAAGTGCGTTTGTAAAATGAGAAAAGAAATTTAAAGCGGGCGGGCCCGCTTTAAATGAGCAGGCGGGCGGCTACCCACGTGGACCACGTGAAGGGTGCCTGCGTCGGCTGAATAAAGCGGGCGCCCGCCTGCTTTGACCACGCGGGCGGCGCCCTCCTTTGCTGAAGGACCCGCAGACCCATTTTGCCTATAAATAAGGGTTTTTGATGCATAACTTGAGCATCCTACCTCCGAATTGAGTGATTTTCGTTTCGTTTTGAAGCTGAGAACTTTCCCTTCAAATTCCAGAGAGTTTTGTCAGCTTAAGGAGAAGTTTGGCGGTGTTTGGGCTTCAAAAGTGGTGAAAACTCCCTTTCTTTCCTTGTTTTTATTGTATTTTTATTAAGTTTTGTAACTAAACGATGTTTGTATTAATGAAAATTGTCGTTTTGTAACCATAAGTAGCTAAATATCTGTGGGTGTGTTGTGTAGTAGTTAGGGTTCATGGGAGTTATTTTTCAATTCTCCTTAGCACTTTAAGTTATCAAAAACGTTGGAAACGTTGTTTTCTTTGTATATTTTAATTTTGCGCAAATCCGTCGAGGAATCCACTTAGGATGACAAGCCGCGAGGCATCGTTTAAGTGCACAAATCCATAGAGGAGCCCAAAGAGGGTGATGAATCACGAGGTTCATCTATATATGCTTTGTTGTCTAAAGAAAACAATCAACCCAACGATTATTTAATTTGCTAAAAGTTATCAATCTTTTGAAAGTTTCATCATCCGATCCACATACCTTGGCATGTATATGGGATTGAGAATCCATGGAGAATGAATAACATAATACCCTACAACCCTAACGAAAGCACAACACACTCTCTCTCATCTCATCACACCTTTACGTTATTTTGTTCCGCTTTATTTTAGTACGACTTTTACCTCGCTTCGAACTCTATCAAAAATTCGCCTTCGAAAGGTGGTTCACCTCTCATCAAATAATTTTCTCGCTTAATTTTAAATTGTAAAAACTTGCATGCTACTTTGTCCCTGAGGAATACGATCCTGGACTCACCATGTTTACTACTTGACCGACTTCCTATACTTGGGAATATCAATGCATCTTTTTGGACCAATAGTTTGCACCTTCGCGTTTGTTGAGAAACGATTTATACCAAAGCGATTTATTTCTGTTTTTATTTTGATGTAAGATTGTATTTATGAATAGCTTCACTCAGAAGCTATCTATTTGCTTAATTTTTCAAACGATATCTTGTACAATGGGATCACTACCCGAAAGTGTGATCACGTTATTTTTCTCTTTTTGGTTATAAAAGAGGATGAAATCCTTAAGGATTTGAGGTCAGAGCAAAGGCATGAAGCTTAAGAGCGAAGCCACTCCATTGAAAAATCATTGATGGCATCTTTCTGTGTTTTGGGTTGGTTGTCTGCGCTTGAATTTTTAATTCATGCCATACACACTATTCATACCCTGTAGGGCATGATTTTCAACTTTAATTCTACATCTTTCTTGGTGCGGTGATCATCAATAAAACAGTATCTAATATTAATGTGTTTAGTTCTAAGATGTAATACATGATTCTTAGTCAAATTAATAATTCTCTTATTATTATAGTAAATTACGGACGTAAGACACTTAATTCAAAAATTAGTTAAGGCGTGTCTCATCCATAAGACTTGAGCACATGCAGATCCAGTAGTAATATTCTACCTTAGTGGTAGATAATGACACTGAATTGTGTTATTTGTTTAACCACAAAACAAGAGAATGTCGAAGGAAGTGACAAGTTCTGCTTGTACTTTTTCTAGTGGACCTAGCAAAGTTAGAATCACTGAAAGATATTAAATCAAATGTGCTACCTTTTGGATAAAATAGACCAAAATCTGATGTGGTCGTAAGATACCTACGTATGCGTTTTACTGTCCTAAGATGATATTCTTTTGGATCATAATGATATCTAGCACATGTTCAAATAGTAAATATGATATCAGGTCTACTAACAGTAATATAAAGGAATGAACTTATCATACTTCGATACATCTTTTGGTCCACTCTTTTACCATTTTCATCCTTGTCTGTAACGGCCTATTTTTGTCGTGCACGTATTTCCGTAACAAGACGACTTCAAACGAATTCAAACTTGAGTAAATGATTTTTTTTCTATTTTTCGTCGCTCAAATCTAAGAATGAACTTCGTATTCATGATCCTGGCGACAATACGAACCCGTGGTTATGTTTTCGTAATTTTTCGGAGACGTTTAGTCTCAGTGGCAAAATCGTAATTTTCAATAATTACTAATTACCGTTTACCTAATTACACTAGCCCTAATTACCCTTACCTATCTGTCATACACATACCTTCCACGTTGGGGCAACCCCCAACCAATCCTACGGTTATTTAACTCCCACCAAATTTTTCCTTCTATTAAATTATATATTTATGTCACTAACCCTATATGAATACTCACACATCCTCTCAGCAAAGACACAAACTCACACTCTCCAAAACCCAACGGCAACTCACCCATCTCCACGACCACAACCTGGAGCTCCCCTCTTCCCCATGGCCTCCCTGCTTCTCCTCCACGGCAACAACCTAACCGCCTCCGCCGTGGCACCACCACCAACCCACAAGCTCTGCCACCGACAACGAACAACGACCCCTTCCTTCTCTGTTCATCACCGCAGCAAACCCATGCAACCACACTTACCCCCGAGCACCCTCTCTCCGACTACGCTGCAAAGCCCTCTCTCTCTCTCTCTCTCTCTCTCTCTCTCTCTCTCTCTCTCTCTCTCTCTCTCTCTCTCTCTCTCTCTCTCTCTCTCTCTCTCTCTGACGAGCCGCTCCTCTCCGACGCCAAATCGCCGCCAGCCCCATGCACCATCGACTTGTTGTCGAAGCCCCCACCTCCATCATGCACATTCCCCCTCCTGTGCTCCTCGCATAAACCGCCGCCGCCGGTCGGCCGCCACCGCGCGCCGGCCGCCGCCGCGCGCGCGCCCCACCACCTCTGGTCGGCCACCTTCTGCTCCTCCCCCAAGCCGGTGCCCCCACGGCAGCCCCCCCTGAGTGCGCTAGTTTGAAAAGAAGAAACTGTGGTTTTTTGGGTTTTAGAGTGAGAAAGTAGAGAGAGACAGGATTAAATAGAAAAAAAATAAAAACTGAAAATATGGGGCCTAGACAGAAAATCTAAAAATACAAAAATGTCCTACGCGTTGTCGCGAACGTGTAGGCATCAGTTTCGTCTCAACCAATATTTATTTTTCAAGTTATGATTTTTCAAAGGTTACGATAGTTATTTCAGAATTGATAAAAACACATATATCTTCCATACTACAAGAAAACCCACATGTATAAAAAATATTTTCGTATTCTTCTAGTCGAGAGTAAAATTTCGTCATATCCTATGAAATTTTTCGACGTGTACTTTCCTCTAAACAATTCGTCGAACATTTACGACCGCTAGTTTCTAATTTCAAAATTTAGTTTTTTATTGATTTTAAATTCATAATAAACTTTATAGGCCTCAGAAAATACCAGACCAGGTCCAGAAAATCGCTCGTGACACTCTGGACATTTGGCACTGGTTTTATTACAATTGGACGAGGATATTTTCCTCGGTATTTTTCTAAAGGCTAATACTTTATTTCGATGTTTTCACTTACAAAATAATAAGTTATGTTTTCCTCTTACACACTGACGTACAATAAATTAATATGTCGTAATACTAATCAAGACGGACATTTTGACAGGTCATATGAAATATTTTGATTGGTATATTTCTTTAAACAAATCTTAAAACATTTACGATAACTATTTTCTAATTTAAAATATTTAGTTTTTAAAATCCCTTTAAAAATTATATAAAATATCGAGAAGCATCAAAAAAATATTTTTTTCCTACGTAAAATTATATTTTTCATGTCTAACCTATCTGAAAATCATTAGTGCATGCTTTGACTTGTTTTAAGCGATAATAAAAAAATACGAACACATTAAGAAAAATAAATAGAAAATAGTGTGACCTTTAACCGATTATTTCTGATGTTTGCAGGTACCAATTCTCGTGCATGAGTACCCTTGGAAGCTCTAGCTCCAGTCACGGCTTACAACGACGACATCGAAACAGTAAGTCACTCTAATTCTAACTTTAGAAATTTAGATAGTGTACTTGTATGAACTTAGGACATGACACATAGTCTTAGAATAGTTATTGACTTGAACAGATGACTAGAGACCTAACTAAATATGAAACGAATCAACTGTAGAACGACTTTGACTTGAACGTACGACATTGCCAACTTTCAAATTAGGTGGTTGTAGCACACGAGCATCTACTTGGGTAAACTGTGTACTAATGGAAAACCACATGCTCGAAGCATGGAATTAACATCTTTGTTGGACTTGTCTTTATCCTTAACTTTTTGGTTTTTCAATAAGAAAGTCAATCGGTAGTCCTAGTTTAACTATCATAGTAAATATGGAACGTCATGTTGCTTGTCACTTTAACATCATGCATGGACTTTGGATACACTTATTGCATGATTTCTCACGTTTAAATAGTCATACCAATTACTGCATGACATATATATGACTCATGAATTGTCGAATGGAATATCTTGTGTGGAATATCTTGTGGTACATCTTGTAGAATGTCTTGGGATACATCTTGTGGAACATCTCGTAATAAACATATGCTTGATACTCATCACAGACACTTGGGGTTTTGGGATAACTTATAATTGTGGAAGTGCAAGAGCGACCAGTCCTGACTTGGTTGTTGTCACCGTTCGACGGTGACAAATTCACAGACATGAATCACAGATTATTGAACAGTATCGTATTTTTTGCACAGTCTTGGTTTAACCTGGGTACGTGCATCCGTGGTAGGAGATGGACTCTTGGTTGCTCACTGTACTTTGCTTTATAAGTCATGAACTATGCTAGGCACAATTACTCTCCCTTAACATGGACATCTCATTATTGCTACCGTCATGGACATCTTGTTACTTATTGTACCTGCTCAGTCACCGTTTACTTGTCGCACTTGCATGCTTGCTTACCTTTACTTTACTTGTCGCACTTACTTCCTTGCCTACCTTTACTTTACTTGTCGCACTTGCATGCTTGCCTACCTTTACTCTACTTGTCGCACTTGCATTATTGCCCACATTTACTTGTCGCACTTGCATGCTTGCGTACTTATACTTTACTTATCGCACTTGCATGCATGTCTGCTCTTACTTCACTCGTTGCACTTGCATGATCATCTATAACTGTTTACCATAGCTTGTTTCGTACATTTGTACTACTTAATTTCTATTGCTAGAATTATTGTGACTTGCCTAAGGTTCCATCTTCGTGGCACCATTAGACGACGTACATGTAGAAGAAGAGGTTCCTGAGCATGATGAGCCAGAGTTCGACCAAAGGACTGCAATTTAGAGTTCATGTCGCAACGTATTACTATTTGTACTTCTTTTCCTTCATGTATCTTTGTTGGATCATATATTACAGTATGGATTGTAATAAATGGACACTATTTGGGTATTGGTGTACATCTCTGCATTAGAAGCTATTTTGTTTTCACTGGTTAACTGCAGACCTGCAAATGTAATCAAATAAGTAGTGGCCCCTGAAGGCGGGTCGTTACAAGTTTGGTGGCCCATGCATGCAGGTCCGCACTAACTACCTCGTGAACAATATAGCAAGATCAGGATGTACAGTATGAATACTCAAATTGAACTCTCGAGTACAGAACATCTCGAGTTTTCACCTGTATGGGACTTATAGACGGAGTGTCCTTATTACCCATCTCCTTTGATCTTCGTTACCTTTTTTGAAACTCTTGAACCCTAGTTCCATCCTTTGGATGTGGCCTTGTACTCCTTTTTGTTAGTGACCTCCTGACTCTTCCTGAAAGGTAATACTCGCAAGTGTACGAGGTTGGCAAATAATATACCCGGTAAGTACGGGATCGTATCCACAGAGACGGAACTAATCTACAAATTCACACGAATAATCAGAGCATGTAAAGAATGGTTGAGGGTTCTAACCACCCTTCGAGGGTGAATGATTGTTTGAATATGTGATTTATCTAGTTACCCTAAAGTTAGGGTAAGGTCCTAAGGTTTGGATTCAAGGGAGGATAAGAGTGCAGGTGTTGAGGATATCGGTAAGATTACTCAATTGCTCTGCTGGATGTTAATTCCATGATAACTCGATCACTCATCCACGTCAAGGTATGAGGATCGAGAAATAAATCAGTTAAGCACATATAGGGTGCACCAAAGGTAATTGCTAATTGGGTTCTTCTCCGAATTAAAGCTCTTGAATCACACCCACACTCATTTCAAGGTATGTGGGAGTAGTGCAGATGGGTTGTGTTGCGCTTCGCACAACCACTGTTCTACGGACCCTTTCGACTAATGCACGATTCAATAAACTAGTTACAACCCAATTAACACTTTGGGTTATCGAGTGAATTAAACTTCTAAATTACGAAATATGGATCGAAGGGGTCTCGCATTCATTTCAAGATATGCAATACCCATTGGATATATAGATGCAACAATTACGAAGCACCACCGTTCTGCGTCTCCTCCATGGATAGTATCTAATCCAATTAATCATGAGTTTAATTCACCAAAACAACATGGATTAACAAGGGGTACTGGAAATTAACATTAGCATGGCAATCAAGACATCCTACATCAATCCAAGACACCCACACAATGAATCTAGCCTAGCATATCAAGAATAGAATCAACATTCATAAAAATAGACATAGCTCAATGAAAGGAATGAAAGCAAATGTGTATTAGAAAGAGTGTTGGAGATTTGTCACCAAATACAAGCTTATTCAATCAGTAATCAATCTCAGCAACAGTAAAAACGAAATCAGAAAGCTCAAAAACTCTCCAAACCCCTAATCCCCTTCTTAAGGAAGAAGATGACCTAAAATAGCCAAAAATTAATTTCTATTTCATGTGTCCTTTATTACATCTGAATAGTAGTGTTTTATACCCCTGGGGGTTACATCTCATCCATCCAAATCATCATTCAACGATTCACAGCAACTGGAGAGAAATCGGGTTTAAAAAAACCATTTCTCGTAAACCAGACTGCTGCCGAAAAAACCCGATCAGTCGACTGTCGAACAAAGGACAGTCGACTGATGACAGGAAACTCTTATTGCTTCCAAAGGGAGGCATGCGACTGTCTTAAAAATCACAGTCACCTGTGCGATCCATGGGCGATTGTCTTTTGTTCTTCAGTTGCCTGCTGCAGAAATGTCAAAATAACATAGAGTTGGCTCTTTTTGCTCCCTCGGGAATCTGAACTATCAGTCGACTGATGCGAAGATGACAGTCGACTGTACAGTATTACAGTCGACTGTCAATCCTCTTGCAGGCGACTATTAGTTGGCTTCAGCTTCCCCAGCTCCAGTTCTTAAGGGCAGGCGACTGTCGTTGTCTGGGCAGTCGACTGTTGGGTTGCCCAGGCGATTGTCATTCCATCTACAAGCGTCTGTTTTGCACTCCTCTTCTTGAGTTGATTTGGTACCCTTCGAGACACCTAAAAAACCAGAAAAATCCCTAAAAATACAATAGACATTTATAATGCTTCGGGAAGTGAAATTGTGCCAAAATAAAATCATATGCTCACAAATGATGATTTAGCGTAAATGTAGTTAAGAGAGCATGATTCCAAGGATTATGTGTACAAGAGGAGATGATTATGATGTTAGAATATGCAATATTTATTCATAATCGCCTCCTTCCTCGACAATTTGAGTGATCATCCATAGATCGAACCATCTACTGATCACTCCTTCACCATCACCTTTCATTTAGCTAGTGATGGCCTTTCGATAGATCTTTTCATATTCATGGAGTATTTCTAGTTGTACTTAGTGCTTCCATAACTCTGGCTACATCCTTTTGGAAGGAGGGTAGCGTTCGAATTTTCGATCACCAAAAGTTTGAATTCGACAACATGAGCAAATCGAAGGACGTTCAGAAGTATTTGAGGATGGTGCTGGAGAATTTGCGACAAACCAAACCCGACGTGCAAGTATAGGTTGTCATGTCTTTTTCATCCTTCTTGAGCTCGTATTTCTCTTCTAACTCCTCATTATTACCTTTTGTCTGCATCCTCTCCTCGAGCCCCGGTCCTGCCTTACCTAGCCCACCCTACCCTACCCTATCGACGACTTCAGTGCCCCTTTAAACCCCTCATCTCTCTCCCTCACCAAACCCAACATGTGGCTTCCTCTGTGCTGCGACGACGCCCACCTATTCACCCTGCCTCTCTCCCAGTGAGACCAACCCATCCCGCCTTAAGCTCCTCCGGCCTCACCCGAAGTTCTGCCACTCCACCCCATTCCAATGACACCTGCCACGTCGAGCAGTCGCAGCCATGGATCGACAGCCGTCAATGACCCACCGACGATTTTGGGGATTGTTGGGCTTAGCGACGATCGTCGCCGCCACCCTCGCAGTTGTCGTGGCGTTCAAATCTTGGGAAGTCGCTGTTCTTGGATTTCTTTCGAGCTCCTTGTCCTGGGTCTTACCCCTAAAGGTGCCACGCTTCGTTTCCTTCTTGGGTCCACCCCTTCGTATTTGTTGGACCGTGAGTTCCTGGTCGTTGACTTGTTTAGGGTTAATGGTAATAACTGTGGATGTCAACCAATGGTATTGGCAATGGGTATCATTAGGGATGAGTAGTGGCTTGCTATTGGCCTTAGGTGTTTGATGTCGGCCTTATGCTTGGATTTGGAAGACAGTTTTGGTGCTGGCTTGTTGTTGGACGTTATGGGAATTGCTAGAAGGAGTGGTAGTGATAATTTTGGTCCTTGAAAGTTGGCCTTGTATTTGTCTTTGGTGTTGATCTGGATAATGGTTTGTTGTTGGGTATCATGGGAGTTGATGGCATTAGTGCTTGGCTGGTTTGGTGTGCCAGCGCAAATGCATCTGGATTAGTCGATGCCCCCTTTGTACGCTATATTATGAATGACATCATTGGCTAGGCCCCGTCAGTCACCAGTAGCGCGAGTAAACTTTATGATCTTCATTTTTATGTGGTTTAAATAGCTTGCTACAGACTTATCACCTCAAGTTCCAAGTTTGAACAGATGTTGTCATCATAATAGCCCTCATTTTTGATGCCATTATCTCATCTTAATTTTGGCTAATTGAGAAGTCGGGGTAACTATTGTGATGATATTAGGTTCGAGACTAGTTACCGAAGCTATGGTGATGTTAATAGTGTGTATTTATATATAACATATCTTGTTTTCTTGATTCTATGATAACATATTGTATTTCATGATAGTAACAACTTATTATCTTATACCTTTATCATTCATCAAGCATTACCGTTGATCGTTTAATTGCTTAGGCAATGATCGGTCTTCTAAATTCCGAGGACGGAATTTTGTAAGGAGGATAGAATGTAACGGTCTGTTTTTGTCGTGCACGTATTTCCGTAACAAGACGATTTCAAACGACTTTAAACTTGAGTAAATGATTTTTTTTTCTATTTTTTCGTCGCTCAAATCTGAGAATGGACTTCGTATTCGTGATCCTGACAACAATACGAACCCGTCGTTATGTTTTCGTCATTTTTCGGAGACGTTTAGTCTCAGAGGCAAAATCGTAATTTTCAATAATTACTAATTACCATTTACCTAATTACACTAGCCCTAATTACCCTTACCTAGCTGTCATACACATACCTTCCACGTTGGGGCAACCCCCAACCAATCCTACAGTTATTTAACTCCCACCAAATTTCTCCTTCTATTAAACTTTATATTTATGTCACTAATCCTATATGAATACTCACCCCTCCTCTCAGCAAAGACACAAACTCACACTCTCCAAAACCCAACGGCAACTCACCCATCTCCACGACCACAACCCGGAGCTCCCCTCTTCCCCATGGCCTCTCTGCTTCTCCTCCACGGCAACACCCTAACCCCCTCCATCGTGGCACCACCACCAACCCACAAGCTCCGCCATCGACGACGAACAACGACCCCCTTCCTTCTCCGTTCATCATCGCAGCAAACCCATGCAACCACACTTACCCCCGAGCACCCTCTCTCCGACTGCGCCCAAAGCCCTCCTCCGACTCTCTCTCTCTTTCTCACTCTCACTCTCACTCTCACTCTCACTCTCTCTCACTTCCTCTCCGACGAGCTCGCCGATGAACCCCGACGAGGCTCAACTGCTCCTCTCCGATGCCAAATTGTCGACAACCCTAAGCAACAACGACTTTCTGTCGAATCCCCCACCTCCAACATGTACATTCCCTCGCCCGTGCTCCTCGCGTCAACCTGCCGCCGCCGCCGGCCTGCCCCGCCGTCGGCCGGCCACAGCCACGCGCCCCCCTCCTCCGGCCTGCCACCTGCCGCTCCTCCCCCAGGCCGACGCCCCCACGGCAGCCCCCCCTTGCGTGCGTGAGTTTGAAAAGAAGAAACTGTGGTTTTTTTTTTGAGTTTTAGAGTGAGAAAGTAGAGAGAAACATGATTAAAAAGAAAAAAAAATTAGAAACTGAGAATATAGGGCCTAGACAGAAAATCTAAAAATACAAAAATGTCATACGCGTTATCGCGATGGCGTTGGCGCCAGTTTCGTCTCAATCCGATGTTTATTTTTCAAGTTATGATTTTTCAAAGATTGCGATAGTTATTTTAGAATTGATAAAAACATGGTTATCTTCCATACTACACGAAAACCCATATGTATAAAAAATATTTTCGTATTCTTCTAGTCGAGAGTAAAATTTCGACATATCATATGAAGTTTTTCGAAGTGTACTTTTCTCTAAACAATTCGTCGAACATTTACGATCGCTAGTTTCTAATTTCAAATTTTAGTTTTTTATTGATTTTAAATTCATAATAAATTCTATTGGCCTCAAAAAAATAGCAGACCAGGTCCAGAAAATCGGTCGTGACATTCTGGACACTTTGGCATGGGTTTCATCGCAATCGGACGAGTATATTTTCCTCAGTATTTTTCTAAAGGCTAAAACTTTATTTCGACGTTTTCACTTACAAAATAATAACTTATGTTTTCCACTTACACAGACGTACAATAAATTTATATGTCGTAATACTAATCAAGACGGACATTTTGACAGGTCATATGAAATATTTTGACTGGTATATTTATTTAAATAAATCTAAAACATTTACGATAACAATTTTTTAGTTTAAAATATTTAGTTTTAATTGATTTTACCCTTTTAAAAATTATATAAAATATCAAGAAGCATCAGAAAAATATTTTCTTCCTGTGTAAAATAATATTTTTCATGTCTAGCCTATCTAAAAATCATTAGTGCACGCTTTGACTTATTTTAAGCGATAATAGAAAAAATACGAACACGTTAAGAAAATTAAATAGAAAATAGGGTGACCTTTAACCGATTATTTTTTATGTTTGCAGGTACCGATTCTCGTGCACGAGCACCCTTGGAAGCTCTAGCTCCAGTACCGGCTTACTGACCGGCCCGAAATTAACTGGGCTGTCTGAAAATCTGGGCTTTCGCCTTACTCGACCGAGTAGCCTTCGTGCTTGGTCGAGTCGCCCCCTTGCTCGGTCGAGTCACCCCCAACTCGGTCGAGTACGTCAGTGAGTCGGGCCTCTCCAAAAAATTTCACTCTGTATGCTCGGCCCGAGTCAGCCGTGCTCGGTCGAGCAGCTAACTAACTTGGTGGCCATGAGACCTGCTTGGCTCGAGTCGGATGTTGATTGATCTTCGGAATTGTGAGCTGCTCAATCGAGTCACCAAACTGCTTGGTCGAGCAGCATGTGTATTCTTCTTCATTCTTCTTCGTACATCAGCTCGACCGAGCAGCTGCTCTGCTCGGTCGAGTCGCTTGGGAAAACATCTGCAGTAGCTCCCAGCTCCTCCTCTACTCCTATAAATCTCTTCTACTCCTCTCGTAGGCTTTCAAAACTCGGCAAACTCCTGTAGAGCTTCGCCAACGGCTCAGAGGCATGCCGGATGTGTCCATATCCAAAATGGGTCCCGAATCGCTCCAAAATCCGTGAAATGGACATAAACGTTCCGAAAGTCATATTGTTCCAAATAATAGCGTAAAAGAGTATAAAATATGTAAATGAGCAACCATATTGACATGTAATCAAATAGATAAAATGTGGAATATAATGACAGATCACTTACTACGACGACATCGAAACAGTATGTCACTCTAATTCTAACTTTATAAATTTAAATGGTGTATGTTACGAGGTGGAACTCGCGTACAATGAATTTGTATTAATGGGAACCAAGGGCACGGTGGTTATGTGGAGAAGGGGGTTTAGGTAGGCTATTTGACAAGCGATTAGTGGGGTGAAGAAGTCGATCTCGACGCCAGTGACGGTCGCGGGGCTGAATCTCGCCGGATGCGGCTGGACAAGGTTGAACGGCAGGGGGGTGACGCCGACTGGTGTTGATAGGCGAGCTCTCCTGCAACACAAACAACTCGTCAGAAGGGCCGGGTTGGGGGTTCAACCCTTAGCCCCTCCGATGCCTAAGTCAGTGATAGGGCTTAAAATGGGGGGCTGGTCACGCCGGTCGGACTAACGGTGTTTCGACCGCGCGTGGCGAGCTATGGGTGGGAGAACAAAGATATGGAAGACCTTTGCACTCGTGTGTGAATAGTTGAATCAGAGAGAATTCTGCAGCATCCCCCTTTTCCGTAAGAGGGGGGGGAGTATTTATACCTGACGGATGATGACTTGGCACGCTGAGCTGGCTCGGTTGTCAGCGGAAGCTTCGGACAAGGACATCGGGAACAGGAGTTTCTGACCTGCCTCTGTCAGGCGGCGCAACGGCCAAGAGGTGCTTTTGTCGGGATGTCAGGGCCGAAAGCACCAACCGCCGGTCAGGTCAGCCGCCTGGGGGTGCTTTGTCAGGCGGTCGGGTGACGTATGTGTCAGTTGTGCCTTTGTCCTAGGCTGTTTGTCGTTAGCGTCGAACTAAAGGTCTGGCTTATTTTAGGCGCCGCGGTTCGCGGGAATCGGACGGGCCGTTCCGGTCGGGGGTAGTCCGGCCCGACCACGCCCGTCCGTAGGCTTGGCCTTGATACCCAAGCGTCCCCAAGCGCGCTACCCCAATGGGCCGGGCGGCCGCGGTTGTTCGCCTCGACCGGCTACAGTTGCTCGCCTCGGCCGTTTCGGGGGGGCGCCGTAAGGCGTGCCTATCTCCATGATGGCCCGGGTCCTCGGGGGCGGCGGCCCTGATTGTTAAAGGGTGAGCTAAAGGGGTGTGTTAGCGGATCCGGGCGGGAGTCGGGCTATTATGATCTTTAGGTCGTAACAATTGCCCCCGGCCTTCGAGTCTGAGGCGGCAGCCCGACTCGGCTCGGAGGGCGAATCATATCCAACGTTCCGGACCCTCAATGTGGGCCTTGGACCCACCGGGTTGTGACGGCGGCGGCTTCGGAACTCCCGCTTCAGTGGTCATCATTGCGATTTGAAGAAAAAAGGGGGGAGAGGAAAACGAAGCGTCTCTGTGATTGAGTTTGCGACACATGGATGAGGTGACTCTTACGCCAGTCGAGGCGTCGGGGATGTCTCGATGGGCGCCGCGTGGCGAAAGTTTGACGGCCGAGATGGCCCGGGGGCCCCCTGTACCGCCTAAAATGGTCTGGGAGGTGGTCGGCGGGAATTTTTTGTCTTTCTCTGATTCTCCTCCGGTGCTCGATTTTTCTATTTGGAGCTTACTGGCTAACCTGTCCCTTCCGTCGCCGGCCGTCTTCTTCCGATCGTCTTCCAGGTTCGAGGGAGCAACAGGTAACAACAATCAATTTCCTTCCTTTCCGATCAATGGCTTCTCGATTCGAGATTGGAGGGAGTAGCCGGGTGGGGGAGGAAGAGTCGGCGTGCGAGGGGGCGTCGCAGCCGGGGGTGCAGCGGATCAGGGAAAGATGGTCATGGTTGTCCGTTGCACCGAGAGACATTGAGTCCTCCCGACGCAGGTTGGATAGGATCAACATCCGGGAGATTCG
The DNA here is from genome assembly GCA_030789695.1 of Scilla litardierei. NCBI lineage: Eukaryota > Viridiplantae > Streptophyta > Magnoliopsida > Asparagales > Asparagaceae > Scilla > Scilla litardierei. The sequence goes on from CM061141.1 coordinate 69,280,645, forward strand.
CGTGCGGTTTGTGCGACAACCCTATGAGGTGCGGGTTCCCAGGTCGGGGGAAGCGGTGAGCTCACCAGGGAATGATGAGGTCAGGGTCTATGTCCGGTCCTTTGAGTTGGGGCTCCGCTTTCCGATCCACCCGTATTTGTTTCACTTGCTAAATTTCCTGGAGCTGCCGATATTCGCCTTAGCGCCCCGTTCCTGGGGCCTGTTAGTGGGGTTTGTCGTTTTGTGTCTCGCTTGCTCCTTGAGTCCTTCCTTGGCGTTGTTTCAGCATTTCTTCGTGGTTCGGAAGTGGGGGGTGTATCATCGCGTTTGCGCCAGGAGAGGGCGAGAACTCATCCTCGAGGTGCCTGATGATGTCGGCGATTGGATGAGGGAGTTCGTCTTCGTGACGGTGCCAAGTGACGTGGCGCTGACGTCGAATTGGGGGGCGCGGAATCCCTTCGTGAATGAAGGGGTGGAGCTGACCGGGGAGGATATTGCCAAAGCTCAGATTTTGAGGGAGCTGCCCGAGGCGTGTCGTCATTGGGCGAGTCTAACGCAAAGCAGTCGGCTCGCCCAGGACTTTTGGGCCCTAGGTATCTTTGACGTTTTGTTAACTTCGGGCTAGGCTCGCCCTAATGGTCTTTCTTTTCCTTTCAGGCGAAGACCCGATGAGGGAGCCGGAGGTGGTGTCTGGTTCGGCCGGTGCCCCGACCTCGGGGGGTACTGATCCTCGCGGGAAAGGCAAGGGGGCGGCTAGTGAGGCGGGATCCCCGGACCGTGGGGGTGGGGCCCCCCGGGGGGAGAGATTGCACCCAGGACGGACGTCAGTCGGACGAGACCGCTCCGCCGGTGGGTCCAGCGAGGATCGTCCCGAGGGCGTGCCCGAGGGAGGGGCCCGACCCTCCGTCCCCCCGCGGGTATCCGAGGTGGTTGCGCCCCGCCGGGCGCATGTGGTTCAGAAGTGGCCATACGGGATCCCTTTGCGGGAAATGGGGGCGTCGTCGAGTCAAGCCTGTGAGGGCGCTCTCATTCGTTTTAAGAGGACCCGAGAAGAGGTCGAGGCGTACCCTGATGACCATCTCCGCAAGTTTCCCTTTCGAGTCAGCCGCGACGAGTCGGTATTCGAAGATGCGGGAGTGGCGGCGCGGCTCGCCGAGTATTGCGGGTTGCCGCGCGATCGTGAGTCGTTGACTCGCGTGGGGGTGGAGTGGCTGTGTGGCTCGGCTATATGGCACGTCGTACAGGTAAGCTGGTTTTCTTTACTCGTACGCCGGCTTTGTGTGCCCGTGTCTCACTGATTCAAGGTTTAAGCAGATGCTTACGAACGTGCTAGCCCTGCGGGGCCGTCCTGCCGCGGTCGCCACCCGGGTGGCCCTGCGTGAAGCGAGGGAGAACCTTGGCGAGGTCAAGGAGAAGCTGAGGGACACGGAGGCGGAGCTGGAGAGGGTTAGGGCGGCCTGCGGCGTGGAGAAGGGGCGGGCTGCGTACTTCGATTCGTCCAAAGCGGCGGTCGAGAAGCAGCTTCAAGAGATAACGCGAGAGAGGGATGATATTCGGGCGAAATATACCTCGGAAGTTGCCAGCAAGGAGTCTGTGATCGGGTTGTAGAGGCAGCAGATTGAGGACCTAAAGGTCGCTCTGGCGGCCGAGAAGAGGGAGAAGGGTCTAGCGGTGCGGCGACTGGAGGATAAGCGGGACGCTGAGGGCAAGCTGGTCGAAGCCGCTATCCGCCGGTATCATGACGAGCATGTTGTGCCGATGCTGCAAGAGGCTAAGGAGGCGGCGATTCGGCAAGTGGTCAAGGATGTGAGGGAGCGGTCGGTCGAGAAGCGGCGCCGCTAGAAGCGTGGGTTCGGGGAGGGCCGTAACTTCTTGTGATGGGGTTATGAGCGATGTGTTGTTGTAGTGGGTGGGGAGTCAAAGGTTCCATGTAAGGGTTAGCGGTTGGAGTAAATAAATTTTGATTGTTTTGTGCCAGGCTGTATTCGTGTAAGGTTAGCCCGTAGAATATACGATTTGTGGGGATGTGATTGCCCCCAACTTCGCTCTGCCGGGGATTTCGGTAGAGGGGAGTTGAGATGAGTCACGGTCTCTGTTCGTTTGCTTGGGCGCCCGTGCTAAGTGTTGGAATTGAGATGGGTTCCCGTGACGGCCGGGCCGAAGGAGAGCGGAGATGGCAATGACGCGAGGGAAGCTCCTGCTTTGTCCGTACTGACGGGTGTTAGACCAAATATTGGGTCCAACGCTGAGGGTGTTTTGGCCGGACTGACGGAGGACGGATCTAATCTTGGATATGGCGTTGGTTCCATGATTTGGCCGGACTGTCGGAGGCCGGACCAAATCGTGGGTATGGCGTTGGTTCCATGATTTGGCCGGACTGTCGGGGGCCGGACCAAATCTTGGCTCTAGCGGCGATATCGTGGGGTAATTTCAAAAGAGGGTAATCATTTCGTAGGGATTTGGGCGGGATTTGTTGGCGGTCGTCTGACTTGACGTCATCCTGGCGAGTCGACGGCGGGCAGGAACCGAGGCGGCCCGACCACTGTGGTTACGACACGTGGCGCAACTGATGGTTTTGACGGGACGCGAAGCGGCAGAACACATGGGTTGGTGATGGACAGGACCCAGATTGGTGACGCGTGTCGTTGGTTCGACGGTCACGATGCCGATGTTTTGCGGGACCGCTTTAGAGATATATAACCTGTGGGGGGGTAAAAAAGGTTGAATGTCGAGGAGCTAGGGTTTGTAAGAGGTTTAAGAATCCTTTCCAGAGCTGTTCTCGTAGGAGCGATCGGCGGAGCAAAGCGAGAGTCCGAGGCGGCAGCACCCGTTAGGTAAGACGCCCATTTGACTAATGTCTTCCACGATGTCTCCGATTCTGGGTCAGGGTTCTGGGGGAGTTGGGGAGGGAAGTTCAGCCTTGGAGACCGGAGGGGTGCCCGGCGAGATTGCGGGAGTGAAGTCGGTGCTGAGGAAATCCATTGGGGAGATCTTCGCAAAGTACGTCAGGCCGCCATACTCGGTTCGTGAACCGGAGCCGCAGGAAAGGGTGTGTTTTGCGGGGGACCGGGAGGTTGGAGTGTACGTCTCTTCATTTGAGCAGGGTTTGCGCTTTCCCCCTCATCCGTTCATGCTGGAAGTGTTGAACTTCCTGGAACTGCCGCTGTATCGTCTGATGCCCAATGCCATCAGTGCCATTGTGGGGTTCCTAGTGCTGTGTGTAAGCAATCAGGTTAATCCGTCCCTGTCCTTATTTCGCCACTTCTTCTTGGTCAAGAGGTATGGATCGTGCTACTATTTATCCGCGAAGAGGACGCATCCGCTCATCAAAGGGTTGCCTGGCAAAATTAAATTGTGGCGCCAGCAGTATGTGTTTGTGGAGGTGCCGGAGGAAGTGCTGATAAGGGCTGATTGGGCCGAGCTGAATCCCGAGGCGAGAGAGGTGGTGGAATTGGGGGTCGAGGAGAAGTTGGTGGCCCAGACTTTAATGGCTATACCAGCAGAGGGCCGAAATTATCGGACGTTATCTCTGCCTGAGATGATAACAGCCTATATATGGCCCGAAGGTACAGAAGATTTGGGTGTTCCTGCGCCTGATATGCTTACGCTGAACTTTCTCTCTTTGGCAGGTGGCACGATGAGTCTATCCCTTGAGGAAATGATGCGGAGGGCCGCGGATCAGGCGGGGCGATCGACGACGAGAGGTGGCCCTAAGAGGGCGTGAGCGGAAGGAGGGGCCGGGAGCTCGACTAGGGTGCCGGCGTCAACGAAGAGGAGGAAGAGGTCGACAGGGGATGGTGTGGCGGACCCCATCATCGACCTGGAGGGCGACGAAGAAGGGTCGACAGGGGGAGGGGGGAACTGCCCCGAATGACTTCGCCTAGCCCCGTGGCGCCTGCAGGGGGTGAGGGGGCGGATCCCAGCGGTCAGTCGCATGGGGTCGAGGCGTCGAGCGGCCCGACCGGATCAGGAGGATGGGACCATTGGCCTTATGGTTGTCCCATGTTTGGTCTCGAGAGGCCGACGACCGACCCCCACTGTGAGGCCGCCCTGGCCAAGTTTAAGGCCAAGAGGGCCGATGTCGAGGGCTGTCCTGACGGGGAGCTTCATCGAGCGCGGTACAAAGTGGCGAACAATGAGTCCGTGTTTGAGGATGGTAGCGTGACGGCGAGGCTGGCGGAAAACATCTTCCTGCCTCGCGACAAGGTGGCGCTGGAAGCGGTGGAGCCTGAGGGTCTGTGCGGGACCGCAGTGATGCATGACGTCCAGGTATGTTATGTAAGACGGGTGACGTCTTTCGGTGGGTTTTAGCTTTCGCCCTAAATGGGCCTATTTTTTGGTGTTTCTTTACGCAGATCCTCAACTTGATGCTTGGGCTGATGCGGCACGTGCCGGCCATACACAAGGCCGAAGGCGCCGTGGCTAGGATGGTCGCCGAGGTCGCTGCCGTTCGTAAGAGAGCCGGCGAGGACCTGGAGAAGGAGAGGGAGCGGGGCGGCCGATATGAGGCTGAAGTAGAGCGCCTGAAGACCGTCGTGACCGAGGCTGGAGAGAGAGCGAAGGAGCTGGAGGGGGCCCTTCGGAGGGAGGAGGCTCGTGTGGAGGATTTTGCTGCGCGTGCCAAGGCCGCCGAAGAGGAGTTGGCCCGTAGGGTCGAGGAATTCCGGACGTATCAGGAGACAACCGTCATCCCTGCCCTTACAAATTCGATGGTCGAGGGCATAAGGAAGGGCCGCGTGGAGGGGTGGGATGACTGCCTTGCGCGGATGAAGGAGAAGGCGGCTGGCCTGGTCCCGCCAATAGAGGTCGATCTTGACGGGCTCGTCGCAAGCGGCGGCGGGGAGGGGGATGGAGACGAGAAGGGTGAGGAGCAAGGGGACGAGGATGGTGACGAGCCAGAGGACGAGGATGGTGACGAGCCTGAGGTCGGCGGGGCGGCGGGGGATTCTATGGAGGGAGAGGGCGTCGTGATTGGTGGGGGCGCCGAGTAGTTTTGTGTAGCCCCCCCCCCCCCCCCCCCCTGAAAGAAAGTAAGGATTCGCATGACTCGCCCCCGCCTCTTTTGGGCTTTCCGCCTGTGTATGCATAGATTTACTTCTTAGATTTACGCCTTGGTGTGGCCGTTTCTATGTTGGCGTAGGCTGAATCGTGTCGGTTCCCTTTATTTCGCGTATGGCGCCCGAGAGATTTGACAGCGGGGTCGCCTCCCTTTGCGTAGGTTGTTCGGGTTTAGGTCTATCCGAGTTATGACCAGCAGTAAACCGGGACTTGTCTTTGGCTTTTTCATCGGCTACGATCGGAAATTTAATAAAACGGGGGCTTTCTATAGGCGTAACGTTGAATTGGCACGAAGGCGTAACATTGTATCGGCCCGTAGGCGTAACATTGTATCGGCCCGTAGGCGTAACATTGTATCGGCCCGTAGGCGTAATATTGTAGGCGCGACCGTGTGTCGATCTAGGTAAGTGGACGTTCTTTTCGCAGTTGATCTGCCTCTCTGGCGTCGCGCCCCTGACAAGGTGGGGTGGCGGGATTCAGAGAGTTCCCCCTTGGCGTAGGGGTGATGATCGCGTCGGAGCCCGGCAGTGGCTTTGGCCCTCGTTCCCAGAATTGGGGGGAGAGGGAGTCCTTGGTGGTTGTTCTATCCCACGGGGCCCTGTTGCTCCCCTCGATTGGAGGCTTCGCGTGGTAGGCGCGAAGGGATGCGGGTTGTATCCCCTCCGTGCGTCCCCCCGGTGTTATCGATTTAGGGGAGGCCGATGAGTGGAAGGGGTGGCGTTGGCGGCTGCCGGGGGGTCCGGTGAGGCGATTTGGCAGGTTCGTCCCATCCATCGGGTTGCCAGCCAGCCGCTCCTGCGTTCCCCGGGCGTTCGTGGAGAGGCATGGTGTGCCCACGGAGCGCCCGGTCTCCTGCCTTAAATTGTCCAAAAGAAGGAGGGGAGCAGCAGGCTGGGTAGCCATTGTGTAAGCGGGATATCCGGTTGGTGGATCGTCTATCTTTGCGGTCGGCGAAGCTTGCGTCTTCCGCGCATTTCAAGGGAGGGAGGGTGGTAAAAATGACGAGTTTTTCTCCACATCCTTTCCTTTGCCTTTCTCCCCCTCTCCATGAAGCTGAGGAGAGGGGGGATTTATAATGGTGAGCGTCTGCGCTCATTTATTCTTCCTTAATAGGTGATGTGACCCCGATGGGTGACAGGTGATGTGACCCCTCAGGCATGCCTGGCATTTGTCATTGGCGCTCGTCCCGAGGGTCCTGCTTGAGTTGGACAAGTCGTTTCGGGCGTCTGCTTTAAGGGGGTCTAGCGTTACTCCTCGGGGATGGCTTTCTGTAGGGGTGGCCTCGATTCGTGGACCGCGAGTAGGTTCCCGAGGTTTGAGGAGAAGGGTGACGGACCCTTTCGGGGGAGGGAGGGCATCGGTCCGTTTCCTACTCTGCCTATGGCGCTCTGGTTTGGGCGGCTAAGCTCAGTGAACTTGCCCCGGAGGTCTTCTTGGGGGGGAGCGAGTGTGCAGCTCAGCCCGTGCCCCTCTCTGGTTTGGGTGGCGAGGACTGGTCCTGCCCCGGAGTCTTTTAGAGGGGGGTATAGGGCCGTCGCCTCCCCGCAGCCTCTATAGTCGGACGGGTATTGGGCCGTCGCCTACCCCGCATATGGCGCTCCGGTTTGGGTGGCCAAGCTCAGTGAACTTGCCCCGGAGGTTTTCTTTGGGGGGGAGCGAGTGTGCAGCTCGGCCCGTGCCCCTCTCCGGTTTGGGTGGCGAGGACTGGTCCTGCCCCGGAGTCTTTTAGAGGGGGGGTACAGGGCCGTCGCCTCCCCGCAGCCTCTATAGTCGGACGGGTATTGGGCCGTCGCCTACCCCGCATATGGCGCTCCGGTTTGGGTGGCCAAGCTCAGTGAACTTGCCCTGGAGGTCTTCTTGGGGGGGGGAGCGAGTGTGCAGCTCGGCCCGTGCCCCTCTCCGGTTTGGGTGGCGAGGACTGGTGCTGCCCCGGAGTCTTTTAGAGGGGGGGTATAGGGCCGTCGCCTCCCCGCATCCTCTATAGTCGGACGGGTATTGGGCCGTCGCCTACCCCGCATATGGCGCTCCGGTTTGGGTGGCCAAGCTCAGTGAACTTGCCCCGGAGGTTTTCTTTGGGGGGGAGCGAGTGTGCAGCTCGGCCCATGCCCCTCTCCGGTTTGGGTGGCGAGGACTGGTCCTGCCCCGGAGTCTTTTAGAGGGGGGGTATAGGGCCGTCGCCTCCCCGCAGCCTCTATAGTCGGACGGGTATTGGGCCGTTGCCTACCCCGCATATGGCGCTCCGGTTTGGGTGGCCAAGCTCAGTGAACTTGCCCCGGAGGTCTTCTTGGGGGGGAGCGAGTGTGCAGCTCGGCCCGTGCCCCTCTCCGGTTTGGGTGGCGAGGACTGGTCCTGCCCCGGAGTCTTTTAGAGGGGGGGTACAGGGCCGTCGCCTCCCCGCAGCCTCTATAGTCGGACGGGTATTGGGCCGTCGCCTACCCCGCATATGGCGCTCCGGTTTGGGTGGCCAAGCTCAGTGAACTTGCCCCGGAGGTCTTCTTGGGGGGGAGCGAGTGTGCAGCTCGGCCCGTGCCCCTCTCCGGTTTGGGTGGCGAGGACTGGTCCTGCCCCGGAGTCTTTTAGAGGGGGGGTACAGGGCCGTCGCCTCCCCGCAGCCTCTATAGTCAGACGGGTATTGGGCCGTCGCCTACCCCGCATATGGCGCTCCGGTTTGGGTGGCCAAGCTCAGTGAACTTGCCCCGGAGGTCTTCTTGGGGGGGAGCGAGTGTGCAGCTTGGCCCGTGCCCCTCTCCGGTTTGGGTGGCGAGGACTGGTCCTGCCCCGGAGTCTTTTAGAGGGGGGGTACAGGGCCGTCGCCTCCCCGCAGCCTCTATAGTCGGACGGGTATTGGGCCGTCGCCTACCCCGCATATGGCGCTCCGGTTTGGGTGGCCAAGCTCAGTGAACTTGCCCCGGAGGTCTTCTTGGGGGGGAGCGAGTGTGCAGCTCGGCCCGTGCCCCTCTCCGGTTTGGGTGGCGAGGACTGGTCCTGCCCCGGAGTCTTTTAGAGGGGGGGTACAGGGCCGTCGCCTCCCCGCAGCCTCTATAGTCGGACGGGTATTGGGTCGTCGCCTACCCCGCATATGGCGCTCCGGTTTGGGTGGCCAAGCTCAGTGAACTTGCCCCGGAGGTCTTCTTGGGGGGGGAGCGAGTGTGCAGCTCGGCCCGTGCCCCTCTCCGGTTTGGGTGACGAGGACTGGTCCTGCGGCCGGCGCATCGTGCCCCTTGGAGTGACTAGTCCGTCCTTCTCGGGGGGTGGTTTGGTTGGGCGCGTGGTCGATCCTGTTTCCCTCGGCCATGGCATTGGCTGGGGCTAACTCTGGCTGGAGGGGGTCATAACTCCGCCTTGAGGAGTCGATCTTCAGGTTTACCTCTGGTCCTTTGTGCTTGGTCGACCCTACGTAGCAGCTCCTAGACAGCTTCTGGCTTCCCCGTGCGATCCCCACCCCTCGAGGGGTCTGGAACTTGACCATCTGATGGAGTAGGCTGGGGAGCGCTCCGATGGCCGACATGTAAGGTCGTCCAATGATCCCATTGTACGCCGACATGATGTCGACCACAACGAACAACGTCATTCGGGTGACGACCTGTGGCTCCTCTCCGAGGGTTATCGGCAGGGTGATCACTCCCATGATGGGGGTCGAGTGACCGGTGAAACCGACTAGGGGTCCCGTACAGGGTCTCAGGTCCGTCGGCCTTAACCCCATCTTTTCGATCGTGGACATGAACAGGATGTCACAAGAGCTCCCCGTGTCGATCAGGAGGCGGCTGACGATGGCCGTCCCGATCTGTGCTTCGATGACGATGGCATCGTCGTGTGGCAGCTCGATCCCCTCCAGATCCTCGTCGCTGAAAGTTATGGGTGGGTAGGCCATCCTTCTCCCTCTCCGGTCCCCTCCAAGGCCCGCCGTCATTACTTGTCTCGCATACGCCTTCTTTCTCGACGACGATGCCCCACCTGAAGATTTTTGGGGCGTTTTGGTCAGGATTTTTGGACGATTTTTGGGGCTATTTAAGCTCTGTTTTTACCCTAGTTTGGGAGCCTCCTCTCAGATTTTTTGCAGCTTTTTGAGTCTACTTTTTGGCTTTATTAATTAGGTGGATACTCTTGTTGGGGTTTTCACTCGGCCGAGTGACTTTTGTCACTCGGCCGAGTGCGATGCGCTGCCTGTAGCGAAATTTGCGGAAAACAGGCTGTGCAGGGGCGTTTTGGTCAGGATTTTTGGACGATTTTTGGGGCTATTTAAGCTCTGTTTTTACCCTAGTTTGGGAGCCTCCTCTCAGATTTTTTGCAGCTTTTTGAGTCTACTTTTTGGCTTTATTAATTGTGATTGGTGAAGAGAAAAACTTGGATTTTTATTGGGTTGATTGAAGATTTACATTGGTTTGCACTTCTCTTCCAAAAAAAAATATAAAATATAAAATAAAAATAAATAAAAAATAAAAATAAAAGAAAAAATAAAAAAAAATAAAAAATAAATAAAAAAAAACTGGTGGAGATGCGGGGTATTGTGCTATTGCTATGATTAGTGAGTAGTCTCCACGTCTTGGGGCGTGGGGATGAACCCTACAAGCCCAATTTCGTATTTGTGTTGAATCGGTAGAAATTGAGCTAGGATTGTTATTAGGGATTAGATTGGGATCGAATTACTACGGATAGCTAGGTATTCACATCAATTGGGATTTGCAAGAGATTGGATCCCAATTCGATAGGAAGCCCTAGAAATCCGAATTGGGTTGGAGTCGGATTTTCGAAGTATGGGTTTGCAAGAAATTGGACCGATGCTAGGATCTCCGGTTGCAATTCCGCGCCGATACCCGTTTGCAAGAGATTGGACGGGTAGGAACTATCCTAATCTAGATTGTGGACCGAGTTTGCAAGAGATTGGACTCGGTGCGCAATTGGACGATGATGTTGATCCCAATGCTAGCTTCCCTAGGCTAGGGTTTGCAAGAGATTGGACCCAAGCCTAGGATAGCTATAGACCGGCAACAGCGCGAGAGCGTGAGCTTGGTTCCACATTTAGTTGCAACTAGTTCATCCAAATTCTCATCCTAGCGATTTCGATACTGGCGAACCACAATTGTGAAATATGGTGAGTAGTGGGGATTCCCCATTCCCTAGGCGTTCTCTATTTGATTTGATATTTCGCACTTTTGTCTGACGATTGTGACAGGATCGCCCAAGGCAATTATCCCTCTAAATAGCCAGGTTGATTAGGAGCAAGCACGGTCATTCGTCCTCCCTGTGTTCGATACCCGCTCGCCGCTGTACCGTGCGCTTGCGGTAAAACTACAACCGTCGCCTCGGGACGTGTACGCCGGGGCGCGATCAAGTTTTTGGCGCCGTTGCCGGGGAGGGCATTTAGACGGTGCTCAGCACCGACCACCCGGTTATTTCTTCTTACTTTCTTCTTTTACTTCCCTCTCTATCTTATCCTAACTTCATTCGTAGCCCTATTTGCACATTCTCCCCGCATTTTGCATAAGATCTTAACAGGGAGAATGGGGGATGCAACGCCAACAATAGAACTCAGTCGGGAGGACTATGACACCTTTACAGGCCTCCTTAAGGAGCTTGTCGACGAGGTCCACACTACCGGAGCATTTGCTATCAATATCACGGACCCCGACGAACAACTATTTGCTAGCTTTGTGATGGACCAAATCTCCCCGGAAGGGACCATCGGAGGCAATGTCAGAGTTGACGTGGTCGACGACAAATTGCATTTCGAAGACAATAGAGCAAATGTCGAAGAGCACTATGCTCCCGAAGAACCCTTCGAGCAAACCGACATTCAGGATGTTACACTTTATGACGCTCACTCTTGTTTTTATGAATCGTCTGATGTGTTTCTTGATTCCAGGTACGAACTGGAGCAGAGCGAAGGTTTTGGCGATGCTAGCACTGAATCAGAGGGCGCCTACTTCGATGCCTCATCCTCACTAAGCAGCGAGTCCGACTTGTCACATGAAAGCATGCCATCTGAAAATGAGCTAAACCCGGATGACAAGGAAGAAGCCGAATTCATGAGAGCTGAAAAGGTGGAAGAAGCAGCGCCACCTCAGGTAGAGCTTAAACAATTACCGCCGAATCTAAGGTATGCCTTTTTGGGTAATAAATTGACTTTTCCGGTGATAGTAAATTCCCACCTCACACAAGATCAACTTGAAAAACTCCTAGACGTCCTTAGGAGCCACAAAGATGTCTTGGGATACACTATTTCCGATCTCAAGGGAATAAGCCCTAGGCTTTGCACGCATCGGATCCATTTGGAGGATACCGAAGCCACCTCCATAGAGCCTCAAAGGCGGTTGAACCCGAACATGAAGGAGGTGGTTAAAAAGGAAATCCTAAAACTGCTTGAAGCCGGTATAATTTATCCTATCTCTGACAGTAGATGGGTCAGCCCCGTCCACGTTGTCCCCAAGAAAGGAGGGATGACTGTCATAAAAAATGACAAAGGTGAGCCAATATCCACGCGCATTGTCACGGGATGGCGAATGTGCATTGACTATAGGAGACTCAATAAAGCTACCCGAAAGGACCATTACCCATTGCCATTCATCGATCAAATGCTTGAACGCCTCGCGAACCATAAATATTTTTGCTATCTAGACGGGTATTCGGGTTTCTTCCAAATCCCTTTGCACGAAGATGACCAAGAAAAGACAACTTTCACTTGTCCCTATGGCACCTACGCATACCGTAGGATGCCGTTCGGCCTTTGTAATGCTCCCGCCACGTTTCAAAGATGTATGACATCCATATTTTCCGATTATATTGAAAATATTATGGAAGTTTTTATGGATGATTTCTCGGTTTATGGAAGTGAGTTTGACTCTTGCTTGGAAAATCTCACTAAAGTCCTAAAAAGATGCCAACAGAACAATCTCACTCTCAATTGGGAGAAGTGCCACTTCATGGTCACGGAAGGTATAGTTCTCGGACACCTTGTTTCCTCAAGAGGAATCGAGGTTGATAAAGCTAAGATTGAGGTAATCGAAAAACTTCCTCCTCCTATTAATGTCAAGGGCATTAGAGGCTTCCTTGGCCACGCGGGGTTTTACCGCCGCTTCATTAAGGATTTCGCCTCGATTGCCCGACCACTTACTTCCTTACTCGCTAAAGATGTTCCTTTTGACTTTTCAGGAGAATGCTTGCAAGCTTTCAACACCTTGAAGGAAGCGCTAATCTCAGCGCCCATCATCCAACCGCCGGATTGGAGCCTCCCTTTCGAGCTAATGTGCGATGCTAGCGACCAAGCCATTGGAGCGGTATTGGGACAAAGGAAAGATAGGAAGCTTCATGCGATATACTACGCAAGCAAGACATTGGATGAAGCGCAGAAAAACTACACAACTACCGAAAAGGAGCTTCTAGCGGTCGTCTATTCCATAGAAAAGTTTCGCTCCTACCTCCTCGGTTCCAAGGTGATTGTCCACACCGACCATGCAGCATTGAAGTATCTTTTAAACAAGAAGGAGGCCAAACCCCGGTTGATTAGGTGGATACTCTTGTTGCAAGAATTCGACCTAGAGATCAGAGATAAGAAGGGTACAGACAATGTCGTGGCAGATCATTTATCCAGGCTCATTCGCGATAAGGAGGATGAGAGCTTACCTATTGACGACACATTCGTTGATGAGAGGCTATATGCGGTAAGGGCCGAGGAAGTACCTTGGTATGCGGACTTCGTCAACTACTTGGCGTGCGGAATCAAACCGCATGGGATGTCCACGCAACAAAAGAGGAGATTTATGCACGAGGTCCGTAGCTATTTTTGGGAAGATCCTTACCTTTTCAAAATATGCAAAGATAATGTCATTCGTAGGTGTATTCCTAAGGAGGAGGCAACGTCCATCATTTTGCATTGCCACGGTCTACCATGCGGGGGACATCATGCCGCCTCTAAAACTACCGCTAAGATCTTGCAGAGCGGATTCTTCTGGCCCACAATGTTTAAAGACACTCACACTTTTGTGAAGGGTTGCGATAGATGTCAACGGACCGGGAATATCTCCAAGCGCAATGAGATGCCGATGAGACCCATCCAGGAGATTGAGCTTTTTGATTGTTGGGGAGTAGACTTCATGGGGCCTTTTCCGTCGAGCAATGGCAACAAGTACATCCTATTGGCCATTGACTATGTCTCCAAATGGGTGGAAGCTATTGCCACCCCTACTAATGATGCGAGGGTCGTCTCCAAATTCTTCAAGCAAAATATCTTTCCGCGCTTTGGAGTGCCGCGTACCTTGATAAGCGACGGGGGAAGCCACTTCATAGAGAACAAGTTTGAAGCAATGCTAAAAAAGTACGGGGTAAATCATAGGGTTGGAATGGCTTATCACCCCCAGACAAGCGGCCAAGTAGAAGTCTCAAATAGAGAAATCAAGCAAATTCTCGAAAAAACCGTAGATCGGTCTAGAAAGGATTGGTCAATGAAGTTAAACGATGCTCTATGGGCCTATCGTACGGCTTTTCGCACCCCCATCGGTACCACACCGTTCCGCCTAGTTTACGGGAAGGCTTGCCACTTGCCGGTAGAGTTGGAACACCGTGCATATTGGGCCATCAAGACCTTTAACTACGATTATAAGAGTGCGGCGGTGAGGCGACTCTTGGACATCAACGAACTTGATGAAATAAGGAGAGACGCCTATGAGAGCTCGAGGATTTACAAGGAAAGGACCAAGATTTTCCACGATGCCCGCATAACTGTCACGGACTTCAAGGTGGGAGACAAGGTCTTGCTCTACAACTCCCGACTCCGACTATTTCCCGGTAAGTTGAGGTCACGTTGGTCGGGACCTTTCACCATCAAGCACATACAACCGGGAGGAGCTTTCGAGTTGGAAAGCAAGGAAGGCACCACATTCAAAGTAAATGGGCAAAGGCTAAAACACTATTCCGAGGGGATCCCTACGGGCGAAATCAATAGAGTATATTTGCTTAAAGAGCGGTCGCATGATCTCTCGGACCTCCTTGATGAGGTGATAGAGGAGGCGATTCCTCACTCAATTGGTGCCCTTTTTGATGAAGAATTGGATGAAAGCCCGGATTTAGGCCATGAGGACAATAATGATGATTCCCCAGACTTCTCCGCTGATGAAGATGAAGGCGACACTGATGTCGCAAGGATTCGAGAGCTCTGCAAGCTCTCGAAATCAAAGTCTCCAAAGAAAGCTCCGCCGGTACGGAAATCGGCATCGCCGGCTAAGCCGTTGACCGGGGCAAATGCTAGCTTGGGGGAGCCTCCCCCCAACACTATTCGAGATAGGAGACCTCCGAGGGAGACCGCTACGCCGCCACGTCCGAACCCAAGCGCGCTCCCCGGAAAGTTTGACGGGTGCATCTCATGTGCACCAAACATCCCGCATTGATTGCAAATTTTAGGGGGTCGAGCTCACGACCTAAAACGAGCGCTTGTCGGGAGGCAACCCGACGGATTTTGCTTTATTTTCATTCGTTTTTCTTTATTTTCGTTTTAGAAATTTTTAGTATTTTGAGTCACCCGACCAAAAATTTTGTGATAACGGGTCCTATTTTTCTTGACAGGAGAGAAGATAGGTAGATCATCATGAGGAGGATGAACGAGACGATGAGGAGCGCCCCAAGAAGGCGTTCGACGCTTAGGAGGAGCATGAAATCGACTGGAGGAAGAAAGACAGAGTTTAGAGTCCAAACGAAGATAAACAGCAGAAATTAAGGCTCACTCGGCCGAGTATACTAGTCACTCGGCCGAGTCAAGAAGTTCGTCCGGCCGAGCCGCTCACGAACGAGGGAAGTCTGCTGTACCCAACTCTCTGTCTATTTTCCTCATTTCATAATAACTGCTACTCGGCCGAGTACATATATTCACTCGGCCGAGTAAAACGGATACCCTCCTAGGGCGAGTCATGCCGAGTAGCTTGAGTCACTCGGCCGAATGGACTTACTCCACTCGGCCGAGGCTGGCAAAGCCACTCGGCCGAAGCGACATCAGGGAGAAATTTTTAATTGCCTTGCTCGGCCGAGTGAGTAAAGTCACTCGGCCGAGTCGTAACTTTTTTTAATATAAAACCGAGGGGGGGGCACGGTTTTCGAAAACGAAAAAACCCTTCGCCCGCGCCCCCTCAGCTCTCCCTCGCCCGATCTCGCCTCGCCGCTCGCCCACTCGCCCGCGCGCGCCGCCGCTCGGCCTGCCGTCGCCGGCCGCCCGTCGCCGGACTCCGCCCGAGTCGCCGCCGGCCGCCCCGCCTCCGATCACCTCCGGTTCGCTTATTTTCACCGTTTTCTCCTCTCCTCGTGTATATTTTGAGGATCCATGTGCTAAACGCCCCCCTAACCCAAATCAATTCCTATATCTATCTGTTATACCCCTATTGCTCCATACATTTTGATTATTACTCGCTGATATCGCTTTTCCATGCGCAGGTTGCTTTTTGGAGCTTAGGGGAGCTCAGGGGAGTTTCTACGGGCTGCTCAGGACTTCGTGGAGGCGCGGACTTCGCACGCTTCCACTACTTAGCACTCGCGGCGTGTTTGGGTAAACTCTTTCCACTCTTGTGCACACGCCGCACTTTTCACTTTTTCGGCGCGCGCTCGGGGCAGATATGCCGCCCCGGACACGGCCGCGGTCGAAGAGAGCTTCCGCCAAGCGGAAGCGGTCGGATGATGCCGGCCCCTCCCACGAGTTGGAGGACTCTCCTCCACCGTCCCCCGCACACCCCGCACCGCCTGCAGGCCCCGCACACCCCGCACAGCCTGCAGCGCACCCACAGCCCGCACAGCCTCTCCCCGCCGATCCACAGCCACCACCACCGGCTCCACTGGTCGGGCCGCTCGGGATTACGTTCCGAGACGACGCACACCGCGCCGTCTTCGAGCGTATCTCCCAGCGCTCGATCGTACCCTCCAGGTTCGCACACCTCGCTGACCTAGGACGCCTGGGGGTACTTGAGGGGATGCTCACGTTGTACGACAACGTGGGCTGGCGAGATTTTTTCCAGGTGTCGGCGGATACTTTTACCCGTCCGACACTTGAGGTTTTGAGTTCTATCGCCCGGACCGATGAGGGATGCTCATTCCGGTTCATGGATCGAGAGTGCCAGGTCACTCTCGATATGATGAGAGCATTTTTCTCTTGGCCCGCAGTCCCCGGAGCCGATCGCGGTTATGGCCCCACACATATCCCTCCACCCTCTTTCGACGCCGGTGCCTTCTGGGCACGTATCACGGGTCTACACGCCGCCTTTGACCCTAGTAGGGCCAAGGCCTCGGCCATCGTACATCCCTGCCTACGCATTGCCCAGCGCCTCATGGCGACTACCTTTTTGGCCAGATATGAGCCGGGCACGATGTCTACGCCAGAGCTTTACATGCTCTATGCGATGACACGTCCCAGAGCTCTATCTAGGGATGGAGACGAGCTTGTCCCCGCCGTCGTGATCGATATCGCGGCATGGTACTTAGACCGCATCATTGTATCGGTGGGCGCTCGCTCACCGATATGCTGCGGCGGCCTGATTACCCTGCTGGCTCTTATGACCGGCGAGGATTTCCCCGACGACCTGCGACGCGTTCCGGGCCCCACTTCCTTGTCGATAGACGTTATGGCCCGGATGAAGATGCTGCGTCCGCACGGCGAGCGTCACTGGGTCTGGTTGCACGGCCCCTATGGGGCCGATTACATGATTCTCCCGAGCCCTGCTCGGACTCTGATTGCACCAGCTCACGTTGACTGGCTTCCGGCGATGGATGTCCTCATCCCCTCCGCCTACGTGCTCGAGGCCGAGGAGGCCGAGCAGGGCCCCGCTGCCCACGCTGCCCAGGCTGCTCCCGCAGACCCTGCTGCGCACCCTGCCGAGCCTGCTGCCCACCCCGTCGACCCTGTGGCCTCTCAGCTTGTTCCTGACGCTTCCACTGCTCTTGACACTTCTGTCCCTACCTCTGCCTGTGTCGAGAGTACTTTTGCTGAGCCCACTTCCACCACTGTCACCACTTCCGAGGCTGTCCCCACCACTCCCTCTGCCACCTCAGGCCCTCTGTCCGTGGAGCCCCTTTGCTCCGCACTCCCCGAGCGCCCGCCGACCATAGTCGAGTGCGGAGAGCCCTCGTTCACTTCGGTCGTGGAGACCATGGTTAGCATGATCTCCGCTGGGGTTGCACCTTTTGGACCGCACACTTCTGCCCCAGCGGGAGATTCCTCTGTCTCCACCGCCGCCTTATTCTCCGAGAGCGTCGTGGCGTCTGTCCACACGTCTGTGCCACGGACCTCTCTGGCCACCTCGTTACCTCTTTTGCACGCCCCCTTCGCTGCCGCTGCCTCCACTTCTCGCCAGCCGGCGTCCCGGCCTCACACCGAGGCCAGGCCCGCTTTTCCAGGCGCGGCCCCTTTTGTCCCATTCCCTGCTGAGCCCGTTACATACTCCACACGCGTACGCCAGCCTCGCCCTGCACAGCCTAGACCGGTGCGTCCCTCTGCACCACCCCCGCCCGACACTGTACTGCAGAGCATACGTGCTCTTGAGGTGGCGGTGAGTGGTCTTAGAGGAGACCTTCGGACCCTGTCCTCCACCGTCTCTACGCTGTCTGGACGCTTTGACCTGATCCCTCAGATCCACTACTGCCTGACGCAGATCTTAGAGCGTCTCCCGCGCGTACCCCCACCCACCCCGCAGGTTCCCACACACACACCCACACACGCTCGACCTGCTTCCACTCCCACGCCCACCCCAGCTCAGCAGCCTACACCTCCACCACCACCACCTCCGCCTCAGGACGGAGACGGCGCGGCACCGCCTTCTTAGGCACTCTTGATGCCTTGATCCATTCCTGTCGTTGTGCTGCCCGTCTCTGCTGGGTCCTGATGCACTTTTGTCCACCCCCCTCCCCTCACTTATTTTGGGATTATATTTCTGATCATATCTATTTGTGCATATCATATCATATCTACTTGGGATTCTCATTTTTGATCACATCTATATATATCTTTTTTGGGAGAGAGGGAGAGTTCGGGGTGCCATATTTATTTTCGTATCACTCCTAGCTGTGCATGCATCATTTCCGCATCATACTTTCATTTCTTTTTTGTCTTTCTTTTCATTTTTCCATGCATGCATCCTCACTTGCCCCTCACATTGCTTGTCTCTCTGTGTGCCACACTTTGCACATTGAGGACACTGTGCCGTTTAGCTTGGGGGAGTGAGCTTTCACGCTCTTTTTTTCGATTTGCCACCTTTATTTTCAGTTTTTCACACCGCTTTTCACTTTTGCACTCATTTTTCGTTATTTTCCTTTTGTTTCGCCATGCATCACGTTTTCCTTACTTTCCTGTGTGCCGCATTGCATAGTTCTATTTTCCTTTTATCTTTACTTCTTCCTTATTTTTCATCTCATGCTAGAGATGAATTTTCTGTGATGATGTCTACGTGGAGTTAGCTTATTCTATATGCATGCTATATTTGTCGTGTCTTAGATTTCATTTCTGATATCATATGCTATGACTCGCTTGCATTTAGAAATAGGAGCCCACACTTTTCCTCATGAAAATGGATGAAATTTTATTATTAGCTGAGCCTGAATATTCATATGTATGCTATCACAGAAAACACACCAAGATTCACGCATTGAATGCCTATATCTGGAGTACTGACTTCTTTTCCTTTATCACTTCTATATGCATGAATTGTACACTTCACTTTCGGATGATTGAATGATTGTTAGCTATGATATATCTGGATTAGTTAGCTTTTTTGCGATCGAAACTGAGTAGATTAGATTACCCTGCTGAAGTTGTCGTGCATGTCTTATAGAGTGAGCCGAGAGTTATATTTATTTCTTTCTCCACAAATCTTGAACAACATTTCTCTACTTTTAAAATCATTGGTGAATCTCCCCTTAGTGATTCTATTTTATGGCATTTCCCCCGCTATTAATTCCTAGCTCCAAATCTCTTATTCCAAAAAAAAAGAAAAAAATATATATATATTAAAAGAGAGAAAAACATTCTCGTATATCATTATCTCTCTTTGAATTGGGATCGTTGTATATATGATAGAAAAAAGAAAAAAAAGAGAAAAAAAAAGGGAAAAAAAAAGAAAAAAAAATCCTCAATAAAAGATCCCATCTCGCTTATTTTCTTTCTTTCTTCTTTCTCTTCTTTGCCTTTGGAGCTTTATAAAAATGGGGATGTAAATATTTTTGTGCCACCACGCTTATAGATAAGCTTGGGGGAGGAGATCCATTGATGTGTGAGAGAGCGACTACTTGACATAGCACGACAACCTAGGCTAAGTAATATTCTATACTCGGTGAGATTGTTTCTAGCTTTACGAAATCCAGAAATCTAAGCCTAGCATTCATTTCATGAAACCCATACTTTTCTATTCTCTCTATTCTATGATGTGATACTCTTATACTCCAGATAGAAAGCGTTCAATTGAAAAGTGTGTGATCTGAGACTTGTATACCGCTTTAGATGATTCAGGCGATGTTAATTTTAAAATCATTCTGTTTCTCATGATTATACCGTAGTTCGTGGGTTTTCTATTTTCTACTTGCACTATTCTACTATGATATCAAAATGAGATTCTTTGACATGTATTTCTCACTCGGTGCATGCCATAAGAGTAAGTGAAACCCACGTCCTGAGAAAATGATCTAGCATCCTACCTCTTCTTTCTTTCTTCCTTTATTTTCGTTTGGTTTTCATTCTTCTTCGTTTTTCATTTTTTTTTCGTTTTTTCGCCGTTTTCGTTTTCCGAATCCACCGGGTTCGCTTTTTACTTATCTTCCTCGAGGACGAGTAAGAGGCAAGCTTGGGGGATTTTGATCACTCCTTATTTCACACCCTTTTCCCGCATGTTTGCATGCCATTTTGATCGCCCAAACCATGTTTTTCACGATATATCGACGATATTGCGATGCTTTTCACGATTTGTTGTTTTTGTCGCATTTCAGGTGATTTGGCACGATTAGGAGTGATCTCGAGATGCGTGTAATCTAGACGGCCACCGACGACCTCCCCGAGGGGTATTTTGCTATTAGAGAGGAGCGGAAGAAGAATGGACGTCGCCGGAGCGACGAGGAGGCCAAAACGACCAGTTTGGGCATTTTTTGTGTCCCACTCGGCCGAGTGGAGGAGCCACTCGGCCGACCAGCGAGACACTGCTCGGCCGACCAATTCAGACACGAGTTACCTGTGCACTCGGCCGAGCACAGAAGACCCACTCGGCCGAGTGACGATACCACGTCCGCCCGAGTGGCGCCCAGACGAAGGCTCTCAAAAAGACCGAAGTTACTGTTTTTCGGCCTCTGAGCTTCAGAAGACCCACTCGGCCGAGTGGCAAATCCCGTCCGCCCGAGTGAAGTGAAGCCATCGGCCGAGTGACGACAACTCACTCGGCCGAGCCGCCCCCGAACTGAAGACCCCTGAAGCCCACGACTTACTGGAAATTGACAGGGTTTTCACTCGGCCGAGTGACTTTTGTCACTCGGCCGAGTGCGATGCGCTGCCTGTAGCGAAATTTGCGGAAAACAGGCTGTGCAGGGGCGTTTTGGTCAGGATTTTTGGACGATTTTTGGGGCTATTTAAGCTCTGTTTTTACCCTAGTTTGGGAGCCTCCTCTCAGATTTTTTGCAGCTTTTTGAGTCTACTTTTTGGCTTTATTAATTGTGATTGGTGAAGAGAAAAAGTAGACTCAAAAAGCTGCAAAAAATCTGAGAGGAGGCTCCCAAACTAGGGTAAAAACAGAGCTTAAATAGCCCCAAAAATCGTCCAAAAATCCTGACCAAAACGCCCCTGCACAGCCTGTTTTCCGCAAATTTCGCTACAGGCAGCGCATCGCACTCGGCCGAGTGACAAAAGTCACTCGGCCGAGTGAAAACCCTGTCAATTTCCAGTAAGTCGTGGGCTTCAGGGGTCTTCAGTTCGGGGGCGGCTCGGCCGAGTGAGTTGTCGTCACTCGGCCGATGGCTTCACTTCACTCGGGCGGACGGGATTTGCCACTCGGCCGAGTGGGTCTTCTGAAGCTCAGAGGCCGAAAAACAGTAACTTCGGTCTTTTTGAGAGCCTTCGTCTGGGCGCCACTCGGGCGGACGTGGTATCGTCACTCGGCCGAGTGGGTCTTCTGTGCTCGGCCGAGTGCACAGGTAACTCGTGTCTGAATTGGTCGGCCGAGCAGTGTCTCGCTGGTCGGCCGAGTGGCTCCTCCACTCGGCCGAGTGGGACACAAAAAATGCCCAAACTGGTCGTTTTGGCCTCCTCGTCGCTCCGGCGACGTCCATTCTTCTTCCGCTCCTCTCTAATAGCAAAATACCCCTCGGGGAGGTCGTCGGTGGCCGTCTAGATTACACGCATCTCGAGATCACTCCTAATCGCGCCAAATCACCTGAAATGCGACAAAAACAACAAATCGTGAAAAGCATCGCAATATCGTCGATATATCGTGAAAAACATGGTTTGGGCGATCAAAATGGCATGCAAACATGCGGGAAAAGGGTGTGAAATAAGGAGTGATCAGTAGGCCATCCTTCTCCCTCTCCGGTCCCCTCCGAGGCCCGCCGTCATTACTTGTCTCGCATACGCCTTCTTTCTCGACGACGATGCCCCACCTGAAGATGGGCCGCCGCATATCGTATTTATGCGCATGACGGGTTTCGGGGGGTGAAGCTCTTCCCGCTCGTCGTTTGCCGGAGGGTCTGCCCTCCGTGCCCTTCGGTGGTTCCCCTCTTCCTGGTCAGGTCTCCGGGCTCCGACGAAGTCCCCCAAGTGGCCCACCTGGATCAGCCGCTCGATTTCCCTTTTGAGGGTGAAGCAGTTGTCGGTGTCGTGGCCGTGGTCCCGGTGGTATCGGCAGTATTTCTTGAAATCTCTTCGGGCGGGGTCCGACTTCATTTCTCGGGGCGGCTCCGGCAGCAGTCCGGCCCGTGTAGCCGTGGCCATTACCTCAATCAAGGAGGCGTTGAGTTGGGTGTAATGTGCCCTTAGGGGGCCTTCTTGTCTCGGGGCAACTCGAGGGAGCCCTTGGGCCGGAGCGAAATCGCGCGCCGGGCCAGGTCGGTCTTGCGGACGGGGCCCGGGCTGTTCCCTCCTTGGTCGGGCCAGTTGTTCGCGGCCACGGTGCCCCTCTTCCTGCCTCGGCCGTGGGTGTGACCGGGGTTCGCCTTGGGGGGGTTTCGCCGGGGGGAATAAGGCCTTGGCGCCGAGAGTCTCCTCGGCCAGCGCGTGTCTCTCCGCCATAGCTACCAACGCTTCATAGTCGGTCGGCGGATCCCAGAGCAGTGATTTGTGGAGGCTCCGAGTCCGCAGCCCCGTTTTGAAGGCCAGCATAAGCACTTCATCGCCACACGTCACCACCGCCCGTCTTTCTTCCTGAAAACGGCGGAGGTATCTACCCGTCGTCTCTCCCTCTCCTTGGACTATCGTGCTGAGATAGTCTAAGGGCTTCTTTTTTGTTCGCCCGGCCCGGAACTCTTGGCAGAACTTATGGGATAGTTCGCCAAAGCTCCCTACGGACCTCGCGGGCAAGCCGAAGTACCAGTCCAGCGCGGTGTCCCTCAGGCTTTGGGAGAAATGTCGGCAAAGGAACGCCTCATCCACGTCCTGGGCTTCCATCGCCCCCGGTATTGTTGCACGTGCGTGAGGGGGTCGCCCCTCCCATTGTACGTGGCCAAGTGAGGGGGTTTGAACCTTACGGGCCTGGGGGCAGAAGTGATCCACCGGGGAGTGGCGTGGCCTCCTCCGGGTAGGTCGGGCGATCCGGCGCATCCCCCCTCCGCCACTCGGGGGTCGGGCTTCGGTCGCGCCTCGGCCGCCGACGGTCCTCCGTCCCCGGTGAGTAGCCCGACGGTCTCCAGGCGGGGCTCCTTCCTTGGGCCGAGGATTCGACAGGTTGCGGGCTACGGTCCTCCCAGCGCCCACGCCTCCTGGCCAGCTCTCCTCGGGCCTCCATCCGTTCTTGATTCTCCCGAAGGAGTCTTTCACGCTCGGTGGTGAGGAAGCGTAGTTGCCGACAAACGGCTTCCTCGCGCAGGGTATCGGAGGGGTGGTGTTGGTGATGGGGGCCGCCCCCTCCAGGCGGGGACCTGTTCAGCATCGGGTCCCGCCCGTTCCCCGGCCGCCGGGCCGTCGTCGCCTCGTCCAGGAGTTCTCGGTTGCTCCTGTTCTCCATCCTTAGCCTCTCGCGCTCCGCGATGATGAAGCGAAGCTGGCGGCGGGCGGCCTCCTCTTCCTGGTAAGCCTTCCGGGTGGTCTCGGCCGCCTCGTCCAGACGCCTCTGCGCGGCGGCCGCCTCCCCCAGGCGCCTCCACCGCTGCGCGACTTCTTCCTCCTCTTCCAGGAGCCTTTGCTGGGCCGCGATCTCCTCAGCGAGCCCCCTATGCTCCCCCTCCTCCTCGAACTGAGGGTGGAGGTTTCGCCTCACGTTCAGGGGCTCTGAGGGGCCGGGCGGAGGTCCCGTTCCAGCCGTCTGACAGCCTCCCCTGGCCTGAGCAACGGCCTCGAAGCTCTTCAGGACGGCGGGGACTGAAGTGTGTTCGATCTCGGAGCCCATCCCCAGAAGGGGGTCGGACGCCGGGGTGATTTGTAGGGAGAGCGGTTCCTGTCCCACGGGATCTTTGCCGTGGTCCGGGTTCCGCGAGATCGGTATGGAATCTAACATGGGTGTGACCCTTCGTTCCCACAGACGGCGCCAATTGTTACGAGGTGAAACTCGCGTACAATGAATTTGTATTAATGGGAACCAAGGGCACGGTGGTTATGTGGAGAAGGGGGTTTAGGTAGGCTATTTGACAAGCGATTAGTGGGGTGAAGAAGTCGATCTCGACGCCAGTGACGGTTGCGGGGCTGAATCTCGCCGGATGCGGCTGGACAAGGTTGAACGGCAGGGGGGTGACGCCGACTGGTGTTGATAGGCGAGTTCTCCTGCAACACAAACAACTCGTCAGAAGGGCCGGGTTGGGGGTTCAACCCTTAGCCCCTCCGATGCCTAAGTCAGTGATAGGGCTTAAAATGGGGGGCTGGTCACGCCGGTCGGACTAACGGTGTTTCGACCGCGCGTGGCGAGCTATGGGTGGGAGAACAAAGATATGGAAGACCTTTGCACTCGTGTGTGAATAGTTGAATCAGAGAGAATTCTGCAGCATCCCCCTTTTCCGTAAGAGGAGGGGGGAGTATTTATACCTGACGGATGATGACTTGGCACGCTGAGCTGGCTCGGTTGTCAGCGGAAGCTTCGGACAAGGACATCGGGAACAGGAGTTTCTGACCTGCCTCTATCAGGCGGCGTAACGGCCAAGAGGTGCTTTTGTCGGGATGTCAGGGCCGAAAGCACCAACCGCCGGTCAGGTCAGCCGCCTGGGGGTGCTTTGTCAGGCGGTCGGGTGACGTATGTGTCAGTTGTGCATTTGTCCTAGGCTGTTTGTCGTTAGCGTCGAACTAAAGGTCTGGCTTATTTTAGGCGCCGCGGTTCGCGGGAATCGGACGGGCCGTTCCGGTCGGGGGTAGTCCGGCCCGACCACGCCCGTCCGTAGGCTTGGCCTTGATACCCAAGCGTCCCCAAGCGCGCTACCCCAATGGGCCGGGCGGCCGCGGTTGTTCGCCTCGGCCGGCTACAGTTGCTCGCCTCGGCTGTTTCGGGGGGGGCGCCGTAAGGCGTGCCTATCTCCATGATGGCCCGGGTCCTCGGGGCGGCGGCCCTGATTGTTAAAGGGTGAGCTAAAGGGGTGTGTTAGCGGATCCGGGCGGGAGTCGGGCTATTATGATCTTTAGGTCGTAACAGTGTACTTATATGAACTTAGGACATGACACATAGTCTTAGAATAGTTATTGACTTGAACAGATGACTAGAGACCTAACTAAATAGGAAACGTGTCACGCCCCGTTTCCCTAAAATGGAGGCGAGACGTGAGAAGGTCCGCACGAGAGTGGAGCTGTGAAGCCCCAAACCCGATAAGCGTCAATAAAACATAAGCAGGTCCCTGTAACCAAAAATGGAACAACAATAATAACACAAGGAGAGACAGAAATAAAATCTCATATCTCATAATTTGTCCAACAAAAAAAATTTAGTTCAACTTCCAGAAAAGCCACCAGGCTAAAAGAAAGAGTCTAAGGCCCAGAACAAGGCCAACAAAAGTAACAACGTACCAAAGTATAGGTGCTACGTACCGACAACAAAATAGCAGTCTAAACAAAAAGGGAAAGCTCAACGAAGACACTAGGACTGGTCCCCAGTGTCCACGTACTCCTCGCCAAACACAGGCTCGGGCTCGGCGTCAGCAAACACCTCGTCCTCAACAATGTACTCAGGCTCAGGATCTAACATGTGTCACCCAAAAGAGTAAAGGGGCACATGTCAGCAAGTCTAAAAGACTTGGGCAAGGAAACTGAAAGTAAGGCAAACTAACAACCTAGCAGTTATAGTATGCATGACATGGCAGTTTTAACATGAGTGCACAAGCAAGACATGGTGAAACAATAAGTACAAGAGAACAATTATCGGGACAAGTCAAGAGTAGCCAAGCTACTAACAATCTCAATCATTTCACTAGTCACGTTTCACGTTGTTTGTAGATGTTTACGCCTTACAGCTGAACGGTTGGCGTTCACGCTGAGTGGCCGCTTAACACTACCCCAGAACCCAGAGTTTACGCCTTACAACTGCAGTTGCTGATCGGGCAGACTCCCAGTTGAATGACTGCGTAACTCTTACCCCATCCCACACGTAAACAAGCCAGGGTCCCTGTACATGAGCCCAGTAAATGAGCCAGGGTTGCCCCGCACGGGAGCTTGTTTTCTATATCACGAATCAGGAAGTATTTGGCGTAGGGGACACCTAGCCTCAATATCGAGCGTTGGGGTTAGCAACTCATTATGCTCGCTTCTGGTCACGAGTCAGGAAGTACAAGTATTGTAGCGTGTGCTACACAATCACGGGAACATTTAAAGAATGCAATGACATGACAATTAATTCGCGTACCGGTAATTGAAATTAAACATGGCATGGTAGTTTTATGCAACATGATAAATGACGGATCTAGCTTCGTTGTCAAGCTAGATCCTGAAATTGCGCCTAGGCGAGTATCATTTCGTCGCCTAGTCTCTTTTACGCCTACAACAAGCAAATGGCCTAAGACATGGCCCAAAACCCTAAGTGGTAAGTTTCACTTGCCTAGCACCGAGGATGAAGATCACGAAGGTTCGTCCCACGGACGCTAATCTACGGGGAAGTCGCTGTTATGGAGAAACAATCATCAAAACAACATTCATTTCATTAGGGTTTCACAAAAACACAATGGGTTATGAAAACATTAAGAGATCGATTATTACCGTATCGGAAACGGAAGAACGATGCCGAGCAAGCACGGCAACGGAAGAAACGCTCCGGGGAACCTAGGGTTCAGATCTGGAATAGATGGGGAAATTCTGGAGAAATGGGTTTTGATGTGGATTTTGGGGGTTTGATGAAAGTTTAAGGAAGATGAGAGGTAGAATGTGTTAAGTGAGGGTTTGGATGATGGAGGATGAGCTTGGAATGAAGGAATAAGGGTTTGAGGTAGTAGGGGGCTCAATGGGGGAGAAATTAGGTTTAGAGTTGAAGAAGAAGAAGAAGAAAACGTTTGGGAGGGGTTTAAATAGGAAGTGCTGGCGGCTGCCCAGAAATTAGGGTTTCGACACTGATTAGTCGGTCAAAGAAGGTTGGCTGACCGACTAGTTTAGCAACTAGTCGGTCGGTCGATTAACTGTGACCGACTAACACCAAGCAGCGAAAGTAGGGAAAAATCTGGGTAATGAATTAGTCGGTCAAAGAGCAACCACTGACCGACTAGTTTGGGAACTAGTCGGTCGGTTGACCAACGCAGACCGACTAAGTCCAAACAGTAACTCCTGTACAAAAATAGGATTTAGATTTAGTCGGTCAAAGAACAACTACTGACCGACTAGTTTCGAACCTAGTCGGTCGATGAATGTTCTTAGACCGACTAAAAGTGAACAGTACTCGACTGTACAGAAGAACTAGAAATTAGTCGGTCTGAGTACAAAACTTAACCGACTAGTTTAACAACTAGTCGATCGAAATATGAACTTAGACCGACTAAGAATGAACAGTAACTGGTACCAAAAATAGTTTAAAGAGTTAGTCGGTTAAAGAAGCATTGCCGACCGACTAGTTTGCAACCTAGTCGGTCAACCAACGTTCTTAGACCAACTAACGATAAACAGTAACTCCTGAGAAATTGATAAAGCCAACTAGTCAGTTCAAGAAGGTTTTCCGACCGATTGGATCGTCATCTAGTCGGTCGGTGACCCTTCTTACACCGGCTAACGTGCACCAAAAGTTCCGAAATGGATCGCGAGGCTCCGGGATCGATTCCTAAGACTCCTAGGCTTGATCTAACAATAAGATATGACCGATACGAAGCCCGTCATGAATGACTTACTCCGAAATCGACGATCAACGAAAGAAGCTAGAAAATCACGACGAAACGATTGAAAATGAAAGGTACGGAGACGAAACCACATATAAGGAGAAAATTCACCAAAACATATAATATAATTTAATAAATCCAGATACATGAAAACCAGTCGTTACATCCTCCCCAACTTAAAAAAAATTCCGTCCTCGGAATTTCCCAACACTCACGTGTCCGAGAACAAAAGTGGGAAGCGCTCTCGCATCTCATCCTCATTCTCCCAAGTAGACTCTCTAGGCGAGCCGTGTCGCCACATCACCCTCACAAGATTGACAATGTTGTTCCGAAGTGACTTCTGACGCCTGTCCAGAATCTGCACTGGCTGCTGGTCATACGTCATATCGGGGCGAACGGTAATCTCCGAGAAATACACAGCATGAGATGGATCTCTAATGTATCGACGAAGCTGCGACACATGGAAAACATTGTGAACTCCTTCCAGAGATGGCGGCAAGGCTAAGCGGTAAGCTACCTCGCCAACTCTCTCCAGAATGTCAAACGGTCCAATGTATCGCGGGCTCAACTTCCCTCGCTTCCCAAAGCGAATCACACCACGATTCGGGGAAATCTTCAAGAACACATGGTCGCCCGGCAAAAACTCCAAAGGACGACGTTTAGCATCTGCCCAATACTTAAAACGGTCCTGAGCAATTCTCAACCTCTCCCGAATGTTCCTGACAATATCCATGGCCTCCACGATCATCTCAGTTCCCAACAGCTCCTGATCACCAACATCATCCCAACTCAATGGTGATCGACATTTCCTTCCATAAAGAGCGGCGAAAGGCGACATGCCAATACTCGCCTGGAAGCTGTTGTTGTAAGAAAACTCTACCAGATGTAGATGGTCCTCCCACGAACCCTTGAAATCCAACATGCACGCCCTCAGCATGTCCTCCAAGATCTGAATCGTCCTCTTGGACTGGCCATCCGTCTGCGGATGGTACGCCGTGCTGAAACTCAGACGCGTATCCAAACTCTTCTGTAAACTCTGCCAGAACTGAGATGTGAACCTCGTGTCTCTGTCCGACACGATACTCACGGGGACTCCGTGAAGTGGTACGACCTCCTACACGATTCACATTACATCACTATCCAAACTAGGAAAAGGAAATAAAAACGGAGAGTAAAAGAATTTACCTCCATATATCTCCTCGCTAGCGCCTCAGTGGACTGTCCTACTCGGAATGGAATAAAGCGCGCGGATTTGGTCAATCGATCTACGATCACCCAAATCGCGTCATTCTGCTTCGAACTCCGAGGTAGTCCAGTCACGAAATCCATAGTGATGTGTTGCCATTTCCACTCCGGAATCGGAAGCGGTTGTATCAACCCTGTCGTATGCTGATGCTCCGCCTTTACTTGCTGGCAAACCAAGCACTTGGCTACACTCCGAGCCACACTCCTCTTCATGCCATGCCACCAATAGTTCAGACAAAGATCCTGGTACATCTTGGTCCCACCAGGATGCACAGAATACGGCGAACTATGTGCCTCCACCATCAACTCCTCTCTAATATCCCCAGCTGGCACACACAACCTGGCTCCAAACCTCAGCGAGCCATCCTCATGAATCAAAAAGTCAGTCCGCAGACTGGCTTCTACCTGCTCCCGAATCTTCACCAGCTTCGGATCCTCAGCCTGGCCAGCCTTGATCCTATCCACGATCGTCGATTGTATCTGCATACACATCAACGAAGAAGCCTCCCCAGGAAGAACAATCTCCACACCAGACCCGCAAAAATCCTGCTGCAATCTCCACTGCGAGGTCAAAATCATCACCGCTGGAAGCCTACTCAGCGCATCAGGAACCACATTCACCTTGCCAGGGTGAAACTGCAAATCAATCTCATAATCCGCCATGAGCTCCAACCATCGACGATGTCGCATGTTGAGCTCCTTCTGAGTAAAAATATACTTCAAGCTTTTGTGATCGATGAAAATCTTCACTTTCTCACTCAGCAGGAAGTGCCTCCAAATCTTAAGAGCAAACACAACAGCAGCCAACTCCAAATCATGCGTCGGGTAATTCTTCTCATGAACCTTGAGCTGACGAAACGCATACGCCACAACATGTCTGTGCTGATGCAACACACAACTGAGACCCTTGCCAGAAGCATCGCAAAAGATCTCAAATCCACCGCTGCGATCAGGCACAACAAGAATAGGGGCAGTCGTCAACCTCTCCCTCAGAACGCCAAAGGCATTCTCACAATCACCCGACCAAACAAAAGGTACATCCTTCCGCATCAATCTGGTCATCGGCTCAGCAATACGGGAAAAATCCTTAATGAAACGTCGATAGTAACCAGCAAGTCCAAGGAAACTCCGGATCTCATACGCTGACTGCGGAACAGGCCACTCTCTGATGGCCCTAATCTTCTCGGGATCCACTGAAATACCATCTCCAGTCACCACATGCCCGAGAAAAGCAACTCTGTCCAGCCAAAACTCGCACTTCGAAAACTTAGCATACAACCGATGCTTCCTCAAAATCTCCAACACCGTCCTCAAGTGCGAGGCATGCTCTTCCTCCGATTTTGAATAGATCAGAATGTCGTCAATAAAGATAACGACAAACTTATCCAAAAATTCGTAGAAAATCAGGTTCATCAGATTCATGAAAACTGCGGGTGCATTGGTTACACCGA
This sequence comes from Scilla litardierei, assembly GCA_030789695.1. Lineage (NCBI taxonomy): Eukaryota > Viridiplantae > Streptophyta > Magnoliopsida > Asparagales > Asparagaceae > Scilla > Scilla litardierei. Next base: position 69,310,788 of record CM061141.1, read on the forward strand.
AAGGCATAACCATAAACTCATAGTGTTCATACTTCGTCCTGAACGCTGTCTTCGGAACATCTCCCTTCTTCACCTTCAACTGATGGTAACCACTCCTCAAATCCAATTTAGAAAACACCCTCGAACCTCCAAGCTGATCAAAAATATCATCGATGCGAGGCAACGGGTATTTATTCTTGATGGTCACCGCATTCAACTCCCGATAGTCCACGCACATGCGACGCGAACCATCCTTCTTCTTCACCAGCAGCACCGGTGCTCCTCACGGAGACACACTAGGATTGATATAACCCTTCTGCAAAAGCTCATCTAGCTGCTTTCGCAATTCCTCCAACTCAGCGGGTGCCATACGATACGGCGCCTTCGAAATCGGCTGCGCTCCCGGAACAAGATCAATAGAAAATTCTAGAGATCGATCAGGTGGCAAACCAGACATCTCCTCAGGGAAGACGTCATCAAAATCCCGCACCACATCTGGCCTCTCCAACTCCATCTGCAAAGCCACAACCTCCACCGGCCTGGCCCAAAACCTGACAGGACCAAGCGAGCTGCTACCACGGCTAAACTCAAATACTGGATGTCCGGGAATCTCGAACACCACCTTCTTCCTCCGACAGTTGATCGTAGCATAGAAGCTCGCAAGCCAATCCATCCCAAGAACTGCATCATAGTTGATGATGTCGTGGACAATGAAATCAGCGTAAAGCTCATGTCCACAGACCACCAACGAGCAAGAATTACAACCAAGATGCACTGAGACCACGCCATTCCCTGTAACGATATTTCAACTCTTGGGAAGAGGGGACGTAGACAAGGAATGCTTCTCCACGAAGCTCCGAGAAATAATGCACATCGATGCACCGGAGTCAAAGAGGACTCGTGCAGGAAATGTGCACACCAAAACCACACCTAACAAGTAATTAACAATCAAACCCTAGTCTAGCAAACAATCATGTTCAAGCAAACAACATAATCTAACAATCAAAACCAGCTAGGAAAGTAACAGCTAGATTGAGGATTACCTGCGATAACCTCATCCACAGCCTCGCTCTCCACAACGGTCATCAGAAAAGCCTGCCTCCTCGGCGGAATAGCCTACTGAAAAGCCTGCCTCTGTGGAACAAGAGCTGCTCCACGTCCAGCAGGAACAGGCGCTCGCTGCTGCAACGGCTGTGCTGCAACAGGTGCCCTCCACAGCGGATTCGCATGCCGACAATCCTTCGCGACATGAGAAGTATCACCGCAAACCAAACACTGGTCCAGAAACCTCCTACACTGATCCTTGATGTGGCCAGGCCTGCCGCAAAAATGGCAAGTCTTCTGAATAGGCCCTCCTGGCCTCTTGAACTGAGCTGGCTGATTAGGCTTGAAACCAGGCCTAACCACCGCCCTGGCCTGCTCCATAGGCCTCTTCCCAGCACCGAAAACATGTCCTCTCCTCTGACTCAGGTTCAGCTCCTGCCTCCTCGCAGCGACCAGAACCTTCTGATAAGAGTCCAGATCAGAGGAAGACACAAAACTCTGGAGCTCCAAAGCAAGTCCCTGCAGGAACCTCTGAGCCCTCTCATCAGTATCCTGCACCATCTTCGATGCGAACCGACTCAGCCTAGTGAACTCTTTATGGTACAGGTCCACCGTCAAGCTCCCTTGCTTCAGATCAATAAAGCGCTGCAGCATCTCCTTCCTAGCAGCCTTCGGAAAGAACTCCTCATCAAACCTGGACTTAAAGGTAGCCCAAGCTATCGGCTCCACCAGCATCTTCTCTTCCGCATCCCACCAGTTCCAAGCATTATCCTTGAGTTGCATCTTCGCCAAATCAACACATCCAGCCGGGGTGATCTTGGCCATCTTCAAGTTATCCTCTATGTTCCGAATCCACTCATCGACAGCCAGAGGACCCTTAGACCCATCAAAATATGCGGGACCCAGCTCCCGAAATTGCTTCGCTCCCGGCTCGGAGCGAGGGGCATCCGGAAGTGCCCAGGCAGCTCGAGCAAGTGGAGCATTCTGGACTTGCAGGAGCACGCCCTGCTACACTTGCATCATCTGGAGCATCATCTGCATCATCTCTCCATTGGTGGGTTCCCGCTCAGGCTCCTCATCATGAGGGGGCGCACCACTACATCCACCACGGGTGAATCGCCTTCCTACCATCTAATGACATAGAAAACGAAGCAGATTAGACTCATAGCTTATGACTCGGACGTCGAACTAAGTTTATTGGACATTCTAATATTATTATCGTTATTCCGATAATCGCAGTTACAGAAGAGGACCTGCATGGGCCACCAACAAAACCTGTCACGCCCCGTTTCCCTAAAATGGAGGCGAGACGTGAGAAGGTCCGCACGAGAGTGGAGCTGTGAAGCCCCAAACCCGATAAGCGTCAATAAAACATAAGCAGGTCCCTGTAACCACAAACGGAACAACAATAATAACACAAGGAGAGACAGAAATAAAATCTCATATCTCATAATTTGTCCAACAAGAAAAATTTAGTTCAACATCCAGAAAAGCCACCAGGCTAAAAGAAAGAGTCTAAGGCCCAGAACAAGGCCAACAAAAGGAACAACGTAACAAAGTATAGGTGCTACGCACCGACAATAAAACAGCAGTCTAAACAAAAAGGGAAAGCTCAACGAAGACACTAGGACTGGTCCCCAGTGTCCACGTACTCCTCGCCAAACACAGGCTCGGGCTCGGCGTCAGTAAACACCTCGTCCTCAACAATGTACTCAGGCTCAGGATCTAACATGTGTCACCCAAAAGAGTAAAGGGGCACATGTCAGCAAGTCTAAAAGACTTGGGCAAGGAAACTGAAAGTAAGGCAAACTAACAACCTAGCAGTTACAGTATGCATGACATGGCAGTTTTAACATGAGTGCACAAGCAAGACATGGTGAAACAATAAGTACAAGAGAACAATTATCGGGACAAGTCAAGAGTAGCCAAGCTACTAATAATCTCAATCATTTCACTAGTCATGTTTCACATTGTTTGTAGATGTTTACGCCTTACAGCTGAACGGTTGGCATTCACGCTGAGTGGCCGCTTAACACTACCCCAGAACCCAGAGTTTACGCCTTACAACTGCAGTTGCTGATCGGGCAGACTCCCAGTTGAATGACCGCTTAACTCTTACCACATCCCACACGTAAACAAGCCAGGGTCCCTATACATGAGCCCAGTAAATGAGCCAGGGTTGCCCCGCACGGGAGCTTGTTTTCTATATCACAAATCAGGAAGTATTTGGCGTAGGGGACACGTAGCCTCAATATCGAGCGTTGGGGTTAGCAACTCATTATGCTCGCTTCTGGTCACGAGCCAGGAAGTACAAGTATTGTAGCGTGTGCTACGCAATCACGGGAACATTTAAAGAATGCAATGACATGACAATTAATTCACGTACCGGTAATTGAAATTAAACATGGCATGGTAGTTTTATGCAACATGATAAATGACGGATCTAGCTTCGTTGTCAAGCTAGATCCTGAAATTGCGCCTAGGTGAGTATCATTTCGTCGCCTAGTCTCTTTTACGCCTACAACAAGCAAATGGCCTAAGACATGGCCCAAAACCCTAAGTGGCAAGTTTCACTTGCCTAGCACCGAGGATGACGATCATGAAGGTTCGTCCCACGGACGCTAATCTACGGGGAAGTCGCTGTTATGGAGAAACAATCATCAAAACAACATTCATTTCATTAGGGTTTCACAAAAATACAACGGGTTATGAAAACATTAAGAGATCGATTATTACCGTATCGGAAACGGAAGAACGATGCCGAGCAAGCACAGCAACGGAAGAAACGCTCCGGGGAACCTAGGGTTCAGATCTGGAATAGATGGGGAAATTCTGGAGAAATGGGTTTTGATGTGGATTTTGGGGGTTTGATGAAAGTTTGAGGAAGATGAGAGGTAGAATGTGTTAAGTGAGGGTTTGGATGATGGAGGATGAGCTTGGAATGAAGGAATAAGGGTTTGAGGTAGTAGGGGGCTCAATGGGGGAGAAATTAGGTTTAGAGTTGAAGAAGAAGAAGAAGAAAACGTTTGGGAGGGGTTTAAATAGGAAGTGCTGGCGGCTGCCCAGAAATTAGGGTTTCGACACTGATTAGTCGGTCAAAGAAGGTTGGCTGACCGACTAGTTTAGCAACTAGTCGGTCGGTCGATTAACTGTGACCGACTAACACCAAGCAGCGAAAGTAGGGAAAAATCTGGGTAATGAATTAGTCGGTCAAAGAGCAACCACTGACCGACTAGTTTGGGAACTAGTCGGTCGGTTGACCAACGCAGACCGACTAAGTCCAAACAGTAACTCCTGTACAAAAATAGGATTTAGATTTAGTCGGTCAAAGAACAACTACTGACCGACTAGTTTCGAATCTAGTCGGTCGATGAACGTTCTTAGACCGACTAAAAGTGAACAGTACTCGACTGTACAGAAGAACTAGAAATTAGTCGGTCTGAGTACAAAACTTAACCGACTAGTTTAACAACTAGTCGGTCGAAATATGAACTTAGACCGACTAAGAATGAACAGTAACTGGTACCAAAAATAGTTTAAAGAGTTAGTCGGTTAAAGAAGCATTGCCGACCGACTAGTTTGCAACCTAGTTGGTCAACCAACGTTCTTAGACCGACTAACGATAAACAGTAACTCCTGAGAAATTGATAAAGCCAACTAGTCGGTTCAAGAAGGTTTTCCGACCGACTGGATCGTCATCTAGTCGGTCGGTGACCCTTCTTACACCGGCTAACGTGCACCAAAAGTTCCGAAATGGAGCGCGAGGCTCCGGGATCGATTCCTAAGACTCCTAGGCTTGATCTAACAATAAGATATGACCGATACGAAGCCCGTCACGAATGACTTACTCCGAAATCGACGATCAACGAAAGAAGCTAGAAAATCACGACGAAACGATCGAAAATGAAAGCTACGGAGACGAAACCACATATAAGGAGAAAATTCATCAAAACATATAATATAATATAATAAATCCAGATACATGAAAACCAGTCGTTACAAAACGAATCAACTGTAGAATGACTTTGACTTGAACGTACGAGATTGCCAACTTTCAAATTAGGTGGTTGTAGCACATGAGCATCTACTTGGGTAAATTGTGTACTAATTGAAAACCACATGCTCGAAGCATGGAATCAACATCTTTGTTGGACTTGTCTTTATCCTTAACTTTTTGGTTTTTCAATAAGAAAGTCAATCGGTAGTCCTGGTTTAACTATTATAGTAAATATGGAACGTCATGTTGCTTGTCACTTAAACACCATGCATGGACTTTGGATACATTTATTGCATGATTGCTCACGTTTAAATAGTCATATCAATTGATGCATGACATATATATGACTCATGAATTGTCGAATGGAATATCTTGTGTGGAATATCTTGTGGTACATCTTGTAGAATGTCTTGTGATACATCGTGTGGAATATCTTGTAGAACATCTTGTGGAACATCTCGTAATAAACATATGCTTGATGCTCGTCACAGACACTTGTGATTTTGGGGTAACTTATAATTGCGGAAGTACGGGAGCGACCAGTACTGACTTGGTTGTTGTCACTGTTCGACAGTGACAAAATCACAGACATGAATCACAGATTATTGAACAGTATCGTATTTGTTGCACAGTCTTGGTTTAACCTGGGTACACGCACCCGTGGTAGGAGATGGACTCTTGGCTGCTCGATGTACTTCGCTTTATAAGTCACGAACTAGGCTAGGCATAATTACTCTCCCTTAACATGGAAATCTCATTATTGCTATCGTCATGGACATCTTATTACTTATTGTACCTATTCAGTCACTGTTTACTTTACTTGTCGCACTTGCATGCTTGCCTACCTTTACTTTACTTGTCGCACTTGCAAGCTTGTGATGTGTCATTATATTCCACATTTTATCGATAAGATTACACGTCAAAATTATTGCTCAATTACATGTTTTATATGCTTTTACGCTATTATTTGGAATAATATGACTTTCGGAGCGTTTATGTCCATTTCGGGGATTTGGGCGATATTGGAGCAATTTGGAGCCAATAAGACGGTCGACGAAGTGAGAGCACCAATGAGACTCATGATGACATATTTGAGGTGCCAAAGAAGAATAATGGAGCAAGGAAGAGGTAAGAGAGAAGGTTGTTCGATCGAACTATGATGCGGCGAAGGAATCGAGCGAACCGAAGTGCTGAAAACAGGAAACTATGCACTATTTCTAAATCTGCTATCACTTGGAATTGGTCACTATTTTTCTGATATTTTTCCCAGGTAGTAGACTTCAAGACGGTTCCAACGCCACTAAGAACGCACAAATCGAAGGTCGGATGAGCCCTGGGGAATTTCTTCATGTTGATGGTGCAGTGCTGAAACTGTTTTTAGCAGCCTACTCGGTCGAGTAGCACTCTACTCGGTCCGAGTTGTGCAGTACTCGGTCAGAATGCTGTTTTTGGTGTCCGACTTGACCGAGCAACCCCCTACTCAGTTCGAGCAGCCTCCTACTTGGTCCGAGTAGTGTGCAAATGAGGCTGAAGTGCGTTTTTAGTCCCCAATCAGCCGAGCGACCTTCGACTCGATCGAGCAACCTCCTGCTCGGTCCGAGCAAAGTCCTACTCGACCGAGCAGCACCGAATCAGCCCGGGTTGGCAAAGCGGCATATTTTGGGAGCTTTTGATTCTCTGTATAACTCGGACCGAGCAACCTCCTACTCGGTCCGAGCTGTCAAACGACTCGACCGAGCAACTTTGTGCTCGGACCGAGTCACCGTGGGCCCATATCAGATTTTTGAGGGGCCGTGCTGTGAGGGTTTTTTGGGGAGGAAAACGTGGGAGCCGCCAGGGGGTTCTAGAGAGAGTTTTTACAGACGTTTTTGGGTAGCGAAAAGGGGAGATTTTTTATTGTTAGATTTTAGATTAAACTTCTGAAGACTTTTGGATCGAAATTGTTGGATTATTATTTTGGGTACTCTATTGCTATTGTGTATTGGGAATTCCAATTCTTCTTTGGATCTATTGCCTATCTATTTTCTTCATCTCGCTGTAAGTTTTTACCTTTATTCTAATAATTTGCTGAGATGATTTCTTCTCTAAAAATTGTGTCTTTGTTCGTTAATATTGCAATGAGCGAGTAGTTCTTTTCCAGGGTTGATGAGTTAGCCCTAGGATTCTAGGGGGAAAATGTAGATCTAGATCCCTACATTGAATTGGGGATTTATGGTTGTATTTCGGTAGATCCTATCGAATCTGTAGATAACCCGTATTGAGATCATGCCCACGGTCTGTACAATTGATTTGCTTAAGGGGTATCTAAGGATTCGAATAGGAAAATCGGTGGATCCAACCAAGGTACGTGCCCATGCCCAGCTCGTGCTCTGAGGGGATCCATCGACGAACTATACTGCTACGTTGACGGATACTGACATTGCATCAACGAGAGCCACCGAAATACCTCGCAATTCTAACCCACGAGAGTGGTATGAATTGGGGGATTAATTCCCTAGCCCTAATGCAACGTGAGGATCCTATCCAACATCAACACCCAACGATCCTAGTGGCGATCCCTAAAGCCCTAGTCCCCCTATCTGCGACGTTGAGTGACACAACCTTCGTACCCATCACCATTACAACCTTCCATACTCCACATCCACCAATAAACCCGCAAGTCTAACTCAACCTAGGAGTAAATAGGTAGTATAGCACCGCTTCCCTGTGTTCGATACCCGCTTGCCACTATACAAGTGCGCTTGCGGTAAACGACATCGTTCGGGGTTACATTCCAGACGCATCAAGTTTATGGCGTCGTTGTCGGGGAGGCGTTCTGCCGTATTATCTATTTACCACAATTAGGTTGATTAACTTGCATTAAAAAAATTCAAAAAAACAAAAAAGAAATAAAATAAATAAATAAAAATAGAGAGAGATTTTTCCCGCCACCTGCTTTATCATTATCTCTATTTTCTTGTACCACTGATGTCTTTTCCAGGTTGTTGTTTTTGACTATTCAGGTACAATGGATCAATCTTGGAATTATTCAAGCAATGATTATTCAGCACAGTATGAGGCTCCAATGGGAGAATGCGAATATTATTCACAGGACCCATACTATCAGATGGAAGGATATGATCAATATTCAGAGAGCTATGCCTACTGCGAGTCTTATGACAAGGAGGGACACATGCCCTACGAAAGCCGCGTCTGTCTCTTGAGTCCTGACCATCCTCTTAATTTGACACTCAATGCATTTATGGCACAGGTAGAGGAGAGCATGGCTGTTAGAGCTATGCTGAATGAGTCACATGATCGATGGCAGAAGGATAAGGACGAAATCAACGAGTATCTCTCATCTCTTAAGCATGTGGAGGAGATGCCCGAGCACATAGAGCCACCTCATCCTTCTACTGATGCCAAGGACCACCCACCAGAGCTTATTGCTCCCACTCAGGGAGACCTTTTTACCCACTCCATTTCTGAATCATGCACCACATTTGAAATTCATTCTGGTTCAGATCTTTTTGACACGTCGTACCTGTTGCAGGACACTTACAATTTTGGACCTGAGGAATGCTTGGACGTGACCGTGTTTGAAGAATCTGAGAATGAGGAGTAGTTTCCTGATGAGACCCATACTCATATGCCAGAGCTGCCTGAAAAGCCTGAGATGAACGACAAGGAACTGTCTGTCATGGTACATGAGAGCGGAGATGTATTTTCAGGGAAGTATCGTCTACCTATTTTTCCTTTACATATTTCTTTTGACGATCTTCTTTGGAAAACTTTTATTTTGGGGGAAAATATTCCACATCAGATTGATGCGGCTTGTCTCTTGCAGGGCACAGGTGGAGTCCTTAGAGAGATGCTGGGAGCCGCATTGATGGAATCTGATGGAGCCCGTGGAGATATGCACCCTGTGGAACCACGGAAAGTGCAGATAGAGCAGCTGCCTGCACCGGCAAAGATTCTGGATCCGCCTTTTGCTACAGGTGGTACCAATCTAGTCGTGTAGTATTTTATGCTTTAAATAATCACGAATCCTCTCGGCCGCAAGAGGACCATATAGGATTTTATATGTTTTTTTGGTTTAATAAATTCACCCCATTTGATGACTAAATTATCTTTTGCACCCAACCCACTATCTATTATCCATGCTCACCCCTAAATTTTGGCGCTTATTTCACCTCTCCCCCCAATTTTTATGTGATGTTTAAGCTTGAGGGAGAGAAATTATTTTGTTGAGTGGCGCCCCCTACCTTGTCGTTGCCTCTATTTATATTATACACATATTGAGGACAATGTGATGTTTAAGCTTGGGGGAGTGCATAGTGCACGCACTTTGCTTCATTGTGAGACACACTTCAAAATTTTCATATGAACCATATCCACCTCTGTATTTATGTCTCATATGCTTTATTTTCTATGAAATATCGTGGATTTATTTTTTTATGAACTTTGATATCAGTTAGATTGGAGTCTGATTCCTTGATTAGTGTATCTTTGTTAATATACTTTTTCATAGTTGAATCCATAGTTTCACAACCATATTCTCGAAACAGTTAAGTTAAAAATGAATGAATCAACTCTGAAAAACACCTGTGTGATTTGCTTGATAATTCTATTGCTTTATGGATATTTAGTGATTCAAAAGAGATTGGATAACCCCATGACAATCAAAGTAGTGATGATTAGGATTCCTGAAACCGAGCCATGTCTCAATTCTATGCTTTTTCCTTTTCTTTTGAAAATAGCCAATAAATGATCTTTGATCATGTTTTGCATTCCATCGCGTTTACGTGAGTTTGCAAAAATACCAAAAAAAAATGCAAAAATCAAACAAATATCATGAATAAAAGGCCCTAGGGGTTCTTAGTAACCTAATGCCCTAAGACCGTCTGGTCTGGGATGCATAGGCCGCTTCTTGTATATATTGAGTTATCTCGTGTATACAAAGAAAGAAAAATGCATATGAAATTTTCATATAGCCAAAAACAATGTAAAACTACAAAATCCCATATCCTTATCTCCATTTATTTATAAAACTAAGACATGGCAAAGTTGATGGGTTCTAGGAGTCTTGAAATGGTCGTAGTGTGGTGATGCCTTACCTTGATTAAATTTGCTAAATTCATTCCATGAAGTATAACAAAATACCACGCATGCTTGAAAACGTTTGATCGACATATTATACTGCTTAGAGAATGAGTTGTGGACATTGGATTCATTTCTGTGAACTTAGTATATTGCATGATAAACTATGATATGATATCACACTACTCTCATTTTATCACTTATCAAGTTCGTGACATTTATTGAAATTCACGTTATTTTAATTTGAGCGAGACTTAAGTATTTGTTGTGTATATGTGTTCTAATTTTATATTGACGTGTGTTCATGAGATCTTGCATCTTGGATTCTTATATTTTTTTAGAATTTAAGATTGAACCCCTTGTCTCCTTTTACACATCACCGCCTCACATCTTCATTACATCCCACTCCTATGTTAGCTTCTTACTAGTCTTCCTCAAGGACGAGTAAGAGGTAAGCTTGGGGGATTTTGATGTGTCATTATATTCCACATTTTATCGATAAGATTAAACGTCAAAATTATTGCTATGCTTTTACGCTATTATTTGGAATATTATGACTTTCGGAGCGTTTATGTCCATTTCAGGGATTTGGACGATATTGGAGCAAATTGGAGCCAATAAGACGGTCGGCGACGTGAGAGCACCAATGAGACTCATGATGACATGTTTGAGGTGCCAAAGAAGAATAATGGAGCAAGGAAGATGCAAGAGAGAAGGTCGCTCGATCGAACTATGATGTGGCGAAGGAATCAAGCGACCCGAAGTGCTGAAAACAGGACAACTGTGCACTATTTCTAAATCTGCTATCACCTGGGATTTTTTTACTATTTTTCTGATATTTTTCCCAGGTAGTAGACTTCAATACGGTTCCAAGACACCAAGAACGCACAAATCAGAGGTCGGATGAGCCCTGGGGAATTTCTTCAAGTTGATGGTGCAGTGCTGAAACTGTTATCAGCAGCCTACTTGGTCGAGTAGCACTCTACTCGGTCCGAGTCGTGCACTACTCGGTCAGAATGCTGTTTTTGGTGTCCGACTCGACCGAGCAGCCTCCTACTCGGTTCGAGTAGTGTGCAAATGAGGCTGAAGTGCATTTTTAGTCCCCAATCAGCTGAGCGACCTTCGACTCGACCGAGCAACCTCCTGCTCGGTCCGAGTAAAGTCCTACTCGACCGAGCAGCACCGAATCAGCCCGGGTTGGCAGAGCGACATATTTTGGGAGCTTTTGATTCTCTGTATAACTCGGACCGAGCAACCTCCTACTCGGTCCGAGCTGCCGAACGACTCGACCGAGCAGCTTTGTGCTCGGACCGAGTCACCGTGGGCCCAGATCAGATTTTTGAGGGGCTGTGCTGCGAGGGTTTTTTGGGGAGGAAAACGTGGGAGCCGCCAGGGGGTTCCGGAGAGAGTTTTTACAGACGTTTTTGGATAGCGAAAAGGGGAGATTTTTTATTGTTAGATTTTAGATTAAACTTCTGAAGACTTTTGGATCGAAATTGTTGGATTATTATTTTGGGTGCTCTATTGCTATTGCGTATTGGGAATTCCAATTCTTCTTTGGATCTATTGACCGTCTATTTTCTTCATCTCGCTGTAAGTTTTTACCTTTATTCTAATAATTTGCTAAGATGATTTCTTCTCTAAAAATTGTGTCTTTGTTCGTTAATATTGCAATGAGCGAGTAGTTCTTTTCTAGGGTTGATGGGTTAGCCCTAGGATTCTAGGGGGACAATGTAGATCTAGATCCCTACATTGAATTGGGGATTTAGGGTTGTATTTCGGTAGATCCTACCGAATCCGTAGATAACCCGTACTGAGATCATGCCGACTGTCTGTGGAATTGATGTGCTTAAGGGGTATCTAAGGATTCGAATAGGGAAATTGGTGGATCCAACCAAGGTACGTGACCATGCCCGTCTCGTGCCCTGAGGGATCCATCGACGAACTATACTGCTACGTTGACGACTACCGCCATTGCATCAACGAGAGCCACCGAAATACCCCGCAATTCTAACCCACGAGAGTGGTATGAATTGTGGGATTAATTCCCTAGCCCTAATGCAACGTGAGGATCCTATCTAACATCAACCCCCAACGATCCTAGTGGCGATCCATAAAGCCCTAATCTCCCTATCTGCGACGTTGAGTGACACAACCTTCGTACCCATCACCATTACGACCTTCCATACTCCACATTCACCAATAAACCCGCAAGTCTAACTCAACCTAGGAGTAAATAGGTAGTATAGCACCGCTTCCCCGTGTTCGATACCCGCTTGCCACTATACCGTGCGTTTGCGGTAAACGACATCGTTCGGGGTTACATTCCGGACGCATCAGCTTGCCCACCTTTACTTTGCTTGTCGCACTTGCATGCTTGCCCACCTTTACCTGTCGCACTTGCCTGCTTGCCTACTTATACTTTACTTATCGCACTTGCATGCATGTCTGCTCTTACCTCACTCGTTGCACTTGCATAATCATCTATAACTGTTTACCATAGCTTGTTCCGTACATTTGTACTACTTTATTTCTATTGCTAGAATTGCTATGACTTGCCTACGGTTCCATCTTCATGGCACCGTCAGACGACGTACAGGTAGAAGAAGAGGTTCCTGAGCATAATGAGCCAGAGTTCGACCCAAGGACTGCAATTTAGAGTTCATGTCGCGACATATTACTATTTGTACTTCTTTTCCTTCATGTATCTTTGTTGGATCATATTGTACAGTATGGATTGTAATAAATAGACACTATTTGGGTATTTTTGTACATCTCTACATCAAAAGCTATTTTGTTTTCACTGGTTAACTGCAGACATGCGAATATAGTCGGAAGCTGTTATATTTGTATACTTCCCAGATGTGTCCTCCATCCCAAACCTCTTTAATAGTTCTTTTGTATAATCGGTCTGGTGTCCTTTTGTTGCTTGATTTACTGGTCTAAAAAGAAGTTGAGCTCACTTAATCTTAACAAATCACTTGCTTACCTGATCCAGCTATCCACAATCATCGATCTTTTTAACCAAATAACCAAACCAGGTATGAATAGAATCATGAGAACGACTAAATATACCCCTCCATTCGGTGTAGGGAGGGGACACTTTTCCAAAAGTGTAAAGAATTTAAGAGAGAGAGAGAGAGAATTGACATGTTAATCAAACTTTTTTTGCAATTTTTGGAACATAGTCCCCTCCATACACCGAATATTCGGTGTATGGAGCAATTCTCTAGAATCATTACATTCTCCTCTGTCACTTTGACGCGGGGACATCACACATTATTTTTTTGTAGTGATCAATCACTTCAACCAATCAGGCCATAAATTTCTCATTTGTGACGTATTCAGAAATGACATATTCTTGTCAAGGCCTTGCTACAAAAACTCCTACATCTACCACCATCCTCTCCTCATACATTCACCCCCAACGAGGATGTGAAAATGAAGCAATGTTATTCCTTGAGTGATACACTTTCTTTGTTTCTAATTCCCTTTCCTCAAACTCTTATAATGCATCCATTATTCCATTATTCCGGTGATTGATCCAACATGCTTATGTTGTAATAATGTGATTGAGACCACCAAACATCTTCTATTTATATGTCATCATGCAAAGGGAACAATGTAAATAGGCTTATGGGCCCCGACCAATGACATGAGTGTCAACATATCAAAAGGCAAATATTACAATAAGAGAATAATGAGTATCATGTGAAAATGTATGCATCTCCTCATATATCAAGACATAAAAAATGTGACAGTACAACAAGTACAACCTCATGTAACTTGTACACCCATTTTTTGTGTCTTAGTTTATAGAGAAATATCTTTAATGTAATATGAGAACCATTATTATATTACAATAAATATCCCACAATTGCGAAAGAGTGCAACTATATACACCGAATAAGTCGGTGTAGGCATGTGAATTTTTACCAAAAATTGATGATAAATCATTGTATTGTCACTTCCCAAACATCATTCCACCTATTTTATTTACCTTTGGGGGAAATTTGGGCCTGTTCTTTTGCGCCAAACTTAGATGTAGGGGAGGACTATATACATCCCTAGCATATGGGTGTATGTTATCATTGTTTGCTGATTAAGGAAATTATATCTAATCCATAGATCATTTCATAGCCTATCCTTTTGTTTTTTCCTTTTTTTGGCCATTAATTATACCATACACCTCTAAACATAAGGGTGTATATAGTCTTCCTCTAGATGTACAGAGCAATCTCCTTGCGAAATTGTGAAACAAAAATCAGAAAAAAAGGGGAATATTCACCCTTATCCATTGCCACGTGTCACCCACTCCTTGCTCCTCAGACACTTGTCCGATTGAGGGGACCGGCAACCTCCCTTGTCTGCAAACGGCGTAGGCCTGCATGACTGGCTATATCCCGTCATCCCAGATAACAATCTATTGTCAGTCTCGAGAGACGAAAACACCCCTCGGATTCCTTTATCTCACCTAACAACGCGAAGAAGATTCATTGTGAGCGAGGGTAGATTTGTCTTTGTATCTATATGCCATTAATAAAAGTTAAAACTTGAAATAGGGGCATTTATGTCAACTCACGTTACGCGACAACAGCAATAATTATCTAATTCTTTTGTCATCCACTGTCACGCCACCGCTTTCCCCATCTCTCTCTTTGAAACCAAAGCCCCCTCACACATTTTATTCATTTTCTCAGATTTTTATTGAAATTAGGGATTTGCCCCCAAAATTGTTTATATTTTTTCCCTGGAAATTCTCTTGTGGGTTGATCGCAGTTCGACGAGGAATCTGTCTGTTAGTTGAACAAGCAAGTAGAATCGGTACTAGGTATTGCGATTGCTTGTATATTTTTTTGTAAATTCTTTTTTCATATGTTTATTGTATGCGATTTAAGTCGATCGGTGTTAAACGGTCCCGATCTTCGTAGAAATTTCAGTTGGCTCTGCGGTTTTCACCTTTGAATTGTAGTTTTTTTTTTGGATGATCAGCTATTTGGAGAAGTTAAAGATAGGATTTCGGTGCAAAGATTGCATCTCTGTGAGCGAAATGTTGCATTATTACTTTTTTGCTGTAGAATATAGTTTCAGTGGTGTCTAAATTATCAATAAAAAAAATAGAATCGTTGATGGTTGGATTACTAAATTTTTTTAAAAAAAAGATGCTGTACAAATTAGCAAATTAGTATGTTGGTTGATTATGGTTCACGTGATGCATACACAAACACGTGTATGCAGGGCCGGTCCTGAAGATATTGAGGCCCAAGGCGAGTTAAAAATTTGGGTCCTTTAAATATATATTTTTTAAATTGAAATACTAATTTTTTGGGGGGGTTTGGAACCTAGCCAAATGCAATGCTAATGCTAGGAGGCTCATCCATCTGTTAAAAAATCGCAGAACCCTATATAAGGGCCGGCCCATCCCAGTGTTAAAAATTACAGAACCCCACCACAAAATTGTGTGCTTGCGGCAGAAAGCAATGGTGATTATAACGACCAAGTGCTGATCGGAGAAAAATGATGCCAACTTTTTGATGATCTCAACGCAAGCCACAAGAACGCGTAGCTCAGAAACCGGCCATCAAGCATTTAACACAGCTTTTTAATGCAAATCAGAGGGGCACAGAGTTTTTAACCCAAATCAATTCCACTTTTTGGAGAGGTATAAAAAGGTAAGTGTTATTTTATATTAATAAATCATGGTTGTCTTTTGTGTACATGAAACAACGATTAAAAGAGGGGCATTCACAATGCAAGCCATAATCTGTGGATTAGGCCATTAATATAAGGTCAGGCCCCTATAATTGTGCTCACAAAAAATGGGCCCTCTCCTGGCCTTGGGCCCTGGGCGGCTGCCCTGGCTGCCCTGGGTCAGGGCCGGGCATGCGTGTATGTGGTTTTTGCTTGATAGAACTGTAAATTGAAATAAATTTATTGAGAAAAGTTTGACACTCGTATTGTAGGTTCTCGCTCATTTTCTTCTGGGAAGGGGTAACTAACTTGTCTAAATGATTTTTGAAGAAATGTATGTTTTTCAAAATATTTTCAGTAGCCTGTCACAATGATAATTAAGACCATGTTCTCAAGGCATGCCGGATGAATGCTGCATTAGTAGCAGGAAAGTTATCTTAACTAGATGTAGATGTACTGATTGACCTATGTGTGTAATTATCATATCCAATAAGATCCCAGAATAGACATGTTGCAACATATATTAACGCCAACACTATATGATATGTTTTAAAATCACCACCACTCTCATGTACATACCAAACATGAGTTTGGAAAACTTATCTCCTGCTATGTTTGTTTGATGAAATTATACTATACAGAATTTGAGATAGAGAAGGGACTCAATACATCATCTTGCCTACTCCGAGCTATATGAATTTCTTTGATGGAAGTGGCAATTTTCCTAGTCTAGCACAAGCACCTAGTGTAGGCAAGGGCTCTTATATAAACCCTTACGTCAAGGTAGTTATAACCAAGTAGTAATTTCACCCACTGAAATTAAGTGATGATTAGAATATATTGTCATATTGTAATGATAGCTAATGTCCAAATCATTATGGACGGATAACTCATGTAATTTGTTGATTGATAGGACCTAAATAAATCAAATGGTATGAGATAATCGTAAACTATTAGCATGGAAATGCTGACCCTAACTTTTGGGATGAAAGCTAAGATGATGATGATGATTACCATTTCCATGTTTTTCATTGGTTGGTCTACTGGAAAAGGGAAAGCTCGAGTTGGATAGGTATAGGGATGGTAATGGGCATGCCCAAAGCCCGATTGGGCTTCCACTTGGGCATGCCCCATTACCATCCCTACTTCATTAATTCTTTCATAAAAATTAATGAAGATTGGTAGGGATGGCAATGGGGCATGCCCAAGTGGAAGCCCAATCGTGCTTTGGGCAAGCCCACGTGGAAGCCCAATCGTGCTTTGGGCATGCCCATTACCATCCCTAGATATGTAGGCTTTTGGAGATCATTTCTCGAGAGCTGGAGGATCCCATAGTAGGGATCAGATAAGATAAATATTGTCAACTATCCTATATTTCTGTTGGTTATTACTTTTGCTTCATATTTGCAACAATCACTCTTTTTAATCTTCACTATTTTTTGCATGTGATTAGTTAAGTCGAAATGCTTTTGTGCGAAAATTCTTTTTTCTTTCTTATCTTATTTGATCCATTGCTCATTCGGACTCTTTATACTCATCTTTTCATTGATATTTGCTTTAAATATGAAATGGTTATACTTTTTGTTTCTGCCTAGGTGAGTGTGTTCTATGGGAACCATACAAGGACCAGTAATCTGCCGCCCAGCTGTCCATGTAAAACATTTGAGAGACCGCTATCCACTTACAAACCCTTCGGCGAAGGGAAGGAATCTTACAAATGGGTTTTGGGGTTCGAAAGGGAAGTGCAGGTTCATGATCAGAGTGGACTCTCTGTTGTCTCGACGCCGCGAGAGAAATAGTGGTTTAATTCATTGCAGTTTTAGCTCTTCTTCTGATGGCAATGGGAGCATGGCTGAGAACTTCAGTGAGAGCGATGGGGATTATGTGGTTTCCAGTGTGATTGAAGCTGGTATGATGTTTTATACTCGACTGATTTTTATTGTATAGGATTTTTTATCAGGTGAACTTTGCATGTCATTTGTAGGATAATGTGGAAATGGTTTTCTATCCTTTTTCTCGAGTATTGTAATATCAAACCTTCTTGCACACTAAATTGTGATTTCCACATTGAGATGTCAAACTCTTATCTGCATGTGATTCCTTAAAAAAAGGTTAATTCCTACGGTAGTTTCCATGAATATTTTTAGGAAATTGTAAAAACTTTTTTTGAGACTTTAGACGGATGTGTTGGAACTTGTGATACATCAACTGCAGTTGAGTAGATAAACACATTGGGTATGGATACATTACTAGTGTAGATGCAGCATATTTGGTTATTAAAATTTACTTGGTTCACATCCAATTATGTATTAGGACTGTCGAATGGACAATTATGTGACAATGAACTTACATGGATTATTTTTGTTTTTGTTTTTTTCTTACGATGGGCTAAACTAATTCATTTCTGGTATGATAAATGAATGGTCATAATTCAAGTTGTATACTCAGGACTAAAGCTCCTTTTGTGTAGGATGTATCTGCAGTCTGAGGGACTTAAAGGCATTTAGGGTGTTAGCTTTAACGCAAACCATCTAGGTCCTGACAGTTGATTTCACCAGATACAAGTTGTTCATGACAAGGGTAGAATGGGTGCATGTTTGATCTCAAGCTAAAGTCGTTAAGCCAACATGACTGCGGATGATTTTATTTCCATTATTCTCAAAATTAAAGGGAAAAGGTGTTGTCAGCTGTATAATGATTCTTGTTTCTGTATGCTTTTGTCAGTTGCTGGCTTTCAGTATGCGGACCTCTGTAGACAATTTCCCACATGATGGCCTTTTTAAAAACCCTCTCAAAGTTTCCACGTCTGATTATTTTACTTGGCTGACATATGTGCACATTGCTCTTTTCAATTTCTTTGGACTGAATCATTTAGAAACTAGCATAAATTTGAATATGACCGTCAAGTTGGTCATTCATACTTTTAATGCAGTTGAGGTGAAAAGTGGTTCAGATGGGTTCCTGATAAAAATGCGTGATGGTAGAAATTTACGATGTGTTCACAACAACCCCCATGGTGGACCCTTGCCGGACTATGCTCCTCATCCTGCTATAGTGTTGAAGATGGAAGATGGAAGTGATCTCCTTCTTCCTATCATTGTCTGTAAGTGTTTTTGTGATTTTAAAATCATTTTAATCATTGAAGATTATATCTTTCCGTCAATGATTTTTCTTCCTTCATTCCTTTTCCTAGTGGAGATGCCAAGCCTTTTACTTATGGCTGCAGTTCGCAATGTTCAAATTGTAAGTTGCCCTGGCTTATATAATATCTTTTATGAATTTGTATAATTATAAAGACAGATTTTGAGGGCAGAATTTGCTACCCCAGCATTTACTCCTTTGCCAAATGGCATGACATTTTTTTCCTTTTCTACAGGCTCGGCCAACAATATATCAAGTGGTAAAAGAGATGATTGACAAAATGGGTTATCAGGTGATCTTTGTATATTTTGAGGCACTCTAGCAATTTATTCGCATGCATGTGTTGTTTCCATTCCTTTTTTTGGGAAGCACCTGGAAAGCTGCTTGGTATATAGTTGAGAATGACAACATGTGCCATCAATTTACTTATACATGAGTTACACATAAGCAGAGCTCATTCTTGGACTATAACCAACACAATTGGGATTATTTTTAAATCGTATCTTAGAGCTACTTATTGGGTGCTAGGTTCAACTTGTTCGTGTTACCAAGAGAGTGCATGAGGCGTATTTTGCTCAGCTGTATCTTACAAAGGTAATCATAATCTTTTTAAAGATTTAACTATTCTATCATTTTCTATTTGTAACAATAATTAAGACCCTGATATTACATACAGGCTGGAAATGAGAAAGAGTGGATCAGTTTTGATCTCCGACCTTCAGATGCAATCAATATGGCTGTGAGGTGCAAGGTCTGCTTCCTCTTTCAGTGATATTGCATGACCTCTAGATAAATAAAATCAAGTGCACATGGTTTTGTATGTACTATCACTTATGTATACAAGCTTGATCAATTTGTACTAATAAATGTTTGGTATCAAATGATCGTAGTTATTCATGGAAGCTATTTGTGAGAGATGTTTTCAATTAATAAGCATAAATTTCATGAAAATATTAAGCTTACCCTTGCCCAAAATCGTAAGCTTATGTTTTTTGGTTGGTGGGCCAACAATAAATATTTACCAAACTTTGCACTTCACCCCCCACTGTGAGTTATTGGGCCATGTGGAGAATGCTGGAAAGGCGAATTTTCAAAGGCCAAACATATGGAAGAACATACTTTAAGTGGCCACCCGCGCGCGGGCGCTCACATAGCCCAATTGCGTAGATCTATCAGTTATGGGTTAATGGGTCAACGATGTATTTCAATCAAACTTGACACTTAAGGACCTTTAAAACCATGTTTCTATATGGCACTTTGGACTTGATTATGTCAAGTCAAACTCCGATATTGCGGTATGATAATTAAAAAGCATTCACTATTTGCAACTCTACTTATGATTAGCTACAGTACAAACTAGTATTCGTTCATGTGCAGTCATGCGCAGGAATTATGAGAGCACAAAAGGAATTAGGTTTGATCTATCAAAGAAAAACCTGACACTGTTGGATTGAAGAAGCATTGCATACAGTACAGGTAAAATAAAAATGCACAATTGCATTTTGCAATATTTATGAAACTACATGGTGATATATAACCCCAAAATGTTCTATGTAGATAGCATTTTTTTCCTTTTGTAAAATCATGGTCTGTGCTTAAATCCAAAACCTCATAACATGTTGTTATGTTTTATTTAGAACTGTCATGAAGAAAACAATTATTCTTTAGAGCAAAAGAACATTCCATGAATGGTTTATACAAAAAACTGTGATAATTGGCTCGACCATGTGGGCTGCCCTTGTCAAGGGGGTTGGTACACCAACCCAAGGGGTTGGTGCACCAACTCGGCTGCCATTTGTGTTGTCAAAATGGACTAAAGGGGGGGGGGGGGGGGTCTAAAAGGGGGGGTTGGGTGCACCAACCCTCTCCCCCTTTAGCCCTATAAAAAGAGAGCAATGACTTTGATTAGTATCATCGAAAACTTGAGATATCTTTTGTAACTTCAATAGAAATCATATGAAGTGTTTTCTTGATCGATCTTCGATCTAAATTGTTTGTGATCTCTCTCTTTCTTCTTTGTTTGTGCGCCGAGCGGAAGCAATCAGATCACCGAAGTATCTAGCACGAAGAACAAATAGAGAGAAAGAAAACAAAAGGATTTAGGTCGCCTTAACGTCCAATGAAACACTTATCTTGATTTCAATTAGGAGATACAGAAGACACTCAACTACTCCTAAGAAATCCTCATAATTGGCCCTATCAAAGATGGCTCACAATGATCATATAGAACTTCCAATAGGACCTCATAGCTTCAATAGAAGCTCAATTGGATTCTTAATTTTGGATGATACTAACCAAAGCCATTGCTCTCTTTTTATAGGGCTAAAGGGGGAGGGGTTTGGTGCACCAACTCCCCATTTTAGTCCATTTTGACAACACAAAGGGCAGCCAGGTTGGTGCACCAACCCCCTTGGGTGTACCAATCTCCTTGACAAGGGCAGCCCACATGATCGAGCCAATTATCACAAATCTCCACATTGGCGAGATATTGGGTCTATGTCACACAATCGACCGTCAACGCTCCTCGGTGAGAATCATCTCGTGTTCCCGTCATCTTGCCTCAAAAGGCTCATATGGCTTCGCAGAGCCTCATTGCCCCAGAAGGGGTCACCAAAGTCATCTCATATTGTCAACATACAAGTCCGAGCCATATTCAAACTTGACTCCAATATCGACCTTCATAAGCTTGTCCATCGAACAATCACTGGTACCAAGTAACTCCACCTGATCTTTGGCTTCATCAGTCGTCGTTGATTCCATCTCAGCACACCAATCTTTCCTTCGTCCACATAGGTCGCCATTGTGTTTCACCTCACCGAATAAGGTCGGAGACTCATCACACCTGACAAAGAAAGCAAACGAGACACTTCTTGCAGGTTGGCATCTCTCATACATGGGTGTCTAAACTTTGATAGAATCCATCCGATGTGCAAGTTGTGGGGATAATGTATCTCCACCATACTGACTTGAACCATCACATCTATTAGCACCATCTCTTTAGAGATCATCCGATGACGTCGTCTTTGGTGCGTGCGAGCTTGAGTTGGTAGCTCGCTCATCTGGAACTCTCGTCGTCTTCATCATCTGGTAGCTTGAACAACGCAAAGGTGGCGACGACGCGTCTACTTCATCTGGATCATTGCTCATCGTGTCACCTTCAAAGCGCCGTCCTCCATAGTCACTTTGCATCCTTGTGCTTCTAATGAACCAAGAATCTTCAACAACGCGAACTATCGTATCCAGTACGAAGTTCGAAATTGAGAAGTTCGACGGGCGTATCAACTTCGGCATGTGGAGATGTGAAGATCAGAATCATTGCTCCTTGTGTCACCTTCAAAGTGCCGTCCTCTAGGGTCACTTTGCACCCTTGTGCTTCTAATGATACTTGACATCATAAACCAACTTGGTAAAGATCAAGTACTAGATAAGAGGCCGACTACGACATTGGATGCGGAGTGAAAGATGATGAACCGGACTGCTTGCGGCACGATCCGGCTCTACTTGACAAAAGAGAAGAAGTACCCTTTCATGCAGGAGACGAACGCGAAAGCGTTATGAGATGCGCTTGGTGAGAAGTACATGAAGAAGATCATTCAGAATCGCCTACATCCAAAGAAGAAGCTTTTTGGCCTCAAGATGGTGGAAGGAGTTTCAGTTGAAGAACACCTCGACTACTACAATAAACTCCTCACAGATTTGAGGAACATCGACGTCAAGGTGGAAAATGAGGACAAGGCGATGATTCTACTCAACTCACTACATAAACACTATGAGCACATCGTTGCGATCTTAACCTATGGTAAATAATTTATCACCTTCAATGAAGTTTCTAAGGCTCTTACTAGCAATGAATTTAGAAAGAAGGATGATGAGAAGATGAGGGGCCAAAGGTTTGAAGCGCTTACCGTGGTCAGAGGTCGGAGCAATGAAATAGGTGGAGGCCGCAAAAGGGAACCATAGATCCGAGACGAGGGACAATAGTAGAGCTCCGCGCACAGACATCGAGAGGGATCAATGTGCCTTTTGCAAGGAAAGAGGACATTGGACGAGGGAGTGTCCAAAGGCCAATAAAAAGAAGGATGCTACCACCAACATAGTCAAAAGCGAGGAGGTGGATGAGTGGGTCCTAGTTGGTGCGACGGGGGGTGATGAAGGGGTGATGGGTGCTTGACTCGGGTTGCTCGTTCCATATGACACCCCACAGAGAGTACTTTACTACGTTCCATGGAGGTAGTAAGCATAAAGTCCTTCTTGGAGACGATGGAGCATGCACGACGGCGGGCATTGGCACGGTCCGCATAAAGATGAGTGATTGTGTCACATGTGATATATGCGATGTTCATTATGTGCCCGACCTGAAGTACAACTTGATATCGCTTGGTTCATTAGAAGCACAAAGGTGCAAAGTGACTATGGAGGACGGCGCTTTGAAGGTGACACAAGGAGCAATGATTCTGATGAAGGGGAAGTGTGAAGGCAATCGCTATTACTTGGATGGTACGGTGATGATGAAGACGACGAGAGTTCCAGATGAGCGAGCTACCGACTCAAGCTTGCACGCACTAAAGACGACGTCATTGGATGATCTTCGGAGAGGTGGTGCTAATAGAGGTGATTGTTCACTTCAGTATGGTGGAGACACCTTTTCCCCATAACTTGCACAGCGGATGGATTCTTTCAAATTTTGGAGACCAATGTATGAGAGATGCCAACCTGCAAGAAGGGTCTTGTTTGCTTTCTTTGTCAGGTGTGATGAGTCTCCGACCTTATTCGGTGAGGTGGAGCATAATGACGATCTATGTAGACGAAGGAAAGATTGGTGTGCTGAGATGGAATCAATGACGACTGATGAAGACAAGGATCAGGCGGAGTTACTTAGTACCAGTAATTGTTCGACGGACAAGCTTATGAAGGTCGATATTGGAGTCAAGTTCGAATATGACTCGGACTTGTATGTTGAAAATATGAGATGACTTTGGTGGCCCCTTCTGGGGCAATGAGGCTCTGCGAAGCCATATGAGCCTTTCGAGGCAAGATGACGGGAACACGAGATGATTCTCACCGAGGAGGAGCGTTGACGGTCGATTGTGTGACAGACCCAATATCTCGCCAAGGTGAAGATTTGTGATAATTGGCTCGACCATGTGCACTGCCCTTGTCAAGAGAGTTGGTACACCAACCCAATGGGGATTGGTGCACCAACCAGGCTGTCCTTTGTGTTGTCAAAATGGACTAAAAAGGGGGGTTGGTGCACCAACCCCCACCCCTTTAGCCTTATAAAAAGAGAGCAATGGCTTTGGTTAGTATCATCAAAAATTGGGAATTCAATTGAGCTTCTATTGAAGCATTGGGAAAACTTGTATGGTGTCCTATTGGAAGTTCCATAGGATCATTGTGAGCCATCTTTGAGAGCCAATTGTGAGGATTTCTTAGGAGTAGCTGAGTGTCTTTTGTATCTCATAAAAGCAATCATGAGAAGTGTTTTCTTGGACGTTAAGGCGACCTAGATCCTTTTGTTTGCTTTCTCTCTATTTGTTCTTTGTGCTAGATACTTCGGTGATCTGATTGCTTTCGCTCGGCGCATAACAAAAACTCCACCATATTTTTTAAGTGCAATCAAATATAATGTGAAAAGTTTGTTTACCGCAATTACTATAGAGTAGTATGTCAAACCTGTACTATTTTTTTTTATTTTTTTGTTTCTAGCCTTGAGCATAATACGAAATTAGTGACAGACCTGTGACCATTTAAGGTCAGTGCATAGCTCCCTGCATATGTTTATTATTAAAGAAGAAAATCATAAAAAGATTCTAGAGAATGACCTGGACTCCTAGAAATTTTTCCTTGTTTTTACTTTTTAAATAGCGCTGCGTTCCCACCATTTACAAATTGCAAATATATCTTGAGAGAGTTTGCATCAAATATGGTGCAGAAAAGTATATAGTGTAGATGTAGATAGATTTTGAATTTCAAAATAGCTTAGAAAAGTGGCGGTTTTTTTGGGTGAGTTTTATTTTTTTTTTCCACAAACCCCAAGGGTATATACACAGTGTTATAAATATCGGATATCAGTTGCATATCGGTTAGTAAAATATGATATCGGATAGCGGATATATGAGATTTATTAGGGATATTGACTAAATATCCCTAATAAATAGATATTGTATGCATGTCATACATGTATATGCATGTCATACATGTATCTACGTAGATATATGTTATATATACTCACATAAAAATACGTTTAAGGTATACTTAGCTCAATATGTTGCATTAAACTTGAATCTAACACTGATCATTTGGAACCTTTTCGATTTATGCAATTAGTCACGAACCAATCAGTATCATACATATGATCTTTTATTTTTCTTTCTATTTGGTTTTCTTTATATTGTTCTTGTTAATAAAATCTTGAAGAATTTCTATATGAAAGTAGTTGCAATAGCATCATCATCATCTGATGCCTAGAAGGGCATATTTTTTATTTTTTTTGCATTCTATTCTCTATAATGAACCAAAGTTACCATTATTATTAGTATTATGAGTATTATTATTAGTATTATTACTATTATTATTAGGAGACTAAACCAAATTAGGAGAAAATCTCGATAAAAATCAGATAAAAATTAATGATCAATTTTTTTAATAAGGAAGCATTTTATGCGAACCATACCACAATTTGGATCAGTAGATCAAATTAAACTAATAAAATCAAATAAAAAGTATATCGAATAATATTGAAAATTAAAAATAATTGAAAATTTGGAGATTTCTTAAGGAGTTCTTGGATGCCATTCTTACTGAGGACTCGGCGTCAACATCCTAGATCTAATGACGATGGAGATGTGCTTTGTTTTGCCGACAGAGACCACCCTTAATTTGAAACCGAAAGGACGGAGATGAGATGATGAAAAAGAGGTCATGTGTACGACGATTCAATACCAAGAAAAGAAAGAAGAAGAAGAAGATCGAGCTGTCATGATTGAAATCATAAAAGATAGCAAGAAGATAAAGAAAGAGAGATCAACTAGCGATGGGTCGAAAATTTTTCAATGAATTTAGGTTTGTGTATCACGTCGACACACTCTTTCTGGTTTATAAGTATTATTACTATCAGGTTGGATCGGATATATCATATATGTTATTGGATCTGTTCTAAAAACTTTAAGACCAAAAAATACCGAAATCAGTTGATATTTCAAACCAAAATATTGTCTCAATTCTAAAATTACGACGGATGACAGTTGAAAGTCGAAACCGAAATAATAACACATATATCGTATCGGCCCCTTGTTTTTTCTGATATTATGGATTCCGTATATCGGACCGATATTGAGAACAATGGGTATACATGGGCTCGATGGATTTCCTTTTCTTCTCCCGAAATTCTATCCATTTTTGTTAATTATAGAGGTACCACTTGGCATCACCATAGGAGAGAGAAACTTTGTTTAGTTGTATGGATAGATTTCAAGGACTTGTGACACTGTATTAAGCCCATGCGATACTTGAGGTTGAATGACTGGATATCTATTTCAGGAGTGGAACTTAGTAATAGTTTAGCTATTTTATTCAACAAAAATTGAGTTATCAATGAAAAAAGAGGAAAGTACGACAAAGAAAAATAAAAATAATGAGTGTCCATGTGCGGGTGCATGAAAGCATGTATGTAATTCTAGATTTTCAATATTATAGTAAAATTGTGTTTCGTTCATCTTTATAGAAGTAAAATAGGTTAAAATGATGATGTCATACTACCTTCTACCAAGGCATATAAAATATTCAATGATGTGCTTGGCGAGTTTTAGAAGTCATTAAATCAACTAAACCTTGGACATACAATAACCAAAGATCAAATATGATTGCAAGAATATATTCTGTCCTTGCCATTTAATGGATTGTGGTGACCGTAGAACTGCTAGAACTCCCTATTATTGGAAGCAAAGTGTCAATAGGGTCTCTTGGCAGCCAAATTCACGTCATCTACACTGAGTATAAAGTTCAATTTAAATATAAATAATGTAAATTGCAGTAAAATTTACTCCTCTCATGAGGCATATAAGGTGATTTTATTCTGTTTATGCCTCTTAAATACCTTATTTACATTGGAGCAGGTGCCGATACAAGTAAACAAGCATCTTGCATATAGCGATGGGATGAAAGTGGTTGAACCTAGCAAGGTGGCAGTAGAGGCCCATGTATCATCTGGACTACTATTCACAGAACTTGACAGGTGAAATTACATAGTCTTTGATTAGTTTTCTTTACTTGGTTCATACATTGTTGGTTATTGTGTATGCATGTTTGTCTCATCTGGTAGTTTCTTTGTTTGATGTTAAGTTCAAACCTCAATGCGTTAAACCTTTGTTTACTTAACTTCAGCTTAAATGGGCTTGTGTTCTCCCCTTAAAATGAACAATCACCCTGTTCTTGTTGCTGTCATATTCTTTATAAAACGGAAACACCTCTTTTTGGGGCTATGACACAGTAAGCGTTTAGTCACCACCATTTATTCTGATGCAAGTTTTCGACTTTAACAGACCTGACGGCCAGGCTTGCTTAGAAACCAAAGAGTTCGACTTCGTTCGTAACATGCTTATTGCGGCTGTTGAAGAAAGATACAGAGATGCTGGTATGGTATTCCTTTTATCGGCAACTATCATATTTTTTCCTGGAAAATGTGGAATACCTTCTCGCCTTTGGAACATAGAAAAAGTTGTTAGATAGTCGGAAACATACTCTATATGATGGCTGTAACAGAAATTTCTGCTATTGGCTGAAACTTATACATTACAACATGCTTGAGGAGGCAGAAGTGGGGAAAAAGTATCCTCAAACTAATAGCAGTATCTGGCATGTTGTCGGACCCCTTTGCTACCGAACAAACGACGTCCGTGCATGCATATATAGTGTCATCATATAAATTGCACAGATTTAGGTTTTTCTTCCGTTGGTCAGGGAAACATCATCAATTTGCCAAACAAGGTACAAATAATCTCTATGTAAAGGGACCCGTTGTGGCATGAACCGCAAAATCCAAGTGCCATACAAATTTTCTTTGCCGTTAAACTACAGAAAACAGAGCTAAAACATAGTACACAGTCGCATGAAAATTTTGTGGGGTTTGCACATGAACGATGGCTTGATTTCTACGGCTATTGAGCAACACATAAGCCTTCTTACTTACATTTATTCATGTGCTTGCCAATAAATTCTCTAATGTTTGTGGCTTTTTTCGATTTGTTTCAGCGCAATGGAGAGACAAGCTTACGCAACTCCGAGCCAATAGAAAGAACTGGGCATGATATCTGCTACCATCTCTATTGTCTGCTGTCCAAACATAAATGCAGTGGCTGAAGCCACTGTTTTAAAACTAAACTCTTGTCCTCGCTTCCAGGCGGCGGGGGCTGGTAAATATTATGTGTATATGGATATTAATATCAGTCTTAGATGTCTGTATACATATCGAGTCTGTGAATATGTCTGTATAAATAACGTTCTGTGTTATGAACTATGTACTGTACACGTAAATCTGTGAATGTCTGTATAAATAACGTTGTGTGTAATCTGTAACGTTGTGTTATGAACTATGTAATGTACATATATCGAGTCTGTGAATATGTCTATATGCAACGATTGTGAATTGGGGGGCGTTTGGTGGGTAATCTGTAATTCCTCTGTAAGCGCTCGCTCGAAGAGCACGGAGGTATGCACTGGCCCGTGGTGGGGACCGCTGCCTAAACCACTCGAACTTTTACTTACCCAAAAAAAAACGTTGTGTGTTATGTAACGTTGTGTTATGAACTATGTAATGTACATATATCGAGTCTGTGAATATGTCTGTATATGCAACGATTGTGTTATGAACTACACATTCGGGTATCCTTGGAACTGTATTTTCTGTAGAACTTAATTAGAGAAATGATATCTGCACCTCAGAAAATGAGGTGCATATAGGTTTCAGTATAGCTTTTTTGTTAATTTTGGAAAAAAATGTAATTTGATTGGAAGGGGTGATGCGAGATATTAACTTAATTAGAGAAATGCTCTTCCCGTACTGTAAGGATTTACTAGGTTTTATGTTTGAATATTTGATTGATTCGATTGAAATGAATAGCATTTCCAATTGCTGTCAAGGTACAGCCTTGGTGTCAATAGCATTAAGCCAACTAGATATTTGAGTATTTGAATTTACAACTGAATATGTAAGTGTACAAAATTTTGCAGATTGAAGTTACATTGGTATTACATAATTCAAATATTAACTACTTTTAGACCCACATAAAACAATATTATGTTAGAAGAGGATTGGAGAGGATTAACCATGGCAAATAGCCATGGTACTATATTTATAAAATTCTCATGTTGAGGTGGGAGTCCAAGGGCCTCCCCACTAACTTAGTGGGGAGTAATGGAGAGTGACGAGGGGAGGGAGGCCAAAGGCCTCCCTCAACTCACAACACTCACCCTCATCTCTCCATTACCTTGGGTTAAGCATATGAATACTTCAGGATTCAGTATGCCAATGGGGTGGATACTTCTGGATCCAGAGCCACTATGGTTGCCTCGTTAAAATCTTAGCTGTGGAAAACCCAGTGGGAAAAACCAGCAGCTTAAGGGAAAAGAGTACAACTATCGATGGACTCCCCCTGATATGTACAAGCTTCAGGCTTGCAGATCTCCTATGTATCTATACAATCATCTGATATTCGTCTATACATCCATCATGTTCTGAAAGAAAATACAATTATCACTCATCTACACAAGTTTCACTCATCTAGCGGCTATTGGAAGGCAGCGTCGCTCTGGAGTGTAATGCTCTTCGAAGTTGGTAGATGACTCCACTAAAGTATTCTTTGAATCAGTCTTCAGTGTGTCTGCAAGGTACTGCTAGACCTGGATGAGCGTTTTCAATACTTGCTTCTTGGATGATGAGCTTCTCAGAAGATGTAGACATTGGATGATGATGTGTATATATTTAGAAGGTGGCCGGCCTATTGTGTTTCAGTCATCGCGATGATCTTTAAACCTGCATATGCAATATATATTCCTTGACCCTTGGAAGTTGCGCAAAAGCAGCTTATCCTTGGTCTAGTGTTGCTCTCCAGGACAACACTATATCTGGTTAACAACTTTACTGGAGACGTTCTATCAAAGATACGTGCAGTTGGCCAGATAATACACTAGAGCTAGGCTCTTCGGGACCTAGGATGTCCTCCCCCTCTTTCAGCTACTGAAAGGTGTCATAAATAAGTATCCATGTTTAATAGGTTGCAAAAGGACATCATTCTTCATAAACTCCAGGTGTATGAAGAATATGAAAAGGTTCCACCACGAAGGTGTTTAATATGTAAGTCGAGACATCTTCGGCATGATTAATAATAGTTCATCTTCAGGATGATTAATGTCATCTTCAGGATGATAGTTCATCTTCAGGATGATAGTTCATCTTCAGGATGATTAATGTCATCTTCAGGATGATGGTTCATCTCCAGGATGATAGTTCATCTTCAGGATGATTAATGTCATCTTCAGGATGATAGTTATACCTAGGTTTTTCATTTCCAATGTACGTTTTAAAGCTATCTGAAATCTCAATGGTCTCTGCTGGAGATCCTATTAGCTTTAAGTCGACCATATGTAAGGCAAATATAACAAATCCTGTCAACGATCTTTCGAAAAAGATACAAGGGCAGAATATTGCTTAAGATCAACTAATGATCTTTGTAGCCTTTATGGAGAAGACGTTTCTATGTTTCTCTTTCATCTCTGGGGGTAGAGTATACCCTTCTGGAAGTTTTATTTAGATCTATATATCTATATTGCCGTATATATATGCAGTCACAACGTCCATGAGCTGCATGTATTGGCTTTTGCAGAGAAGTGTAGGCATAGTAGGAAAATGATCACATTTCCTTGATTTCAATTTCTTTATGAAATTCGAATTATATTCCACAGGTTTTTACACATTCAGGTGTATGGACTACTGGTCCAAAGATTTTGCTTTTCAAGAGTGAGTCCAGCTCTACTCTTATTGCCTCGTCCCACTTTGGCCATTCTATGCGTTTACGCTATAGAAAAGTGGGTAGACGTCATCGTCGTATTCAGCGACGTGAATGGCAATAGCGAAAGTAAAACTGTCGTCGACGACTGTGCTATATCTGTCCAGTACCTCTCCAGTACGTACGTAATATAATGATGTTTCTCCTGTTGTTTCCTCTGCAGGGGAAATTAGGAGGGGAGAGGTTGCTGGTCTGAGCTCAGCATCCCGTGGTTGGATCATTTTTATATATCCAGGAATCTTCCTATTATAAGAAAATTTTTATTTTGAACCTGGTCGGCGTCCTCTTTTCAATTGAGGTGCAGCCAATTCTGCTGCCGGTGGATTGCATCCATCTTTGGGAATGTCAATCCTAGCTGGCGTGTTGGCAGCAGGGACGTGTGAACGAACAATCTTCTGGTTGTCCGCAATTTTATCCGTCAATTGATATACTTTAGTCTGAATGTGAAGGATTTTCTGGATCTCAACGTCACACAGAAAAAGTATGCGGATCATAACGAGATGAGGACTTATGTGTCCCATGATATGGTCTCAGAAGCTTCAG
This sequence comes from Scilla litardierei, assembly GCA_030789695.1. NCBI lineage: Eukaryota > Viridiplantae > Streptophyta > Magnoliopsida > Asparagales > Asparagaceae > Scilla > Scilla litardierei. Next base: position 69,342,324 of record CM061141.1, read on the forward strand.
GCTTCTTTAGACTGCGTGCCTATTACAATGAGACTTTACTCATCAAATTCACATTTATCAAGACTTGGTGGTAAACCATAAGGAAGCGGCATCAGCAATAAGATATGGCCACAAGCGGGCCGTATCGTGATAAGCGATGCGGAGTGCAGCTTGTTGGTCCCTAAATATCAACAGGCAACTGGAATCTAACAATGGACGTGAAATCCATTGGAGGCTCTTTACCAGAGAATCTGATAACCCATTCTGAGTATGAACATGCTACAGGATGTTCAATTTCAATGCCAGTTGCTTGGCAGAAGTCTTGAATGATATGAGTAGTGAATTCACCCTCATTATTAGCTTTGAGAAAGCTATGTTGCGAGTGAATATGAAGGCACACAGAAGACCATCTAGTAGATGCATATATCAGTACAGTAATGAAGTACCGAAAATGGTCCATTTGCGTGGTGAATAGGCCCGCAAAAGGTCACCATGTATTCTCTCAATGAAGCCAGGAGACTCTAAACCCACTTTCAGGAGGGAAGGTCTCTCTCTAAGTTTTCCCTTATGGCAAAGGGGGACAAAGAAACTCAACCTTTTGAAGAATCTTCAGGTTCTCCAATAGATTCATTTGATGATGCGTCCATCATCGCTGATCCTAGATGACTAAGTCCATTTTGCCAGAGTTAAAAACTATGGCAATGAAAGGCACTTCTGGTGCTCAGTCAAGTTGGCTTTCTATAGGATGAATATCTGTAATTATAGGGGCCCGACGAGGGTCCAATGAAATCGTAAGTAGCTGGGCTTCTGGCCATCCTCTTTACGAGTTACATATTGATATTCAATATTTATTATCCACAGTTTTCAAGTTATGTTCGTTTAAACGAAATATCCTTGAAACTTGGAAAATTCCTATATGTTTAAGGGGAGAAGTTTGCATCTTATAGTCTCGTTGTATGTGGGAGCAATATTAATGCTACACCAGTGCAACGAGGCACTGTCCACAATATTAAATACTTCATCTATAAGCAAAACGAAATTTTATTTAAGTCAATGAAAAAGACAAAAAAGTTCGTACTTAAGCAAATTAAAGATGAAGCAACATTGAATTTTAAATGCATAGATAAAAGATGAAGCTTAATCGAGCAGGTCGTCGTTCTCGAAGTCTTTTGCAGTGAACATCGTTGGTGGCTGAACAGCCGCCAAGTTTGTTTCAGGCAGAGACTTCTGGCTCACCTGATATAGTGCCTGGAGGTGGCGAGGAGTGCGGCAGATTCTGGACCAATGGCCAGTCATGCCGCATCTATGGCATTTATCCTCCCAGTTCTTCTTAGGAAGTGACACTTGGTCAGTGTTCTTTTGCTTCCATGTGAAGTTACTCTTTCCCGTATTGTTGTTATTGGACGGGGGTGCTGCTCCTCGTCCATTCTTCATCACAGCTTTTCCTTTGTTATTATTAGACTTCTTCTTATTTTTCCACTTCTGGGGAGAAACGTGGTGGGCTTCAGGGATAGGTGCAGTGCCAGCGGGACGTAAATTATGAGGGGCTAGCAGTAAATCTTGATTCTGTTCTGCCCTAAGTAGGCATGAGATCAGATCAGAGAATTTCGTGAAGTTGCGTTCACGATACTGCTGCATGAGGATTGTATCTTTCTCGTGAAACGAGGTAAATGTCTTGTCCAACATGCGTTGTTCTGTCACTTCTTCACCGCACAACTTCAGGCGTGAGGTGATATTATGAAGTGCAGAGTTATACTCAGCGACGGACTTATAGTCCTGAAGTCTGAGGTTTTCCCACTCATAACTGGCACGCAGTAATATTACATCAATTTGATGTGTATAACATGCCTCCAGCGCTGTCCACAGCTCCATTAGGTCCTCTACCGTTAGTTATTTGGCCTTTAAGGTCCGATCTATATGTCTCCTAATATAGATAATGGCTTTCGCCTTATCCACATCAGAGATGGTGGTAGGAGTTCTGCTAGATGATTGTTCCGCTTCTGGGGCCTTACTAGCAGAAGCATCGGTCGCTGCTGGGACCGATGAAGAAGCCAAAATTGAGCCAAGGAGGGCCATCGAACGCAAGTGGAACTTCAGGTCCACTCGCCAACTCAGGTAATTATTTACTGCAGCATCAAGAACTTCGAAATCGACGCTTGCCAATTTTACCATTTATCTATGCAATTTAAAATAAGCATGAATTAATTAAAGTGTAAATTCATGCATAAACAATAAAATAAGTAAAATGTGGGGATCGGCCAGATACCCAAAGACATACAATGTCCAAAGTCCGAATATATCGTCCATAAATAAAAGAAAAATACAACTTGGAAACCCAGAAGGGTCCCTATATTTTCCAATTTTCGCCTCCGTCTTCATTTATCGGTACACCGGTCTTTGGCATTAATACATTTAATCCTCACTTACAAATTCTCTCAAAAAGAAAATAAAATTGCAAGGAATTTAAAAAGGGTATCAAAATGGCCGATCCCAAAAATCACATTTTAGCTTATATTAACAACCACGTAGTTTATAATATGCTACAGGCACAAAATAAGCAACCACACAGTTTATATAACACATGCATATATAATATGGAAAAAGAGACTATAAAATATAATAATCTCTCGGATCACGGGGAGACGTCATACACCGTTAGGTTAGTTGACTAACGGCAGAGCGGTCGCAGGATCCTTAAGATAATTATATTTTGAAAAAAAATCCTAATATTCCATAAATTATTAATAATGCAAGAGTGTTATAATTTTAGCAATTTGAAAGACTAGGCGACAGGCCCATAACAAAGAATTAAAATAAATTAATAGTTTGAATGGGGCTGCAGGCCCATAAATATTAATCATTTTAATATATTCTTAATAGTTGGGCTGCAGGCCCATTTGCCAAAATTTAACAAATTAATTATTGCAATTGAATTAATTTGGCTTCAGGCCCAATAAGTCAAATTAAAATATTTAATATTTGGGCTTCAGGCCCAGTTTCAAAATTCTAATTGACACATTTAAAATTGCAATTGGATTTACTGGGCTTCAGGCCCAATATTGGTAGACAAAAAGTTACAATAAAGCCAAATGGGGCTGCAGGCCCAACAAACAGGCTATCTTATTTGTTTCTGTGGGTCGGCGCCGGGGAAGGGCCCCCCGTCTGGGAGGGACGGCACACAGTCCCTGCAACAAAAGAGTCACGGTATCGAACCCCGACAAGTTCAACAAAATTTTATTTTCCTTTATGAATATTTAACGAATAAAGGAATCCTTCAAATAAATGTATTACACTAATAAGACATGTATGTCGTAATAGCCCAGCCGTTGAAAGAAAGTCAAGGGATCTTGGGATCCCAGGGTCAAAACCCGACAGTCTCACAAAGAAGAAATTTTTTGTTTAATTTCAGTATCAGAATGCATTTAAATACAGTAATGAGATAGTGTTTACAAAAGCAAAACGTATCTCAGCGGTAATCCATTAGGCGCCAGTCCAAACGGTTGCGGGTTCAAGTCCCGGTCACGCCGCGTTTAACATTTTTTTTAATTAAACCTTTAAAAAAAATTTCTGCAGCGAAAAAGCACGACGCGAAACAGCGTCTCGCCTAAAAGAAAACGTGAAAAACTGACTTTTGAATCAATGAGTTTTCTATGAAATCATTCATTAAAAAAATATTCTAAAATATCATAGAATCAAATCCAAACAATCCTAGATCAAGTTTTTGAAGTGAAACATATTTAGTTGGCATGAAAGCGAGTTTGTTGCTAAAAGACGAATCTTTCCTTCTCAATTTATTCCGGCCAACAAACAATACTCAATATCTCAAATTCATTTTTTAATGCCCATCGTTATCATTGCTAGTGACTATTTGGATTCAACAAAAGATAAAAACGATTTCAATGGTAAAATAGTAAAAGATTTCACAATGTCAACTACAAACGTATATTGAAGGAGCATTGTAAGGAGCCGAGGGGTTTTTGTTTTGTTTTTTTATATTAAAGATAATACAATAGCAACAGATTTAAAATGCCTCTAGATGAAGCATTAAAAGCATAGCTAAATTAAAAATTTGTTTGTAGCTATCTATGGGATTGATAGATATTACCTCTAGATTAAAAATCTAGGGAAGATCGTAAAGATTAAGATCCGTAGATAGTGCCGCTCCCGATACGCTCCAAAAAGAAATCCCCGCAAAGCTTCGCCGCAACGGATTACTGCAACAACAGATTCCTTCGCGCGTAGGGGTTTGATTTTTGGAAGGGAACGAGAAGAAAAAGCTCAAAATAGAGCGTAGGTGCTGATAACGTGTTAGAAGAGGATTGGAGAGGATTAACCATGGCAAATAGCCATGGTACTATATTTATAAAACTCTCATGTTGAGGTGGGAGTCCAAGGGCCTCCCCACTAACTTAGTGGGGAGTAATGGAGAGTGATGAGGGGAGGGAGGCCAAAGGCCTCCCTCAACTCACAACATATTAATATTTTTTGTTTTTAACTGACATTGCTTAAATGTTGGAAAAATACATAAACCTATATTAATATTTTTTTTGGCATATTATCTTAAAATGCTGTTTAATGCAGATGAACCAACTTTTAATATTGGTCAAAATTTAGAAGTAATTTTAAAAATAAAATCGATCAAATTTAAATTTAATTATAAAAACCGACCAACTTTTCGTCACGTGACGTTTTGCATGCATTAAAAAGCAACCATTTTGCATGCATTGAAAAGCAACCAGTGTTGACCAATCGATCAAATCGTACAACCTTTAAATGAATAGAGTTGCCAATCCCAATCAATTTCGTTGTAACAATAATCCATTGCAATAGCAGAAATGAAAGGGAATCTCAAAAAAAAGGCTGAGGTTGTCAAACTTGTTCATGTTAATTTCAATTGTTCAAGATAGTCAACCTTGGTTATTTTGAAGTTGGTCGATTTTTTTATTTAAATTTAAGGCCATTCGGTTTTTAAAAATTATTTTTGTTGTGAAGGGAAAAGTAGGGAAATAGGTGCAGAGGGTTAAGAGCCCCCTACCCTTGTATTTATAGCTTTCAATAGTGGGTTGGATACCCAATTGGCCCAATGGGCCTATTCATAACACTTCCCCTTATCCAACCAACATTGAATAAGAGGTGGATTCTTCAGGATCCGAGTTAGGATAACTGTCTTGTTAAATAAAGAACAGTTAGTCCATAACTTCCCTTGTTTTGGGGATGTGTCTAGGGGTGGATACTTCAGGATCCAGAGTCAACGAGGTTGCCTCGTCAAAACCTTGACTACGGAAAACCATGTGGGAAAAAACCTGTAGCCAAGGGAAAAGAGTACAACTCTGCAGTTGACTCCCCCTCATCTGACCAAGCTTCAGGCTTGCAGATTTCCTATGAATCTATACATCAGTTTCCTATGTATCTATGAGTTCATAGTCCTCTCATCCTGACCCAGTTTACATTTACTCACTCTCCTCATCCCAATCCCATATACAAGTTTCTCAAAGATACTAGTAGGCAGGGATTTGGTAAGCAAATCCGCCAAGTTATTACATGATTGGATCTTCTGTACCTCAATCTGCTTTTGCTTCTGAAGGTTGTGCGTCCAGAAGAACTTGGGGGAGATATGCTTCGTCTTGTCGCCTTTTATGTAGCCGTCATGTAGCTGGGCTATACATGCTGCATTGTCTTCATGAAGTGGAGTAGGAGCAAGAACGCCGGTCATCAGGCCGGTGGCGGTGAGGATGTGTTGGATCACAGAGCGTAGCCAAAAACTTTCCTTGCTTGCTTTGAAGATGGCTAGGAGCTCTGAGTGAGTGGATGAGACGGTCGTCATTGTCTGCTTCACAGATCTCCAGGATATGGCTGTGCCGCCATAAGTGAATATGTATCCTGTCTGAGACTTCTCTGTATGAGGATCGGACATGTATCCTACATCAGCATAACCAACTAAACCAGTTGATGCCCCTTTCCTGTAGAATAGACCTAAGTCTATGGACCCTTGGAGGTAGCGCAGAAGATGCTTTACTCCGGCCCAGTGCCGCTGTGTAGGTGCAGCACTATATCTGGCTAGTAAGTTGACTGCAAATGCTATGTCAGGGCGAGTGCAGTTAGCCAGGTAAAGGAGTGCACCGATAGCACTTAGATAAGGCACTTCAGGGCCTAATGCTTCCTCCCCCTCTTCCAGCGGCCGGAAGGGGTCTTTATGTACATCTAATGATCTGACGACCATTGGTGTGCTGAGGGGGTGGCACTTATCCATCTGAAACTTTTTCAATAAGTTCGATGTGTAAGTTGACTGATGTAACAGGATCCCATCGTTAAGATGCTCTATTTGAAGGCCTAAACAGAATTTTGACTTTCCGAGGTCTTTCATCTCCAAGGTTTCTGTCAAGCTTCTAGAAATCTCTGTGATCTCTTCAGGAGATCTGATGAGGTTCAAGTCGTCCACATAGACGGCTATGATTACAAATCCTGTTGCCTTTGCTCTTATAAAGATGCAATGACAGACTGGGTCGTTTGTGAATCCTTGTTTTGCAAGGAAATCACTCAGTCTGTTATACCACATCCTTCCAGATTTTTTTAGACCATATAATGATCTTTGCAGTTTCACTGAGTAGATGTCACGTTCTCTCTCTTTTAGTGCTGCAGGCAAAGAATAACCGTCAGGCAATCTCATATAGATGTCTCGGTCTAGGTTGACATATAGGTATGCAGTAACCACGTCCATGAGCTGCATATCTAAACCCTCTTGGGCTGTTAAGCCAATGAGGAATCGGAAGGTGATCGCGTCCATGACCGGGGAGTATGTGGCTTCAAAATCCACCCCTGGATGTTGGGTAAAACCATGCGCTACAAGCCTTGCTTTGTAGCAAACGATCTCATTCTGTTCATTTCGTTTTCTAACAAATACCCATTTATAACCCACAGGTTTTACACCTTTTGGTGTCTGGACTATGGGTCCGAAGACCTTGCGTTTTGTGAGTGAATCCAACTCCACTCCTATTGCCGCTTTCCACTTTGGCCAATCATCTCTGCTTTGACATTCTGTCAGAGAGCGTGGTTCAATATCATCGTCGCAGTACGCGATGTTGATGGCAATATTACACGCAAATGTGTCATCTATGGTTGTGCTCTTTCTATCCCAATACTCCCCATTGCGTACATAGTGTATCGAAACTTCATTTTCTCCCTGTTTTTCCTCTTCATGAGAGTTTGGGAGAGATGGGGTAGCAGGGCTTATAGTAGCATCCTGTGGTGGTATTTGTTTACCATTGTCAAGGGTCCTACTCTTTCGAGGGACTTGGTCCTTGGATCCCGGTGGTCGCCCTCTCTTTTTGAGAGGTCCAACCATTTCTGCTGCAGGCGGATTGCATCCATTTTGCGGTATGTCAATCCTAGCTGGAGTGTTAGCAGCAGGGACGTGTGATTTGACAATCTTCTGGTTGTCAGTAAATTTGTCCGATAAGATATGGACAGTGTTTTGGATGTGGAGAATCTTCAGGACCTCCTCCTCACACTGGCTTGTGGGCGGATCAAAGTGACATAATGTCTTTGTATCCCAAGTGATACATTCTGAAGCTTCGGGCTTCTTTGTCTGTGAGCCTAGTCTTAGGAACGATGTTTCATCGAATTCACAGTCTTCTAGACGTGCCTTGAAAACGTCTCCCGTAAGGGGTTCTAGGAATCTAATTATGGAGGGGGTGTCAAGCCCAACATAAATGCCTAGGCGACGTTGTGGACCCATCTTTGTCCTTTGTGGTGATGCTTTGGGGACGTATTCTGCACAACCAAATATTCTCAAGTGTGAGACAATTGGTGGGGCTCCAAGTGCTAGTTACATTGGAGAAGATGACTGACCTCCAGAAGGTCTTAATTTTATTAAAGATGCAGCATGCAAAATTGCATGACCCCACGCATTCACTGGCATCTGGGATTGAAGTAATAATGGACGAGCAATCCATTGCAGTCTCTTAATTAGAGATTCTGCTAACCCGTTTTGGGTGTGAACATGTGCTACAGGATGTTCGACTTCAATTCCCTGAGCTTGGCAGTAGTCTAGAAAGACTTGTGACGTAAACTCCCCTGCATTATCCAGACGAAGTTTCTTTATCTGGTGGTCGGGGAAGTGGGCCCGTAACTTGATTATCTGAGCTAAAAGCTTAGATAGTGCTAGGTTACGGGTGGACAGTAGACACACATGTGACCACTTAGTAGATGCGTCTATCAGGACCATAAAGTACCTGAACGGACCACTTGATGGGTGTATTGGCCCACAAATGTCTCTGTGGATTCTTTCCAGAAAACTAGGGGACTCCACGTTCACTTTCAGCGGAGAGGGTCTTGTAATCAGTTTACCCTTGTAACAGGGTGGACATGGGAATTTGCCTTTTTGAAGAATCTTCAGGTTCTTCAGGTCTATGCCCATGGAGTTCTTTATGATGCGGTACATCATAACAGAGCCAGGGTGTCCCAGTCTACTGTGCCAGAGTTGGAATTCTGGTGTTTGGGGGCACTGCAGGTGCTCCGCCATGCATGTTTCTGGAGTTTGTATACTTGTTTGGTAGAGTCCCGATGGGAGTCCCTTGAAACGTTCCACAATGGTTTTGAACCATTTGTAAGAGACGTTACAAGCAAGTATTCCCTTTTATCTTCCTCGACCGTCTCTAAGTGATATCCGTTTAAACGGATATCTTTAAAGCTTAGGAGGTTTCGAATAGATTTAGGGGAGTATAACGCATTTTGAAGTGTTATTTGTGTGTTACCGGGGAGCAGTATAATTGCTTCCCCTGATCCTTCGATTATGTTTGCTGGTCCTGAGATTGTTCTCAGTGGACCAGAATAGCTACTTATGCTCGTGAAGTAGTCTTTGTTTTGAAGGATCGAGTGCGTCGATGCACTGTCCACTAGGCATATTAATTCCATATCTAAAAAAGAAAGACATTCAAGCAGTAAATGATATGAAAAGAAAAGATTCTACTTTCATAAAATAAATGCTCAAAATATTGTTTGACATGGAAATAGAACTAGATACGATGCATAAAAAGAAGATACATTGCTAGTACATAGAAGTGGTCCAGAACTAGAGAGTGTCATCTCCCATGAAGTCTTCAGGAGTCCATGAGGTCTCTGGCAACGCTGCGCTCTCCATCAGGTTTATCTCAGCTCGAGTCTTGAGGCTTGCCTGGTAGAGGTCCTGGAGGTGTTTTGGTGAGCGGCAGATTCTGGACCAGTGGACCGTCATTCCGCATTTGGAGCACTTGTCCTCCCAGTCTTTCTTGGGAGTGCCACCTTTGTTGGACACCCTCTTTTGCTTCTTGTCCACGAACTTCTGGTTCTAAGGAGGAGCTGGGGGAGTGGCCTTCTTCCGATGCTTTTGTTCTTTCCATTTCTGGAATTTCGCCTTTTTGTCCATCTTCTTCTTCTGGGAAGATTGGAAGTGAGCCTCTGCAGGAGGTGGCAGTGGAGCGGAGCCAGGAGGGCGCAGGTTGTGAGTGGCAACCAACAGGTCTCTGTTCTGTTCAGCCATAAGCAGGCATGAAAGCAGATCAGAGTACTTCGTGAACTTCCTCTCACGGTATTGTTGCATAAGGATCATGTCCTTCTCGTGGAAAGACGTGAACGTCTTTTCCAGCAACATTTTCTCCGTCACCGTTTCACCGCACAACTTCAGGCGTGAGGTGATACGGAAGAGAGCTGAGTTATACTCCGCTATGGATTTGTAATCTTGTATGCGGAGATGAGTCCACTTGTACTGCGCACGGGGGAGTATGACATCTCTCTGATGTCTGTATCTCTCCTCGAGTGCGTCCCACAGCTCGTAAGGATCCTCTACAGTGAGGTACTCCTCCTTCAGGGTCGAGTCTAAATGTTTCCTGATATATATAATGGCTTTCGCCTTTAATATATCGGAGACTTCCTCTGTATGAGGTGCTTCCACTGAAGCATCCTTGTCGGCTGAGGCAGTACTTGTTGTTGCCTTCTCAGTCTTTGTGAGACTGAAACCATGAGAGCGCAGATGGAACTTCAAGTCCAACTGCCAACTCAGGTAGTTTGACCCATCGGCCTTCAGGACCGAAAAGTCGACATTTGCAAGTCTGGCCATTGAATGATCTAGCAATATAAAGAAAAACAGCATGTATCATTTAAACTGAGTAAAATAGACATCCACGCATGTAATTCAAACATTTTTCATAACATGGATCGTATTAAAGTAAATTTAACATACATGCTTTTTACAGTTTCATAATGTGAATAATTAACAAAGGTTAACATTCACGCATGCTGTTAGGCAGTTTCATTGTAACATTAAAAATGGTATTAACATAATTAACATCCACGCAATTAATGCATAAGCAATGAAAAAGAAAATTACTTAGGACTATGGGGATCAGCCAACCGACACCGAAATAAAAAGAAGTACAGTCCGAAGTTACATCAAAAATAACATGAAAGAATAAAATACAACTCGGGAACTTCAGAGAGAAGCCCCAATCTACATTGTGCGTGCGCCTTCAGCTCCTTTTTGGTGTCCTTCTGTAACGACTGGTTTTCATGTATGGATTTTATTATAAATATTTATATATTTGGTTGCTTTCCCTTGTTGTGATTTCCTTTTTCCGTCTCCGTAGTTTTCATTTTCGTTCGTTTCGTCGTGATTCTCTAGATTCTTCCGTTGGTCGGCGTGTTTGGAGTAAGTCATTCGTGACGGGCTTCATAACGTCGATATCTTAGAGTTAGAACGAGCCTAGGAGACTTAGGAAACCATCCCGGAGCTTCGCGCTCCATTTCGGAACTTTTGGTGCACGTTAGCCGGTATAAGAAGGGGCACCGACCGACTAGATGACGATCCAGTCGGTCGGAAAACCTTCTTGAACCGACTAGCGGGCTTGAAAAGTTATTCATGAGTTACTGTTTGTCGTTAGTCGGTCTAAGAACATTGGTTGACCGACTAGGTTGCAAACTAGTCGGTCGGCAATGCTTCTTTAACCGACTAACTCATTTACTAATTTTTGGTATCAGTACTGTTCATTCTAAGTCAGTCTAAGTTCATCTTTCGACCGTCTAGTTGTTAAACTAGTCGGTTAAGTTTTGTACTCAGACCGACTAATTCTTAGTTCTTCTGTACAGTCGAGTTACTGTTTACTCTTAGTCGGTCTACGAACGTTCATCGACCGACTAGATGTCAAACTAGTCGGTCAGTAGTTGTTCTTTGACCGACTAACTCTTAGTTCAGGTTTTCGACTGGAGTTACTGTTTACACTTAGTCGGTCTGCGTTGGTCAACCGACCGACTAGTTTCCAAACTAGTCGGTCAGTGGTTGTTCTTTGACCGACTAACCAGTGATGTAAACCCTAGTTTTGCCCTAGCCGCCACCAAACTCTATAAATACCCCTCCAAACGTTTTCTTCTTCTTCCTCATGACCTAAAACCCTAATTTCTCCTCCATTGAGCCCACATCTTCCTCAAACCATTAATCCTCCATCCCAAGCTCATCCTCCATCATCCAAACCCTCCCTTGTCACAACCCACCTTCCATCTTCCCCAAACCTTCATCAAACCCCCAAAATCCACATCAAAACCCATTTCTCCAGATTTTTCCCTCATTTCCAGATCTGAGCCGGATCGTTCTTCCGTTGCCGTGGTTGCTTGGCATCGTTCCTTCGTTTCTTCACGGTAATACTCGATTCCTTTAGTTTTAGCATGACCCCCATTGACATTGTGAAACCCTAATAAAATGGATTATTAGAATGTTAGGATCCTAATAAGAAATCGATTTAGAATCATTGTGCTAATAATTGTTTTGCCATAACAGCGATCTATTCCGTAGTTAGCTTGTGTGACGATCTTCATTGCTCGTCAACCCCGGTATCAGGCAAGTGAAACTTGCATCTCTTTATTTGGGCCATGTCTTAGGCCATTTCCTTTGCTTTAGCGTAAAAGAGACTAGATGGTGAAAGGATAGCCGTCTAGACGCCTTGACCTAGCTTGACAACGAAGCTTGGTCCGTCACCTTCATCATGCTTGTATGTCACGTTTAAATTCAATTAACGGTACGCAAATATCTGTTCATGGCATTGCATATTGATTAGTCACCGTGATTGCGTAGCACACGCTACAATACTATTATTTTCCTGGCTCGTGTTCCAGAAGCGAGCCCTGTAGTTGGAAACCCCAACGCTCGACACATATGGGTGGGGTAAGAGATAAGCGGCCACCTGAGACCTGAGTTGGCCTGATCCGCCACTCCGGCCAGCAGGCGAAATCTCTAGTGTACAAGTGATTAATAGTGATAAGAGATAAGCGGCCTGAGCCACGAGCTGGCCAGCAGGTGGACTCTCTATGCACTAAGTGATAAACAGTGAAAAGTGAAAAGTGATTAGCGAATTGGTAGCTTTCGCTACATCGTGCGTGCTTGTCTCTCTTTTAAACTGCTGCATCAAACTAAACTGTCATGTCAGTGTTTAATGTTATAAGTGCTAGGTTGTTAGTTACTTTCAGTTTCCTTGCCCAAGTCTTTTAGACTTGCTGACATGTGCCCCTTTTCTCTTTTGGGTGACACATGTTAGACCCCGAGCCAGAGTTACTTGCTGAGGGTGAGGTGTTTGCGGACGCCGAGCTTGCGCCCGTGTTGGACGAGGACTTCGTAGACACTGGAGATCAGTCTTAGTGTCTACGTCTAGTTTTGTTAGATTGCTTAGGTTGTCGGTGCGTGGCACCTAGTTTGATACTCTGTTATGTTTGTTTTTTTGTTTGGCCTTGTTCTGGGCCCTTAGACTCTTTCTTTTAGCCTGGTGGTTTTTTCTGTGATGTTGAATATTTTGTGGACAAACTGTGGGATTGGTATTTCATATCCGTCTCGTCCTATTATTATTATTGTTGTTGTTTCGTTTGTAATTACAGGGACCTACTTATACTAAATTTACGCTTATCATTGCATGCAGCTTCGCAGCTCCACGTTTGAGCGGACCTTCTCACGTCTCGCCTCCATTTTAGGGAAGCGGGGCGTGACAGGTTTTAGTGGTGGCCCATGCAGGTCCTTCTGTAACTGCAATTATCGGGATAACGATAATAATATAAGATTGTCCAACAAATAAGTTCGATATCTGAGCCCTAAGCTATGAGTCTAATTGTTTCGTTTTCTGTGTCATTAGATGGCAGGAAGGCGGATCACCCGTGGTGGTGGTGGTGGTGCGCCCCCTCATGACGAAGAGCCTGAGCGGGAGCCCACTAACGGAGAGATGATGCGGATGATGATGCAGATGATGCAAGTTCAGCATGGTGTGCTTCTGCAGGTACAGAATGCTCCGGTGGCTCGAGCTGCTCGGGTGGTGGAAGCCCCTCGTCCTGAGCCTGGGGCGAAGCAGTTCAGGGAACTGGGTCCTGCATATTTTGATGGAACCGAAGGTCCACTAGCTGCTGATGAATGGATGAGGAATATCGAGGACAATCTGAAGAGTCCAAGGTCAACGAAGTTAGTTGGGTTGACTTGGCAAAGCACCAGCTGAGGGATAACGCCAGGAATTGGTGGGATGCTGAAGAGAAGATGTTGGAGGAGCCGATCATCTGGGCTACCTTCAAGGCCAGATTTGATGGTGAGTTCTTCCCAAAAGCTGCCAGGGAAGAGATGCTACAGCGTTTTATCGATCTGAAGCAAGGAATCTCGTCGGTGGACCGGTATCACCAAGAGTTCATGAGGCTGAGTCGGTTTGCACCGAAGATGGTGCAGGACGCTGAGGAGAGAGCTCAGAGGTTCCTGTAGGGACTTGCTTCGGAGCTCCAGAGTTTTGTGACCTCTTCTGACCGGGAATCTTATCAGAAGGTTCTGGTAGCAGCCAAGAGGCAGGAGCTGCTCGTGAACCAGAGGAGGGGGTCTATTGTTGGTGCTGGGAAGAGGTCTGTGGAACAGGCGAGAGCTGTGGTTAGACCTGGATTCAGGCCGAACCAGCCTGTTCAGTTTAAGAGGCCAGGAGGGCCTGTTCAGAAGACTTGCCATTTCTGTGGCAAGGAGGGCCATATCAAGAAATCGTGTAAGAAGTTCTTGGGGCAATGTATTGCCTGTGGAGATCCCGCCCATGCTCTCAGGGAGTTGATTCTGAGAGAATATTACATTTTTTACCCCTCATTTAGACCGTATTTTGCGTATATATATTATATAATTTATCTCTAATAAGTGTGTATTTGTAATATCATTTAATAATAGAGTATTTCGCTTGTTTATACGCAAAATACAATTATATGGCTTAATTTTGTCTCAAATTTATTTTTCAGGAGAAGCTTGCAATTTTCCGAATCCAACGGCTATTTTTCCACATTTTTCGGAGATCGGAGCAAATTTCTGCGAATTAAAAGGCCCAGTAAAGCTATGTAAAAGAGAGATGTAAATAAAAAAAAATCGCTGACGTCAGCTGACCTCAGCAATCGGCTGACGTCAGCTGACGTCAGCCGCCAGCGCTGCGGGCGGAAGTCGCCACCCGCAACGCGGGCGAAAGATAAAAAAAAAAGGTGCGCTGGCGTCAGCGCTGACGCCAGCGCACGTGCGCGCGCTGCAGGAGGAAACGAGCGGGCGTTGCCCGCTCGTTAAATAAAGCGGGCCCCAAGCCCGCTGTTCTTTTTGCGGGCAGAACCCGCGTTCACATTTGCGGGTTAACCCGCATTAAATACACGGGCCCGCGCCCGTGTCGACTGGGGGGTGCCCGCCAGAGCTGAATTTGACCCGCAACCCACTTTGACCACATGGGCTGCGCCCGCCTGTGCTTTTTGACCGCCCGCCTTTGTGGAAATTCTGGGCGGGTTGCGGTTCTGCAACCCGCAAGCCCGATATGCCTTTTTCTTATAAATAGAAGAGTATTTGGAGCATAACTTAAGCAATACAACTCCAAATTGAGTGATTTTCGTTTCATTTCGAAGCTAAGGAGTTCTTCTATCCATTCCAGAGGAGTTTGCTCAGATCAAGAAGAGTTTTGGGGGTGTTTGGGCTTCAAAAGTGGTGAAAAACTCCCTTTCTTTACCCGTTTGTATTAATTTTGTATTACGGTTTGTATTAAAATTATGTTTCTATTAATGAAACTTTCTGTTTTTGTTACCATGCTTGGCTAGAGTATTGTGGGTGTGTTGTGTGGAAGTTAGTGTTGCTAGGATTTTGCTTTCATATCTCCATATTTTGTGCACTTATCGAAACCGTTAAAAAGACGTCGATTTCTTCATTTTTTTGAAATACGCACAATCCGTAGAGGAATCCGCTTAGGATGACGTGCCGCGAGGTATTGTCTAAGTGCATCAATCCGTAGAGGAGCCCAAAGAGGGTGATGAACCGCGAGGTTCATCTTTTATAATTTATAATTCAAAGAAATCGTCTCTTTTTCTACTCTATCTTTTTAATTAAAAAAATATCGTTTTTAAAGTTTTATCTTCCGATCCCCATACCTTGGCATGGATGTGGGATTGAGAAACTATGGAGAATGAATAGCATAACCTACTGCAACACTAACGGAAACACAACACACACACGCTTTTTATAAATTACATTTTCACGTTCACGTTACTCCATTTTCAAATCAGCTTTTACCTCACGTTAAAATCAAATCCAAAATCGCCTTCAAAGGGTGGTTCATCTCTCATCAAATAACTTTTCTTGCTTAATTCTAAACTGTGAAATTTACAGGTTGCTTTGTCCCTGAGGAATACGATCCTGGTCTCACCAGGTTTACTACTTGACCGACGTCCTATACTTGGGATTATCAGTACAACTTTTTGGACCAGTCAAGTTTTTGGCGCCGTTGCCGGGGACAACGGTCTACATATTTTACGGTTTCCAATTAACTTGGAAATTTCGGTGAGATCGTTCCACTCTTTTGTGTATAAAAACTTTGTATATCCATTCTTTTTATTTGTGTTTTGTTTTGTTTTGTTTTGTTTATTTTAAATATTTTCAAAACCCATAAAAATTAGCTTGAGAAAAAAACAAAAACAACAAAAATATTTTTTTTTTCTCTTTCTTTTTCTTTCTGTTCTTATTTGTTTATGTGGCTTCGAACCCCTAGGACACATAGATTAGTCCGACACGTGAATATGGCACACAACGCAAATGACACCAGTGGAAATGAAAATGACGATCATTCTCAAACTTTTGGAGATAGGTCACTTAGAGATGTGCTCAGACCAACTAGGTCTGCTTCTGGCTCATGCATCGTGCTTCCAGCCGATGCCAATTCCTTTAGTCTTAAACCAGGAATGGTTCAACTTCTCCCTACCTATCACGGTATGGAGAGGGAGAACCCATATTTACATATAAAGGAATTTGAGGATGTTTGCTTAACCTGTGTAGATGGAAAAACGAGCAATGAAACTATTTACCTTAAACTTTTTCCATTTTCACTTAAGGATAAAGCAAAGAATTGGCTTAACGCTTTACCTTCGCACTCTATTACTTCTTGGGTAAATTTACAAGCAGAGTTTCTAAAAAAGTTTTTTCCTTTGCACAGGACCCAGGGGCTAAAGAAGCAAATTGTTAACTTCTCGCAGAAAGGAAATGAATCATTTGATGCTGCTTGGGAGAGGTTCAAAGACTTGCTACTTGCGTGCCCCCACCATGGATTCGATGAGTACCCGCCTCATCGGCTTCTTCTACGATGGGCTTCCCCCTTCCATGAAGCAATTTGTAGAGATGATGTGCAACGGAGAGTTCTTCGATAAAAAGCCAGCTGACGCATGGGATTACTTGGAGTCCATCGCTGAGAGTGCACAGACGTGGGAAGCAACTCCTGACTACGATCGGACAGACCAGCCTCAATCTTCATCCCGTGGAGGCCAGTTTACATTGAAACCCGAGGAGGCGTTAGAAGCAAAGATGGAAGCACTCATCACTAGGAAGCTCCAAAACCTAGAGATGAAAGGAGTAAAAGCAGTGACTATTGAAGAGAAGTGTGCTCTTTGCGACAGTCTGGAGCACAATACATCGGGGTGTCCAACCATTCCAACACTTAAAGATGTGCTCAAGGATCCTAGTCAGGTAAATAACATTTCAAATTCTTATCCAGGTCAAGGATTCAACCCGAACACATACAATTCCAATTGGCGCAACCACCCCAATCTCAGTTGGCAAAACAAGCCACAAGCTTCTCAACCATACAGGCCACCACCTCAAAACAACTATCAAGGTGGAAATCAGAGAAAGAAGGAAGAGTCTGGAGCAGATCCACATTTTCAGACACTTAGCGACACGCTCCAACAGTTCATGCAGCTGCAGCAGAACCAAAATCAACAACTTCAACAACAGCAGCAAGCTCAGTTCCAACAGATGCAACAACTTCAGCAGCAGCAACAAACGCAGCAGACTCAGTTTCAACAAATGAATGATGGCATCGCAAAGCTTATGGCAAGTCTGGAGAAGGGCAAGCTCCCTGCTCAAACACTCCCGAATCCCAACACGAGTTCATCGTCGGCAATCAGCAACATCAAACCATGCCAAGCGGTGACTACTTTGAGGAGTGGTAAAGAAGTTCAAAAGCCTGAGCCACCGAAGGACACTTCTGAGATGGTGGTAGATGAAGAGGATCGTGAACCGCAAGGAGTACCAGAGGAGAGCGTAAGCAAGGACACAGACGCTTCAAAGACGAGAGTTCCAGAACCAGAGCCTTACTCTCCTCCCGCACCATATCCACAGAGGCTCTTGCATCCAAAGAAAGATAAGTATCAATCTGAAATTCGTGAAATTTTTCAAAGATGTCAGATTAATATTCCTTTATTAGATGCCATCAATCAAATCCCTGCATATGCCAAATTTCTTAAAGACCTCTGCACTGTCAAACGAAATCTTAATGTTAAGAAAAAGGCATTTTTAACTCAACAGGTCAGCTCTATTTTTCAACATAACACGCCACCCAAATTCAAGGACCCTGGATCCCCTACCATTTCTTGCACCATAGGCACCAAACAGATAGGCCAGGCTCTTCTTGACTTAGGGTCCAGTGTTAATATTTTGCCATATCCCGTGTTTACACAATTGGGACTTGGGGAATTGAAATCCACACCTGTTATTCTCCAGTTAGCTGATAGATCTGTGAAAATCCCGAGGGTATGTGTTGAGGATGTACTTGTCCAAGTGGATAAGTTTTATTACCCCGTGGACTTTATTGTATTGGATCTTCAGGGACCACAGTCTGCCACTCCAACCCCGATTATTTTAGGTCGACCCTTCCTAGCTACTAGTAATGCTATTATTAACTGCAGGAATGGTCAACTTAAACTTACTTTTGGCAACATGTCTTTGGATCTAAATATTTTTAATGCTTGTAAAATGCCAACAGGGGTAGAGGAGTATGAGGAAGTAAGCATGATTGACGCTCTTGTTGTTGGTCATTTTGATGAAGAATTCGTTTCTGCTATTGATTTTGTTGATCAACTATGCGACGGTATTGACGATAAATCTTTTTTGCAGGAAGCTGGAGAGGTGTCTCGCACCACCTGGGTGCCACGTTTTGAGCCACTACCATTGGAGACACCGTGCCAAATGCCATCCGATCTTGAGCATCCACAGCTGGAGCTCAAACCATTGCCATCGTATTTGAAATACGCTTATCTTGGAGAAGACAGTACATTTCCTGTGGTAATATCTTCCAAACTCTCTTTAGAACAGGAAAATGAATTGTTAAACGTTTTGAAGAAACATAAAGGGGCAATAGGATGGACAATTGCTGATATCAAAGGTATTAGCCCTCTTATATGTGCACATCATATATATTTAGAAGATGATACCAAACCTACACGTGAACCACAACGAAGGTTGAACCCAACCTTAAAAGAAGTAGTTAAGGGTGAGGTTTTAAAATTGCTTGATGCGGGTATCATATACCCCATTTCTGATAGTAGATGGGTTAGTCCGACCCAAGTTGTACCAAAAAAATCTGGGTTGACTGTTATAAAAAATGAAAACAATGAATTAGTACCCATGAGAACCGCCACTGGATGGCGTATGTGCATAGACTTTAGGAAGCTAAACTCCAAGACACGAAAAGACCACTTCCCTCTTCCCTTCCTAGACCAAATTTTAGAGAGAGTGGCTGGACACGAGTTTTATTGCTTTCTAGATGGATACTCCGGTTACTACCAAATAGAAATAGCCCCAGAAGACCAGGAGAAGACCACCTTCACTTGTCCCTTTGGCACTTTTGCTTTTCGGAGAATGCCATTTGGTTTGTGCAACGCCCCTGCAACTTTTCAACGATGCATGTTAAGTATATTTGATGATATGGTTGAAAAGATTGTAGAAGTATTTATGGATGATTTTTCCGTATATGGTAACTCTTTTTCTGATTGTTTAACTAACTTGGCTTGTGTGCTGCATAGATGCATCGAAAAGAACCTGCTCCTTAACTGGGAAAAATGTCACTTCATGACCACTGAGGGCATTGTCCTTGGTCACATAGTCTCCAGGGAAGGAATACAGGTAGACAAAGCCAAGGTAGAAGTCATCGAGAAGTTACCCACTCCGAAATGTGTTAAGGACATTCGGTCCTTCCTTGGTCATGCCGGATTTTACAGGCGTTTCATAAAGGATTTTAGTTTGATTTCACGTCCTTTATGCACACTTCTTATGCATGACACTGAATTCATTTGGACGGAAGAGCGTAAAAACTCTTTTGATACTTTAAAACAAGCACTTATATCTTCTCCTATTTTGCAGGTACCAGATTGGACACTGCCATTTGAGATCATGTGTGACGCCAGCAATTTTGCAGTTGGCGCAGTTCTTGGACAACGGAAAGACAAATCTCCAGTTGTCATTTACTATGCAAGCAAGAGTTTGAATGAAGCTCAGCGAAACTACACCACCACGGAGAAGGAGCTGCTTGCCGTAGTTTTTGCTTTGGAAAAATTTAGGAGCTACATTTTGGGATTTCCCATTATTATTTTTACAGATCATTCCGCTCTTAAATACCTTTTGTCCAAGAAAGATGCAAAACCAAGACTTATACGTTGGATTTTACTTTTGCAGGAGTTCCAGGTGCAGATAAAAGATAAGAAAGGAGTTGAGAATCATGTGGCGGACCATCTTTCACGATTAACCATTGGTACAGAATCCGCCTCCATTCCAATTCAAGACTCCTTCCCAGATGAGCACCTATTTTCCGTCTCCACACTTCCATGGTATGCAGATATTGTCAATTTTTTGGTAACTGGTAAGACTCCTTCAACTTGGTCAATTCAGGATAAGAAAAGGTTCAATCACGAGGTAAAATCATTTTTCTTTGATGATCCATACCTTTATAAATATTGCAATGATCAAATAGTAAGGAGATGTATACCAGACCAGGAAATAGATAGTGTCTTGCATTTTTGTCACGAGAGTGCATGTGGGGGACATTTTTCGGCTCATAAAACTGTGGCTAAAATTTTACAATGCGGATTTTATTGGCCAAGCATGTTTAAAGATACTTTTTCATTTTGTAAGTCATGCTTGCCTTGCCAACAGTTGGGGGGAATCACTAGGAGGAATATGATGCCATTAAACCCTATATTGGAAATTGAAATTTTTGATTGTTGGGGTATTGATTTTATGGGGCCATTTCCCTCTTCTTTTGGACATACTTTTATTTTACTTGCTATTGATTATGTGTCTAAATGGGTTGAAGCTATCCCTTGCAGAACAAATGATGCATCTGTCGTACTCAAGTTCATGAAGGAACATATCTTTGCACGCTTTGGGGTGCCCAAGGCGATGATTAGTGATGGAGGCTCCCATTTCTGCAACCGCCTTTTTGCAAGCTTGATGACAAAGTTTGGGGTGAAACACAAAGTCTCTACACCTTACCACCCCCAAACTAATGGCCAGGCAGAGTTGGCAAACAGGGAGATAAAGAATATTCTCCAAAAGACGGTGAATCCTACTAGAAAGGATTGGAGCATCCGACTTCCTGAAGCATTGTGGGCATACCGTACCGCCTACAAAACCGTATTAGGGATGTCTCCTTACCGTATTGTCTACGGAAAGCATTGTCATTTGCCCGTCGAGATTGAACATAAATCTTTTTGGGCAGTGAAGAAATTAAATTTTGATGCTGATTCTTCTTCTTCTTTACGCAGGTTGCAATTGGTTGAACTTGAGGAACTGAGGAGAGAAGCATACGACAATGCAAAATTGGCAAAAGAAAGATTGAAAGTTGCACATGATCGCACCATACTGAGGAGAGAATTCGTTACAGGTCAAAAAGTGCTCTTGTACAATTCACGCTTGCATCTCTTCCCAGGAAAGCTACGCTCCAAGTGGAATGGACCTTATATTGTAAAAATGAGTTATCCACATAGAGCAGTGACCTTAGTTAACCCGAAAGATGGCAATGAGTTTAAAGTCAACGGCCAGCGCTTGAAGCACTATCACGAGCCATGGCCACAGGAGGACGACACCATGCTACTTACAGACCCACCTTCGGGTGGTAACTAAATAGGTGTGTTCTTTCCATAACTCTCTAGTGTTAGTTTATATATTACTAAATAAATTTGCATCTTACCCTTCAAACATCGAGGACTATGTTTACTTTTAGTTGGGGGGAGGAAGAGGAAGTGTTTGTTAAAAAAAAACAGAATGTTGAGTTTTTCACCAAGAACCATTTATATGTCCATTTAAAGTGAAAATTCCATCAAAATTTAATTGAACACCTATATTCATTATTGTAAAATAAATTAAGAATGTTTACCCCTGCGTGGAATTTTACATTATCATGACTTTCATGTAAACCGGTGCATGTATCTATAATTGTACTCTCATGAAACTATTATTTGGTTCACGCAATTTCATGTCACGAATTGGTAATTATATGAAGAAGGTTATAAATTCTAAGGATAATGGCCAATCACATACACAGGCTTGCTGATTACTAAGTGATGGAGAATCTTATTCAAACATGTCTCATGTCAAAAAAAATGAATAAAATGCACCGTTCTTCCAGCTTCTTTTAGTAGCCGGGTCTTCGTGCCTCAGGAAGCATGGGGCTTCGCGCCGAAAAATGAAGTATGGGAGAGTGCATAATAAATCTTTAGACATTCCGAGTTATTAAGTCTGAGGGGTTTTTCAAAACCTAATGCCCTAAAACCATCTGGTTTGGGAGTCATTGACCTAACGCTCGTTACATGGATTGTTCTAAAAAGTTATCAAAAAAAAAAAGAAAAAGAAAAAAAAAGGAAGAAAAAAAAAAGATATGAGATATTTTGAGAACATTCAAAATCATAATCTTACGATTTTGATGTTGTGATGGCCTAATCCTATGAAATTTACAGCCTAGGACATGTGATTACCTATTTCATTAAACAATTGCAGTTGTGCAATACTGAATATGTATAGATTGAGATAAAATTATGATTCTTTGCATTAGTCCATGAAACCACATGATAGGTATTGAACTTTGTTGGGTAATATTATTCTTAAATTATTTTTAAGCTTATTGAAGTGAATATGAGGTGTATGACATATTGTTGGAATTATTCGCTTATTTTGCTAAGAGACTAGCAAAAAGCTAGTTGGGGGGTGTGATTCTGAGAGAATATTACATTTTTTACCCCTCATTTAGACCGTATTTTGCGTATATATATTATATAATTTATCTCTAATAAGTGTGTATTTGTAATATCATTTAATAATAGAGTATTTCGCTTGTTTATACGCAAAATACAATTATATGGCTTAATTTTGTCTCAAATTTATTTTTCAGGAGAAGCTTGCAATTTTCCGAATCCAACGGCTATTTTTCCACATTTTTCGGAGATCGGAGCAAATTTCTGCGAATTAAAAGGCCCAGTAAAGCTATGTAAAAGAGAGATGTAAAAAAAAAAAAAATCGCTGACGTCAGCTGACCTCAGCAATCGGCTGACGTCAGCTGACGTCAGCCGCCAGCGCTGCGGGCGGAAGTCGCCGCCCGCAACGCGGGCGAAAGATAATATAAAAAAAAAGTGCGCTGGCGTCAGCGCTGACGCCAGCGCACGTGCGCGCGCTGCAGGAGGAAACGAGCGGGCGTTGCCCGCTCGTTAAATAAAGCGGGCCCCAAGCCCGCTGTTCTTTTTGCGGGCAGAACCCGCGTTCACATTTGCGGGTTAACCCGCATTAAATACACGGGCCCGCGCCCGTGTCGACTGGGGGGTGCCCGCCAGAGCTGAATTTGACCCGCAACCCACTTTGACCACATGGGCTGCGCCCGCCTGTGCTTTTTGACCGCCCGCCTTTGTGGAAATTCTGGGCGGGTTGCGGTTCTGCAACCCGCAAGCCCGATATGCCTTTTTCTTATAAATAGAATAGTATTTGGAGCATAACTTAAGCAATACAACTCCAAATTGAGTGATTTTCGTTTCATTTCGAAGCTAAGGAGTTCTTCTATCCATTCCAGAGGAGTTTGCTCAGATCAAGAAGAGTTTTGGGGGTGTTTGGGCTTCAAAAGTGGTGAAAAACTCCCTTTCTTTACCCGTTTGTATTAATTTTGTATTACGGTTTGTATTAAAATTATGTTTCTATTAATGAAACTTTCTGTTTTTGTTACCATGCTTGGCTAGAGTATTGTGGGTGTGTTGTGTGGAAGTTATTGTTGCTAGGATTTTGCTTTCATATCTCCATATTTTGTGCACTTATCGAAACCGTTAAAAAGACGTCGATTTCTTCATTTTTTTGAAATACGCACAATCCGTAGAGGAATCCGCTTAGGATGACGTGCCGCGAGGTATTGTCTAAGTGCATCAATCCGTAGAGGAGCCCAAAGAGGGTGATGAACCGCGAGGTTCATCTTTTATAATTTATAATTCAAAGAAATCGTCTCTTTTTCTACGCTATCTTTTTAATTAAAAAAAATATCGTTTTTAAAGTTTTATCTTCCGATCCCCATACCTTGGCATGGATGTGGGATTGAGAAACTATGGAGAATGAATAGCATAACCTACTGCAACACTAACGGAAACACAACACACACACGCTTTTTATAAATTACATTTTCACGTTCACGTTACTCCATTTTCAAATCAGCTTTTACCTCACGTTAAAATCAAATCCAAAATCGCCTTCAAAGGGTGGTTCATCTCTCATCAAATAACTTTTCTTGCTTAATTCTAAACTGTGAAATTTACAGGTTGCTTTGTCCCTGAGGAATACGATCCTGGTCTCACCAGGTTTACTACTTGACCGACGTCCTATACTTGGGATTATCAGTACAACTTTTTGGACCAGTCAGGAGTGCCCGAGGTTGAAGCAGCCTTGGAGGGCACCTATTGCTGCCCCGCCGTTGCAGCAGAGAGCCCCGGTGCCTGCTGGTCGTGGGGTACCCCTTGTTCCACAAGGGCATGCCTTTCGGCAGGCTGTTCCGCAGAGGAGGCAGGCATTTCTGATGACCGAGGAGGAGATTTTGGCCATGGATGAGGTCATTGCGGGTAACTTTCAATCTATTTGTTCCTTTCTTAATTAGTTGATTGTTAAATTATGTTGGTTGCTTGTGTATGAATGTTGTTAGAATAAGATTTGATTGATTAGACTGTTTGTTAGGTGTGGTTTTGGTTTGCACATTCCCTGCCTGAGTCCTCTTTGACTCAGGTGCGTCGATGTGCATTTTGGCCCAGAGCTTCGTGGAGAAGCATTCCTTGTCGACGTCCCCTCTCTCCAAGAGTTGGAACATCGTTACAGGGAATGGAGTAGTCTCGGTGCATCGTGGGTGCAGCCCTTGCTCTGTGGTGGTTTGTGAACATGAGCTTTATGCTGATTTTATTGTCCACAACATCACCAACTACGATGCGGTCTTTGGGATGGATTGGCTTGCGAGCTTCTATGCTACGATTGACTGTCGGAGGAAGATGGTGGTGTTCGAGATTCCCGGACATCCAGTATTTGAGTTCAGCCGTGGTAGCAGTTCGCTTGGCCCTGTCAGATTTCGGGCCAGACCGGTGGAGGTTGTGGCTATGCAGATGGAGTTAGAGAGGCCAGCTGTGGTGCGAGATTTTGATGACATCTTCCCCGAGGAGATGTCTGGACTGCCACCCGATCGAGCTTTAGAGTTTTCTATTGATTTGATTCCATGTGCGCAGCCGATTTCGAAGGCACCATACCGTATGTCGCCTGCAGAATTGGAGGAATTGCGGAAGCAGTTGGATGAGCTTATGCAGAAGGGTTACATTAATCCCAGCGTGTCTCCGTGGGGAGCACCGGTGCTGCTGGTGAAGAAGAAGGATGGTTCGCGTCGCATGTGCGTGGACTATCGGGAGTTGAATGCGGTGACCATCAAGAATAAATACCTGTTGCCTCGCATCGATGATATCTTTGATCAGCTGGGAGGATCGAGGGTGTTTTCTAAGTTGGATTTGAGGAGTGGTTACCATCAGTTGAAGGTGAAGAAGGATGATGTGCCGAAGACAGCTTTTAGGACGAAGTATGGACACTATGAGTTTGTGGTTATGCCTTTCGGCGTAACTAACGCACCCGTAATTTTCATGAATCTGATGAACCTGATTTTCTACGACTTTTTGGATAAGTTTGTCGTTATCTTTATTGACGACATTCTGATCTATTCGAAGTCGGAGGAAGAGCATGCTTCGCACTTGAGGACGGTGTTGGAGATTCTGAGGAAGCATCGGTTGTATGCCAAGTTTTCGAAGTGCGAGTTTTGGCTGGACAGTGTTGCTTTTCTCGGGCATGTGGTGATTGGTGATGGTATTTCAGTGGATCCCGAGAAGATCAGGGCCATCAGAGAGTGGCCTGTTCCGTCGTCGGCCTCTGAGATTCGGAGTTTCCTTGGTTTGGCGGGATATTATCGGCGTTTCATTAAGGATTTTTCCCGTATTGCCGAGCCAATGACCAGGTTGACACGGAAGGATATACCTTATGTTTGGTCGGGTGACTGTGAGCATGCCTTTGGTGTTCTGAGAGAGCGTCTGACGTCTGCTCCTGTCCTTGCTGTGCCTGACCGCAGTGGAGGATTCGAGATATTTTGCGATGCTTCTGGCAAGGGTCTCGGTTGTGTTTTGCATCAGCATGGACATGTGGTGGCTTATGCGTCGCGTCAGCTCAAGGTTCATGAGAAGAATTACCCGACGCATGATTTGGAGTTGGCTGCCGTTGTGTTTGCTCTTAAGATTTGGAGGCACTTCTTACTGAGTGAGAAAGTGAAAATCTTCACCGACCACAAAAGCCTGAAGTACATTTTTACTCAGAAGGAGCTCAACATGCGACAGCGTCGATGGTTGGAGCTTATGGTAGATTATGAGATTGATTTGCAGTATAACCCTGGCAAGGTGAATGTGGTGCCAGATGCTTTGAGTAGGCTTCCCGCGGTGATGATGTTGACTTCGCAATGGAGATTGCAGCAGGATTTTTGCGAGTCTGGAGTGGAGATTTCTCTTCCTGGGGAGGCTTCTTCGTTGAGGTACATGCAGGTGCAGTCAACAATCGTGGATCGGATTAAGGCGAGTCAGGCCGGAGATCCGAAATTGGTAAGGATTTGAGGGCAGGTTGAAGCTGGTCTGCGGACTGACTTTTGATTCATGAGGATGGCTCGCTGAGGTTTGGATCCAGGTTGTGTGTGCCAGCTAGGGATATCAGAGAGGAGTTGATGGTGGAGGCACACAGTTCACCGTATTCCGTGCATCCTGGTGGGACCAAGATGTACCAGGATCTTCGTCTGAACTTTTGGTGGCACGACATGAAGAGGAGTGTGGCTCGGAGTGTGGCCAAGTGTTTGGTTTGCCAGCAAGTGAAGGCAGAGCATCAGCGTACGGCAGGGTTGCTGCAACCGCTTCCGATTCCGGAGTGGAAATGGCAACACATCACTATGGATTTCGTGACTGGACTACCTCAGAGTCCGAAGCAGAATGACGCGATTTGGGTGATCGTAGATCGATTGACCAAATCCGCGCACTTTATTCCGTTCCGAGTGGGGCAGTCCACTGAGGCGCTAGCAAGGAGATATATGAAGGAGGTCGTGCGAATTCATGGGGTCCCCGTGAGTATCGTGTCGGACAGAGACACGAGGTTCACATCTCAGTTCTGACAGAGTTTGCAGAAGAGTTTGGGTACGCGTCTGAGTTTCAGCACGGCGTACCATCCGCAGACGGATGGCCAGTCCGAGTGGACGATTCAGATTTTGGAAGACATGCTGAGAGCGTGCATGTTGGATTTCAAGGGTTCGTGGGAGGACCATCTACACTTGGTGGAGTTCTCTTACAACAACAGCTACCAGGCGTCTATTGGCATGGCGCCTTTCGCCGCTTTGTATGGGAGGACATGTCGATCGCCATTGAGTTGGGATGACGTTGGCGATCGGGAGCTGTTGGAACCTGAGATGATTGTGGAGGCTGTGGAGGTTGTCAGGAACATTCGGGAGAGGCTGAGGATTGCTCAGGACCGTTTTAAGCATTGGGCGGATGCTAAACGTCGTCCTTTGGAGTTTCAGCCTGGGGATCATGTGTTTCTGAGGATTTCCCCGAATCGTGGAGTGATTCGTTTTGGGAAGCGAGGGAAGTTGAGCCCGCGATACATTGGACCGTTTGATGTTTTGGAGAGGGTCGGCGAAGTAGCTTACCGCTTAGCCTTGCCGCCATCTTTGGAAGGAGTCCATGATGTTTTCCATGTGTCGCATCTTCATCGATACATCAGCGATCAGTCTCATGCCGTAGATTTCTCGGAGATTGCCATTCGCCCAGATTTGACGTATGACCAGCATCCAGCGCAGATTCTGGACAGGCGTCAGAAGTCACTTCGGAACAAGGTCGTAGATCTTGTTAGAGTGATGTGGCGGCACGGTTCGCCGGGAGAGTCTACTTGGGAGAGAGAAGATGAGATGCGAGAGCGCTACCCACTTTTGTTTCCGGACACGTGAGTGTTGGGAATTCCGAGGACGGAATTTTTCTTAAGTTGGGGAGGATGTAACGACTGGTTTTCATGTATGGATTTTATTATAAATATTTATATATTTGGTTGCTTTCCCTTGTTATGATTTCCTTTTTCCGTCTCCGTAGTTTTCATTTTCGTTCGTTTCGTCGTGATTCTCTAGATTCTTCCGTTGGTCGGCGTGTTTGGAGTAAGTCATTCGTGACGAGCTTCATAACGTCGATATCTTAGAGTTAGAACGAGCCTATGAGACTTAGGAAACCATCCCGGAGCTTCGCGCTCCATTTCGAAACTTTTGGTGCACGTTAGCCGGTATAAGAAGGGGCACCGACCGACTAGATGACGATCCAGTCGGTCGAAAAACCTTCTTGAACCGACTAGCGGGCTTGAAAAGTTATTCAGGAGTTATTGTTTGTCGTTAGTCGGTCTAAGAACGTTGGTTGACTGACTAGGTTGCAAACTAGTCGGTCGGCAATGCTTCTTTAACCGACTAACTCATTTACTAATTTTTGGTATCAGTACTGTTCATTCTTAGTCAGTCTAAGTTCATCTTTCGACCGACTAGTTGTTAAACTAGTCGGTTAAGTTTTGTACTCAGACCGACTAATTCTTAGTTCTTCTGTACAGTCGAGTTACTGTTTACTCTTAGTCGGTCTAAGAACGTTCATCGACCAACTAGATGTCAAACTAGTCGGTCAGTAGTTGTTCTTTGACCGACTAACTCTTAGTTCAGGTTTTCGACTGGAGCTACTGTTTACACTTAGTCGGTCTGCGTTGGTCAACCGACCGACTAGTTTCCAAACTAGTCGGTTAGTGGTTGTTCTTTGACCGACTAACCAGTGCTGTAAACCCTAGTTTTGCCCTAGCTGCCACCAAACTCTATAAATACCCCTCCAAACGTTTTCTTCTTCTTCCTCATGACCTAAAACCCTAATTTCTCCTCCATTGAGCCCACATCTTCCTCAAACCATTAATCCTCCATCCCAAGCTCATCCTCCATCATCCAAACCCTCCCTTGTCACAACCCACCTTCCCTCTTCCCCAAACCTTCATCAAACCCCCAAAATCCACATCAAAACCCATTTCTCCAGATTTTTCCCTCATTTCCAGATCTGAGCCGGATCGTTCTTCCGTTGCCGTGGTTGCTTGGCATCGTTCCTTCGTTTCTTCACGGTAATACTCGATTCCTTTAGTTTTAGCATGACCCCCATTGACATTGTGAAACCCTAATAAAATGGATTATTAGAATGTTAGGATCCTAATAAGAAATCGATTTAGAATCATTGTGCTAATAATTGTTTTGCCATAACAGCGATCTATTCCGTAGTTAGCTTGTGTGACGATCTTCATTGCTCGTCAACCCCGGTATCAGGCAAGTGAAACTTGCATCTCTTGATTTGGGCCATGTCTTAGGCCATTTCCTTTGCTTTAGCGTAAAAGAGACTAGACGGTGAAAGGATAGCCGTCTAGACGCCTTGACCTAGCTTGACAACGAAGCTTGGTCCGTCACCTTCATCATGCTTGTATGTCACGTTTAAATTCAATTAACGGTACGCAAATATCTGTTCATGGCATTGCATATTGATTAGTCACCGTGATTGCGTAGCACACGCTACAATACTATTATTTTCCTGGCTCGTGTTCCAGAAGCGAGCCCTGTAGTTGGAAACCCCAACGCTCGACACATATGGGTGGGGTAAGAGATAAGCGGCCACCTGAGACCTGAGTTGGCCTGATCCGCCACTCCGGCCAGCAGGCGAAATCTCTAGTGTACAAGTGATTAATAGTGATAAGAGATAAGCGGCCTGAGCCACGAGCTGGCCAGCAGGTGGACTCTCTATGCACTAAGTGATAAACAGTGAAAAGTGAAAAGTGATTAGCGAATTGGTAGCTTTCGCTACATCGTGCGTTCTTGTCTCTCTTTTAAACTGCTGCATCAAACTAAACTGTCATGTCACTGTTTAATGTTATAAGTGCTAGGTTGTTAGTTACTTTCAGTTTCCTTGCCCAAGTCTTTTAGACTTGCTGACATGTGCCCCTTTTCTCTTTTGGGTGACACATGTTAGACCCAGAGCCAGAGTTACTTGCTGAGGGTGAGGTGTTTGCGGACGCCGAGCTTGCGCCCGTGTTGGACGAGGACTTCGTAGACACTGGAGATCAGTCTTAGTGTCTACGTCTAGTTTTGTTAGATTGCTTAGGTTGTTGGTGCGTGGCACCTAGTTTGATACTCTGTTATGTTTGTTTTTTTGTTTGGCCTTGTTCTGGGCCCTTAGACTCTTTCTTTTAGCCTGGTGGCTTTTTCTGTGATGTTGAATATTTTGTGGACAAACTGTGGGATTGGTATTTCATATCCGTCTCGTCCTATTATTATTATTGTTGTTGATTCGTTTGCAATTACAGGGACCTGCTTATACTAAATTTACGCTTATCAGGCGTGCAGCTTCGCAGCTCCACGTTTGAGCGGACCTTCTCACGTCTCGCCTCCATTTTAGGGAAGCGGTGCGTGACACCTTCGGTCTTCTTTTTACATTTATATCCTCACTTACAAATTTCTCTCAAAAAAAAGAAAAATTGCAGGAAATTAAAAGGTGTCGGAAACCTGGCTGATCCCTAAAAACATAGCCTAATTTGCACATCCACGCAGATAATATATTTGAAACATACAACCACGCAGATAATCAATCACATGCATGTACAGATTAATTTAAATAATCTAAATTGTGTGTGACGTGTAAAAAAATTATTTTGAAAACTTTTACCTTTTGATCCATATTTTAATGTTTTGTTTACCGCTTAAAAACCCTTTAAAATTTCTTTTAATTATTTTGGGCTTTTTAGGGCCAAAAAATAAAAGAAGAAAAATTATTTATGTAAATGGGCTAATTTTCTGGCCTTTTGGGCCATGAAAACAACCCATTAGGGTTAATTTGGGCCTCCCCCGAAAAATTGGGCCGTTTAGGGTTAGGGTTTCGGAAAACCCTAGGGGGGCCCGCGGCGTGTCGCCGCGACGGCTAGCCGCGCAGAACGCGGCCGCCGTGGCGGCGACGGGCCGCCGCGGCCTGAAACTGCCGCGGCGTGAGATCGCCACCGGCGGCGCTTGTGAAGCGCCGCCGTTTCGCCCTACGGGCGTGCGGATTTTTGGATCAAAGGTTGGGGGGTAAAAAACGGATTTTTCGAGTATTTAAATCGCCAAAAAACAGATTTTTATCTTTTTAGGCATGCGGATCTAAGAAAAATGTGATTTTTACCGTGTTTTTAAACTTTTTGATCCTAAAACATGCAGATCTAACGTGAAAAGCAAGTTTAGATCTAAAAAGTTTTGATTTTTACCTCTAGATTCGACAAGGGAATCTAGTCGACGGTTGGTGAAGGATACCCTTTTCGCTCCCCGTTGAGAAGATTACGATCTTCTTGAATCTGAGCGATTGATGGATCTCCTTCCCCGCGAGCCGCCGTCTCCTCCAACGAGCGTGATCGTGCTGATAACGTGTTGTGAAGGGAAAAGTAGGGAAATAGGTGTAGAGGGTTAAGAGCCCCCTACCCTTGTATTTATAGCTTTCAATAGTGGGTTGGATACCCAATTGGCCCAATGGGCCTATTCATAACAATTTTTAATTTTTAAGATATATTGAAAACTAGTCCTAACCCGTGCCTGCGGGCACGGTTAATTTAAGATTTTTCATCGCGAAATTTTTGTTCCCCGAAAAATTATTTTTACATCTAAAATTTAAAAGGACAATAAATTAGCGTAAAAATATTTAGCGGCAGGGCACCTTCGGCATGAGCGCCTTCGATGCGGAACAACAAATTCAGCGCATGTGCCTTCGACACAGAACAACAAATTCGACGTGGGTGCCTTCGGCGCAGAGCAATAAATTCGGTGTAAAACAACAATTTCAGCATGGGCGCCTTAGGCGCGGAACAACAAATTAGCGTACAAAAATTTAGGAGGCGCCTTCGGCGCCTCTTAGTTCCCAAAAATTTAGTTTCCCCTGAAATATCAGCAGATGGGATTGAAATTTTACAGGGTTTTGTAATGCCGATCAATGAGTTGGCAGCATCTCCCGCGTTCATTCTCACACAGCTCGCATTCGTTCCCAAGATGAGATTGTGTGTGCAAAACAAATTTTTCATAACTAATATTAAATGAGTTGGTTTCCCTCCACTTTTGTTTCCCCCAGCAAATAAATTTTCAAAAAAAGTTTTATGCTTTTGTGTATCGGTATTCCTAACAAACTTTCCTTCAATCCAAGAAATTTCCCCTCAAAACTTGATATGCCACTATCACATAGGATAAGTTCAAAATCTTCGCCTAATTGTAATATAGATTTCCTTCTAAAATAATAAGAGAGGGACTACCTGCACCTCAAAATTAAGGTGCAGGGATGTTACCAATACATGAAAATAGCAAAACAGTTCAATTTAATAGCATCTTTTGTACCTCTCTGTCATATTTTTTTTGCTTTTTTTAGCATCCATCACATCCTGCACCTCATTTTTTGAGGTGTAGGTAGTCTAACTCAATAATAAACCCGTTCATTCTAGTGGGGTCCACCCAAAACGAAACCCGTTGAGGAAAATTCCAATCATGGACCCACCTGGGCCGGCGCGTCAACGGGAATCGGAGGCCGGCACGCCACGTGGGACTCCTGTCTTTTGGGGGCCCCACCAGTCACGCCGCCTCATCGCCGTCGGGCTCCAGCTCCCCTCTCTCGCTTTCAAGATAACGAGGAAAAAAAAAAAACAAATATCTGCCGATATTTTCGCCATCGAATCCGGCGATTCTTCGCCCATACTCCTTCGAATTACTCGCTCTTTTCTCCGGTCGCCGCTTTCTCACACCGTCGCTGACGATTTTTTAGAGGTACTCCGACCGAGAATTGTTTCGGTATTTGTTATCTAGTTTTTTCTGGTTCAAGGGGTTCTGACTCGAATGCAGGTGCTTTTGCAGGGGCTAATATACTTTTTACGGTGGATTGATTGGATCGGTAGAGAAGATAATCAGCATGTCGGGACCGCTTGATCGATTCGCCAGGCCTTGTGAGTTTCCTAATCATATTGTTATTTTTTGGGGGAATTTCTTGTGGTTTGAGTTCTATTTGGTTGATTTGCTTTTTTTCTTATAATAGGAAATAAAGCTATGTTTTATTGGAGTTCATCTGAACATTAGGAAAACTTAGGGCTTCTTGTGCTTTCTTTATTGGATGAATGAAGACTTGTGGAACGCTATGGATTTTTTTTGGGTTTTTATCTCGGAAAGAAATTTAATCCAGAATACGATTTTTGTAGAATTTTTGTTAGTGTTATTCTTTTATTCAAGTCGTTGTTACATTTAGTATTGAGGGAAAAATTATTCCTTTGTTGAAATGAAAATTAAAGTGTCAACGATTTGGAACAGCTTAAATCTTAATGTGCTAACAATTAATGCTGAATACCACCTCTATTATGTAAATAGGCGATACTTCCATTGTTTAATTGCTATATTTTTTTAATTCAAATTAAACTATGAATTTAGACAAGCTAGGATGAACTACTCTTCTAATGCGAGTTCTGAATCTTGAGAGTTGAAATTGAAATCTCACCAGTGTTAGCACGCTTGTTTAAAGTCCTTCCAGTTGTCATGTGGGTCTGCTGGGGACCGTTTGTTTGTCCAAATGTTTAAAGGCAAATGTAAACACCTTCCGCATTCAGTATTATACTAAAATATGTGACAACTTCTGATTTGTGAAACCACTTTGACTCATTTTATGTCACACAGGCTTTGAGGGTTATTGTAGTCATGATGAACGTAAAGAGCGTAAATCAGACTTTGAGTGTTCAGAAGATGAAAGAAGGTCCAGGATTGGATCCTTGAAGAAGAAGGCTATAGATGCATCGAGTAAATTCAGGCACTCTTTAAAGAAAAAGAATAGAAGGAAGAGTGGCAATCGGGTAACTTCTGTGTCCATTGAGGACATAAGGGATATTGAAGATCTACAAGCCGTTGATGCATTTCGCCAAGCATTAATTTTGGATGAGTTGCTACCTGCAAGGCATGATGATTATCATATGATGCTGAGGTAAGTTAGCATTTTTCACATGACTTGGTTATTCAAAAATTTTGCATTTACTTCTTTCTCATGTTTTTGGAGTCCATGTCTATCTTCTTCTGCCCGATACTATGATTTGGGTACGTACCTATATATGAAATGATTTCTTTAATTCCGGCTGATCCTTTTGATAATGTTGTTGTATCTAATCTATATTTGTTTTTGTCAAATTTAAAATAAATGAGCAGAATGATAATGATGACAATTCCTTTCCAATATTTTGATGTATTCTAGTCATTTGGCAAAGGGTAGTTGATGCTATTGCATAACATTAACTTACTGAAAACAGGTAGGTTGGCCGCAAATATTTCAATTTTTTCGTTGTTTCATGTGAAAATTTTCCTCTTTCCCCTCACCAGTTTTATATGCCTAGTAAAAGCACAACTAAGGATCCAAATATTGGCATGGCTGATTCCTTTACATATCAGGAATAATGTGTGAAATTTTTAGGTACTTAGATGATACAATCTGATATCTGTTGATACGAGTATGACGCCATCTAACTTTGTCATATGTATATAACATCCTAACGCAAATATGCAGTTTGTGTTTTCCCCTACAATTTCTAAAAGAAAAAGAAGGTAGAACCACAACAGATTCCTTTAGCCACACCAATAACCTTCAAGTCATTTTTAGGCACTTGATACTTGTCCATTAATTTTTTATCTATGGTCAACCATGAAATTACTGTGAATTCACAGGGTACCTTAGGATTTCTTGTTTTAAGTTAACCTTAGAATAGAAGGCCATATTGTTGGAGCGAATTTTACAACAAAAATAGGCGACAAAAAAAATTCTAAAAGTCTTGCATGTGGGTTCAAGTCAAGCATTATCTGCTTTATGAAAATTGAATTTAGATCTTGCGTGGGCTTTTGAAAACTGCAATCTTGTATCAGTAATATGATCCAGTGGAGCTGAAACTTAGTGTGCATGAACTGCAGATCTCATGCCTGAATGCCACTTTGATTGACCAACAATCAAACGATACCATATAAATATTTGAGAGAAATAGAAAGATGAGAGTACCTCCACCCTTATATTTCCAGAGTGCATCCACCCTTACATATATCCAATGCCCTTGATACATATGTAACAACCCAGTTTTTTTTAAATAAAGCCCATGCTAGGCCTGGCCCTTGGGCCCATTTTCTTTTCTTAAAACCCCAAACTCATTTTCTTTTCTTATTTGCCTTATATTTCAATTATTTCATTCATGCTTTTGAATCTGTGGAAGAACTAGGGTTTCGGAATTTTCGTGCATAGGAAATGATGATGCGCTATTGTAAAAAAGGGATTTTCATCCCTTTTGATAGAAAAGACATCATACGAGCGTGGCGGCACCTTTGCCGCAGCTTCGTAAATAACGATTTGGGATTATTGGGCACTAGGGTTAGTCGCCGGGCTTTTTCCTCCTTACCAGGGTGCTCGGTTGGTTATTGGTTTGATGTTTTGTCTCCTGTTTATTTCTGCGGCTTATGGCTTATGGTGATTGGCAGCAGTTTGTTTATTAAACACTGTTTTGTGTAGTTTCCCCTGCTTAGTTCATTATATGCCATTTCTAATGTGCGCGCGTAGATCTGAATGTTCAGTAGCATATATTTTGCTGATTTGTGGGATTTTAAAAGAGATTAGTCCAAGGTCCTATTTTCAGAAATTGTTGGAAAATTCACTTAAGCTGGTAAACCCTAGAAACCCATCACTGATGCCTAAAATACCAATCTGATCATAAAGTTGTTTAATTCTTTTATTAATGATTTAATTTCAATTTTTGAATTGTTTAAAAGTCTTGATTGATTAAATGCCTTGTAGTGGAATGTGTAGCGTTTTCCTTACTTTAGAAATTGATTGAAATTGATTGCTATGGTTGTTATGGTTAGAGAATAAACTCTGTAGTTAGAATTGTGCCATAAAGTCATTGTTTGTGAAATATTGTTACATTGGACCTGTTGCTAACGACATAATAGTTTTGTGCACTTTTCTTCCTACAAAGTTTATAAAGTATAGAATTGGCGAATAATTGAAATAGACACTAAAATAGTTAGAACGACACGTGGTTTTGGGAACTTATAATTAAAGTTAGAAAGAGTGGTGGAGACTACGCTCATTGACAGAATTGAATGACTTGACTGGGTCCTTTGATGATATCTTGGACCAATAAATTTAGGGCACGGACGAGCTCGCCTGTGAAACCCGAAGTTGTTCTTTAGCCCACTCTTTCCCTTTACATTATGCGTATAATAAAAGAATGAAATATTTCAGTTAGATAATTATAGTCTAGTGCTTAGTGTTGGTGACTTGTTTAGGACTAGGGTTGCATGAAAGTTATAATTGTTGTTTATTGTAAATATCGTTTACTTTATCCTTTCAAATGTTTTCTTAACAACGACTGAACCAAAGTACGAGGAGGCTCCAGCTTTTGAGGAGTCCGAATTCCCAGTGGAAAGCGCCGATTTCTGAGACGAGGATTAGTAAGGAGAGTGTTTTTCTTATGTTTAGTTGCTTTCGTTATTGTTGAGAAATAAAGACTAGTAGTTTCCCTTTTGTTATGCATTTGTACTCTTTTCGAAGGATGAATAAAGCTATTACTCTTATGAAATTCTCTATTTGCTCTATGTTGGTTTCACTGGAACTTTGCAGAACGTGCACAAATAACGAAAAAGTAATGGTACCCAGAAATGGGACGTTACAAGTTGGTGGCCCATGGAGGGCCCCGCAAAACACCTCGTGAACAGGATAGAATATACAGAAAAGCTCATGAGTGAACAATTGGACTGACACCCTTCTTTTGAATACAGAATGTCGAAAGCGTATAATCGTCGACGCGGTACTGGGAGCAATCCAGTCATTACCCATACAGATTTGGCAGGAAATCACAGTGATGGGTGTAGAGCTGGGACCATGAACAACGTCCCAAACAACACCAATAACATTGTTCATGAGAATGTCGGCTATGGCAATAACAACAATTACAACGCCGACGACCAGCTTAATGACTACGTCGACAACGAGAAGGCTGATAACAACATCGATCCTAACTAAACTCAACAATCCCGTCAACAATGACAATGGTAGTAATCATCACGTCGACGGTGGAAATAATGGGAACAACAATGCTGAGTGACCAGCAGCGACGATCCAGATTTCAGATCAGACGTTACGAGAGATGGTTAGAGCTCTACAAAGGGAGCCAGAGCATAGACAGGGAGGTGGAGTACAACAATTTAGATCACTGCGTCCATCAGTTTTCAAAAGGAACAAATGGACCTTTTGCAACGACAGAATGGCTACGTCGCACAGCTGCCATGCTAAGAGCAGCACAGATCGCACCAGATTCATGGGTGGACATGGCAAAGCTATAGTTGGTGGAAGACGCCATGTCGTGGTGGGATTTAGATGAAGATCACTTGATCCATCCGATTTCATGGAGCACATTCACGGAGAGGTGAGGACACTGCAGGCCCAATTTATAAACTTGAAGTAAGGCTCCATGAATGTGGAACAGTACAACGCTGAATTCTCCAGACTCAGCAAGTATGTATTACAACTTACAAAGTTGATCTGTAGATGTATGTAGTTTACTTTTCAGGAAGACATGAATATGAAGATTCAAAAACTAGTGGGGCATAAGCTGAAGACTCACACCGACGTACTCTCTGCAGCTCGAGATTACAGAAGGAAGATATATAACGACAAGCGAGTGCCCCTCAGAGGCGTCCCCTTCCACCACCTAATCGACAGGCGGCCCGACCAGCTTAGCAGACATTTTTGAAGAGGCCAGCTACACCACATCCACATCAGCCACAACAACGCAGACAGCAGATCGTCTGTCATTATTACAACAAATCAGGGCACGTCAAGTCTGAGTGCCGATATCTACTGAACCAGTGTCTGGTTTGCGGAGCAGACGACCACGTAGCCAGAGACTGCCCCCAGAAGGGACAGAGACCACCAGCTCCGGCACAGACAACTGCACCAGCTACAGCTCCAGCGGGGAATACTCAGCGTAGACCCCACCGCAGCGAAGAGGATTTCAGCAGGCATGACCACATGCTCCACCATCAAAGCGTCAGACGTTCACCATGACAGCTGATGAGGCCCAAGCTACAAGCCAAGTCATTACAGGTACAAATTTGCCATTATCTTTTAATTTGTTTTATTGTACGATGTATGCTTAGACATAGTTTTCATGACCTATTGAATTGTGTTGGTAACTAGCGAACCCGCTCTTGCTCTTTTTGATTCGGGAGCTTCGCATTGTTTTATGGCAACACGATTTGTCAACCAACACGCTATTCCCATTTCACCTTACCTCTGGCTGGGACGTTAAGACAAGAGGTGGTGTGTTGCAAACGACTAGTGGATATTCCAACTGTCCCGTAGTCATTTGCAAGCGAGAGCTCTTTGTCGACTTTTTAGTCATCGATATACTGAGTTTTGATGTCGTTTTCGTGATGGACTGGCTAGGGACCTTTTATGCCACAATTGATTGTCGACGCAGGAGAGTGGTGTTCGAGATCCCAAACCACACGAAATTCAAATTCGTCAGCGGGAGCCGATCAGAAGGACCAGTGGAGTACTGAGCCAGACTTATGAATGCTGTGATGACTTCTATTGATGCTTCAACAGAGAGATCGACGATAGTACAGGAGTTCTCAGACGTATTTTCAGATAGCCTTACCGGATTACCCCCAGACCGTGCTGTGGAGTTTGCGATCAAGCTAGTGCTAGAAGCTCAACCTTACTCCAGGAATCCTTACCGTCTAGCCCATCAGATTTGGTTGAAGTTCGGACTCAGTTATACGATCTTTTGCATAAAGGCTGGATTTGGTCTAGCGCATCATCATGGAGTGCCCCGATACTATTGGTAAAGAAGGATGGGACCAGGAGGATGTGCGTGGACTATAGAGAGTTGAATAAAGTGACGATGAAGAATAAGTACCCTCTACCACACATCGAAGACTTGTTTGAGCAGCTTGAGAGTTCGTGCATCTTTTCTTAGCTGAATCTACAGAGCGGTTATCACCAGCTGAAAGTCAGATATGATGACATTTACAAGACATCGTTCAACACCAGATTTGGACAGTACGAATTCTTGGTAATGTCGTTTGGTGTGACCAATGCACCTGCGGTATTCATAAGTCTAATGAACATAGTGCTGAACGAGTATATGGATAAGTTCGTAGCGGTGTACCTTGACGACATCCTGATATATTCGAAGGGCGAGCATGAGCACACAACACACTTGAGGATGGTCCTAGGGACCTTGAGGCGACACCAGTTGTATGCTAAGTACATCAAGTGTGCTTTTGGGACGAAGAAAGTGGGATTTCTCGGTCATATCATATCAGGAGAAGGGATTGCAGTAGACCCAGAGAAGGTAGCTGCCGTCAAAAGTGACTAGCTCCTAAGACAATGTCTGAAATTCGGAGTTTTCTGAGTTTGGCTGGTTATTATAGGAGGTTCATTCCGAACTTTTCGAAGATTGTAGAACCCATGACCCGATTGACACGGAAAGTTGTGGTCTATATTTGGTCTAAGACTTGTAACGAGGCATTCCAGGAACTGAAGAAGAGATTGACTACCGCGCCAGTGCTTAAATTCCAGACCGATCATGAGGATTTGAATTTTTCTGCGACGCATCCGGTAAGGGTCTTGGATGTGTATTTCATCAGCATGGACGTGTGATAGCTTATGCATCGAGGTAGCTGAAGTAACATGAGCAGAAGTACACCCATGGCTTGGAGTTAACAACCGTCATTTTCGCGTTGAAGATTTGGATGCACTTTCTGCTCGGAGAGCATGTGAAGATTTTTACAGACCATAAGAGTTTGAAGTACATCTTCGACCAGAAGGACATGAACTTGCGGTAGAGGCGATGGATCGAATTGATGACAGATTACAACATTGATATTCAGTACCATTCAGGAAAGGTCAATGTTGTATCCGATGCACCGAGTCGACTTCCAGCGGTGCTTACCCTTACGACTTAGTGGATGCTTCAACAGGAGTTGCGAGAGTTGGAGATTGAGATGATTCTACCCGGACTGACTTCCTCATTGATGGATCTCAGATGCAGTCCGGTTTGGTAGACATGATCAATGCTGCGCAGGCATGAGATACTAAGCTACAGAAGATCAGAGAGTTGGTGATGGCAGGGTAGCGACCAAAGTTCACGATACTTAACAGATGGATCCTTGAGATTTGGCACCAGGCTTTGTGTACCATTTGGAGATGTTAGAGAGGAGCTATTGAAGGAAGCTCACGGTTCGCTCTATTCCATTCATTCGGGCGGTATGAAGATGTATCAATATCTGAAGCAACACTATTGGTGGCACGGAATGAAGTGGAGCGTTGCACGGAGCGTGTCCAAATATTTAGTGTCAGTAGGTGAAGGCTGAGCACCAGAGAGTTGCATGATTATTACAACCACTGCCAATTCCTGAGTGGAAATGGCAGCATATCACGATGGATTTTGTGACTGGTTTACCTCGAAGCAAGAAGCAGAACGATGCTATATGGGTAATTGTGGATCGTTTGACAAAGTCTGCACACTTCATACCTTTCTGAGTTTGTCAGTCTATAGAGGTTCTGGCTAAGAGATATATGGAATAGGTTGTGAGACTTCACGGAGTACCAGTGAGCATAGTGTCAGACAGAGATACCCAGTTTACATCATATTTTTGGAAGGGCTTATAGAAGAATCTAAGTACCCATCTCAAGTTTAGCACTGCCTATCATCCCCAAACGGATGGACAGTCGAAGCGTACCATCCAGATACTAGAGGACATGTTGCGAGCATGCATATTGGATTTCAAGGGGTCGTGGGAAGATCACCTGCACCTCGTGGAATTCACATATAATAATATTCAGCAGGTGAGTATCGGGATGACACCTTTTGCCGTCTTATATGGACGGAAGTGTCGGTCACCCTTGAGTTGGGACGACGTTGGAGATCGAGAAGTGATGAGACCTGAGATGATAGTAGAGGCAATTGATGTGGTACGGACGATCAGAGAGAGACTGCAGTCGGCACAAGACAGATATAAGCACTGGGCAGATTCGAGACGAAGACATTTGGAGTTTCAGCCAGGAGACAATGTCTTTTGAAGATTTCACCGAATCATGGTCTTATTCGTTTTGGTAGACGAGGAAAGCTTAGCCCACGCTACATTGGACCGTTTGATGTGCTTGAGCGAGTGGGAGAAGTGGCATACAAGATTGCACTGCCTCCATCCTTGGAAGGAGTGCATAATGTGTTCCACATTTCACAACTATGCAAATATGTGGGAGATCCAGCGCGCATGGTGGAACATTCAGAAATTTCAGTGCGCCCAGGCCTGACATACGAGTAGCATCCAGTGGAGATCATCGATCGACAGCAGAAGAACCTGAGAAACAAGTTAGTCAATTTGGTGAAGATATTATGTCATCACATGCACCAGGCGAGGCTACTTGGGAACGAGAAGAAGAGATGAAGGAACGCTACCCCTATTTATTCGAGTAAGTCTTGATTCTTCCAATTCCGAGGACGGAATTTTTTAAAGGGGTAGGATGTAACATCCCAGTTTTTTTTAAATAAAGCCCATGCTAGGCTCGTGGCAATTGGGCCCATTTTCTTTTCTTAAAACCCCAAACTCAGTTTCTCTCTCACTCCACTCACCCATGCGAAAGAGGCCCGATATTTCTCCTTTGCTCTTTCCTCTTACGCGCGTGACGAACAGCGAGTGGCAGTGACGAAAAGGGTTTTCGAAAACCCTAACGACTCGAATCCTCATCCAACGACGCCGCAGATTCTTCGGGATACTCGATTCGATAAGAGCTATCTCTCTCCCTCTCTTTTATTTATACGCCACATTTCCTAGGGTTTCTCTCGGGCGAAAATTACCCTTCTCTTCTCAAAATT
The DNA here is from genome assembly GCA_030789695.1 of Scilla litardierei. NCBI lineage: Eukaryota > Viridiplantae > Streptophyta > Magnoliopsida > Asparagales > Asparagaceae > Scilla > Scilla litardierei. The sequence continues at coordinate 69,384,130 of CM061141.1, forward strand.
TCTTTTGATTAAGTCGAATTTGGGTTTCCTCTTCGGATTTCTCTTGATTGGTTTTTCGATCTCTTCTGGATTTTTCTGGGATCTATCGGTTAGGTTTTCTACACTCTCGGTAAACCTTATTTGCCTTAAATTTCAATTATTTCCTTCATGCTTTTGAATCTGTGGAAGAACCGGGGTTTTGGGATTTTCGTGCATAGGAAATGATGATTTGTTATTGTAAAAAAGGATTTTCATCCCTTATGATAGAAAATGCATCATACGAGCGTGGCAGCACCTTTGCTGCAACTTCGTAAATAACGATGTGGGATTATTGGGCACTAGGGTTAGCCGCCGGGCTTTTTCCTCCATACCAGTGTGCTCGGTTGGTTATTGGTTTGCTGTTTTGTCTTCCTATTAATTGTTGCGGCTTGTGGCTTATGGTGATTGGCGGCAGTTTGTTTATTAATCACTGTTTTGTGTAGTTTCCCCCCTGCTCAGTTCATTATATGCCATTTCTAATGTGCGCGCGTAGATCTGAATGTTCGGTAGCATATTTTTGCTGATTTGTGGGATTTTAAAAGAGATTAGTCCATGGTCATATTTTCAGAAATTGTTGGAAAATTTCCTTGAGCTGGTAAACCCTAGAAATCCATCACGGATGCCTGAAATACAAATCTGATCCTAAAGTTGTTTAATTCTTTTATTAATGATTTACTTTCAGTTTTTGAATTGTTTAAAAGTCTTGATTGGTTAAATGCCTTGTAGTGGAAATGGAATGTGTAGCGCTTTTCCTTACTTTAAAAATCGATAGAAATTGATTACTAGGGTTGTTATGGTTAGAGAATAAACTCTGTATTTAGAAGATTGCCATAAAGTCATAGTTTGCGAAATATTGTTACATTAGACCTGTTGCTAACGACATAATAGTTTTGTGCACTTTTCTTCCGACAAAGTTTATAAAGTATAGAATTAGCGAATAATTGAAATAGACACTGAAATAGTTAGAATGACACGGGGTTTGAGAACTTATAATTAAAGTTAGAAAGAGTGGCGGAGACTACACTCATTGACAGAATTGAATGACTTGATTGGGTTCCGTTGATGATATCTTGGACCAATAAATTTAGGGCACGTGCGAGCTCGCCTGTGAAACCCGAGGTTGTTCTTTAGCCCACTCTTTTCCTTTACGAGTATAATAAAAGAATGAAATGTTTTAGTTAGATAGTTATAGTCTAGTGCTTAGTGTTGGTGACTTGTTTAGGACTAGGGTTGCATGAAAGTTATAATTGTTGTTTATTGTAAATATCGTTTACTTTATCCTTTCAAATATTTTTTCAACAGAGACTGAACCAGAGTACGAGGAGGCTCTATGATGCGGACGCTCCTAGCCGCCGCACCACATACCGCGCGCCACACCCGGGTCCCACTTGGTGCTTAGGCTTTGGTGATTTAGTTATCTAGGGGTATTCTAGTCTTTTCAGATTAGATTAGTAAATCCCCTCTTTCTGTTTATTAGGGCTAGCCGTCATTTTTTATTTTCTTATGCTTATTTTGTGAAGAACTTGTAGGCATTTCTTGTGAGGGATTTTAGACTTTTGTCCGTGCATCAAAAGTTAGGAGAGCGAGTCTCCTCTCGAAAGAGACTCAACTATCAATCTATTTCATTGTTCTTCGCAATTTAAGATCCAAAAATTCCACCTTTTTATATTTTTTCCTCTTTAAATCTGAAATTAATTGATCGATCCTCTAGATCGTATCAAATTGGTATCAGAGCATTGAGATCCGATGGCGACAAGCATGAGGTCAAAGGCGGATGACGTGGATGAGAAGGTGCGAGGGCTTCGAGAGGAGTTCAACCGAGAGATCGAGGGATTGAAGAAAACCCTAGGGGAATCCATCAAAGATCACGCCCATTCGCAGGAGGACATCCAAATCGAGCTTCGTGCTATGAGAAGGGACACCGCGCAAATGGGACGTGATATCCAAGGGCTAAAGGAGGCGACTTCAGATCTGAATTTTTTGAGGGAAGCCACGACGTCGATTTTGGAGATAAAAGCAATGCTTCAAGCCCTAACGATGGAGAGAGGAGGAGATCGGGGCAAGAGGATTCAAGGAGAAGAAAACCAGGGAGAATCGACGCTTGAATCGGTAAACCGGGAGCAATCGGAGGGGGCGACGGCTACGACAACCATTCTAGGGCAAGCCGCAGCCCCAGCGACCCAAAACAGGCCTGGACAGACCAGAAACAGGGCCGGTGGGCCCAGGTAGGAGGCGGCAGGCCCATCTGGGCCTGCAGAAGCAGCCGCAGGCCCATCCGGGCCTGCGCCCTGCTCGGCAGGCCCTCTGGGCCCTGCCGAGCAGCCGGCATGCCCATCCGGGGCTGCCGCAGTAGCTGCAGGCCCAGTCTGGCCTGCAACAGCCGCTGCAGGCTCGGGATGGCCTGCTGCGGCCACTGCAGGCCCACGCGGGCCTGCATCAGCCGCAGCGGGCCCGATCAGGGCCGCCACAGCCACTACAAGCCCGTGGGGGCCCGCAACAGCACATGCAGCCCCCTGGGGGCCCACAGCAGCGCAGACAGCCCCCTGGGGGCAAGACGGAGGCGGATGGGACCGAGACACGACGATTGGGGCTCCAGTAGCCCAATTTTGGAGATCAGAGGCTCATCCACAGGTACCGAGGCCGCAGGTTGATCCCAGACAGACTTTTGATGGCTTTTCGGGGCGGGGACAAGGCCCGGGAGGCTATTTTGGGGTCCAGACAGCACCAGTACAGCCACACAGAGGGGTAGGAGGGCCCGTGTTGGCACGACAGCAGGAGTTCCCGGGGTACCATTACCAACCTGAGGCGTGGGAGAGACCCGTTTGGCCCAAGGAGTTGTCCGGGGTTGACGGGGGAGGACCAGTTGAGGCAGTCGGCAGAGGATTCGGCCGTGGGGGTGACCGCGGTAGAGATGGGGGACCACAGGGGGACATCAATGCAGATCGCCGCCTTATGAAGCTGAAGATGCCGATTTTTGACGGCACAGATCCGGATGGGTGGATGTATTGGGCGGAGCGCTACTTCCAGGTGATGAGGTTGACGGAGGAGGAGGTTCTGAGGGCCATCGGAATCTATTTCGAGGGCAAGGCGTTGGCTTGGTACAGATGGAAGGTGGCGCGGACCCCCTTTCACACTTGGAAGGAGCTGTCCGCACTGATACTAGACCGATTCCAGGAGACCCCAGGGGGAGATTTCTATGAGCAGTTATCTGTTTTGAGGCAGGAGGGGACGGTGAGAGATTATGTGGAGAGGTTTGAGATGCTGAATAGTAGGGTGAAGGGGGTGACCGACGAGGTGATGATTGGGAACTTCATGAGGGGGTTGAAGCCCTCTATACGAGCGGAGTTGCGGATGCAGAGCCCGGGGACATTGGAGGATGTCCTTCGCCTGGCCCACAAGGCGGATGAGAAGCATGCAGAGGAGAGATGCATTCGGGTGACTTGGGGAGCCCAGAGCCAGTGCAGTCAGACAGCACCGGTCACACCTCCGGGGGTTACAGTAGCACCAGGGGACGCGGAAATGAAGAGAGAGGAAACCCGACCAGTGATCCCTGGTAGGCGGATGACTGAGGCTGATATGAGGGCAAGACGTGCTGCAGGCCTCTGTTTCAGATGCGATGAAAAGTTCAGTCCTGGGCATCGATGTGCGAGCAGGCTGATGCAGATCGTGATAATGCCGGACAAGGGGGAGTATGCAGATGAGAGGGAGCCAGTGATGATGGAAGAGAGCGAGGTTGAGCACGCACATTTGGATGTAGCGGAGGTGTCCCTAAACTCCTTGGTAGGGGTAACCACGAACCATACCATGAAGTTGTCAGGACAATTGGACGACGCGCCGGTGACGTACTCATAGACAGTGGGGCCACCCACAACTTCATCTCTCGATATTTGGTGGATCGTCATAGGTTGCAGATGAGCACCTTGGAGACGTTTACGGTCCTTTCAGGGACAGGAAAGAGGGAGGAGAGCAGTGGGATGTGTAAGGGGCTGAGTCTGACCTTACAAGGGGTGCAGATCGTGGAGGACTTCTTGCCTCTAGAGTTGGACAATATCGATGTGATTTTGGGCGTGCAGTGGCTGAGAGGGTTGGGCGAGGTGAAGATGAATTGGAAGCAGCTTAGGATGGAATTCCAGGAGGGGGGTCGCACAGTGGTTCTGACAGGTGACACTAGCCTCTGTTTTCCCTCAGGGGCCTTCAAAGCCAGATCTCCACCTTGAGGACAAGGTGGCTCTTTTAGGGGGAGGTATTGATGCGGACGCCCCTAGCCGCCGCACCACATGCCGCGTGGTTGACTCGGAAAACGCGCACGGGGCACGCCTTCCACTTCCAAGCGTAGGAGCGTCAATGCAATATAAAAATAACCGGTGAGTACCGGGTCGGATCACAGGGACAAGTCGTTCTACGTTCACAAAATTTGATCGAGAAAGAAAAATAAAGTGTGAAACAACTACCGTGCTAACGGTGGATGAGTGAAAAATGTGTGGAGAAAATAAAAATCTATATCCTAAGTGGCTAGGGTTAGAGAACCAAAAGTGGAATTTAGGGTAGCAAGGCGAGGAGCATGGGTTGTGAATTCACTAATGTTGGTGTTAATTAAGCACAAATTACCCTCATATACTTCAATTGGTCATCCGGCTAAGGAAGCCCAATCGGAGAATTTAACATTAAAGGACTTCACAATTAGCAATATGGATGGACGTATAATCGAACACTAATCAAATTACGAGCATGACATTTTCTCAAATTGCCCTTTTGGGACTTGGCCAATGAAATTGTGCCCTAATTATACATCCAACATTAACAATATAATAGGCAAGAGGGAGTTAGGGCAATAATTAACACACAACGTCAATAAATCACATCCCAAGCAATTCTACACTACTCAATCATTATGAAATCAAAGATGGAATTCTCATTCAAAAATAACCCAATATTCAATACAAATTGAGAGATGTGAAATTAGAAAAGGGAGAGGAATGATTTCACCCAAATCTCTCCAAATGAAGCATCCCCTTCCACTTTAGCTCCTCCTCCTAGCTTCCTTCATCCTTTAATGGCCTCTTCCCCCTCCAAGAACCCTAAAAACGCCAAGAACAAGCCCCAAAACCGAGAGCAGCTGAAAAAATCCAAGTCCCCCCAAAAAAAAACGCAACATCAGGCCTTTTTAATAGCTAACCGGGCTTGCGGGTCGGATCGGGTCGGATCCGACCAGCAAAATCCCCAAGCGCGCCCGCTGCAAAAATAATGCGCGCGCGGGGGGGGGGGGGGGGGGGGGGGCATCAGGCGGGGCGGGTCGGATCCTTGGGGGGCGGGCGCCCGTTGCCCGCCCCCGCTGCAGCGCTCGCCTGCGCTAAAAAAGAAAGCGGGTTTCCCCGCTTAAACAAAGAGCGGGCCGGCCAGCAGGCCGGCCCGCAAATTAAAAAAAACATATATATATATATATAAAATCATTACAGCGCGCGCGGGGTGCAGAACGCAGAACGGGCCGGAGCCCGCTTCGAAATTTCGAAGCGGGCCGGCCCATGTTTTTTTTATTTCTTTTTTTAATAACAAAGCGGCGGCCTGCATTGCGTGTGCGGCAGATGGCGCCACGTGGCGCCGTCTGATTGGGCCACGTGGCGCCCCTTTAATTTCTTTTTCCCTGGGTTTAAACCCCCATTTATCCTCCATAAAAATCACCAAAAATACCTAGGAGGCCCAGAAAATTCCCAAAAAATTCTGGAAAATCCCCAAGACTCCTAGGGGTACCTGAAAAATATGAGAAGGAGAAATTTAGTTCATATGATGATAATATAAATATAATGGCTATTAAAAATACAATATTGACTTCCAATAATCGATATAAAATATTCCAATGCTCAAATAATTCCCAAAAAATAGCGATATGATCACAATAATAGCAGGAGCATATGAAAAATAGTAGGAAGCCAATAAAGACGATAAAAACCGTATTTTGTGCCAAGAAAGAGAATAAGCCCCGAAAATGACCTAAAGTGAAAATATACCCAAAAAGAGCACAATTAAGCCTAATCTTTAGCACAAAAGGGGGGTAGTTAGGGGGTAAAAACATACAATTTATATCCCGAATCACACCCCAACTAGTTTTTTGCTAGTCCCTAGCAAAATATGCGAAAAATTCGGATTAAATTGAAAAACATGCACCAAATCCTCGATATCATCATGGCACACCCCAAATGATATTTCCAATTGATTTCAAAGCCAATATACCAAATGTATGAAAGTAAATAACAAATGAAACTCTTCTCAATCCAATTCAAAGAAAAGAAAGGAAATAAGCACCGTATCATACGTATCGGGATATCACGATGTCAAAATTTCCAATTTTCATGAAAGTGGCCAAAACAAAAGAAATTTCCTCTAAGTTGTGGGAGATGAGATTGCATCATTCATGAAGCTTATTCATTCATTTTTTTCTTTTTCTTTTCTTTTTCTCTTTTTTTTTTGTTTTTGGATTTTTCATGTTTATGTTTTGCATTCACGCGATAACGCTATAAATGCAAACACGGCCACCAATACCTACATGTGATAACGCTATATAGGCAAAGGGATGGAATGATCCCCTAAATCTCATCTTTGGCGTCCTTCCCAATGTTTCGTGGGGCACCGGCTACTCGATTTGATTAGGAAGAAACATTCACTTATACTAACTTTCTTTTTCATTCCAACACAAATTAGCAACTCATCCACCCACTCCTAAGAGGAAAACAAAGCATGCACAATTTGGCCACTCCCAATCCAATTAAAAACTACACCATTCATCCCAAACATGAAATCGCTTACACCAAACTTTTCCCAAACTATCTCAAAGAGAGTATCACAACATCTAAATAGTTTCATATATGGTATATTAACATTCGACTCCAAATTGGAAAAGAAATGAAAACGTGCCAATCAAACATCGAGAAATCGATACCAAAATGATAATCCGAAAAATCGCATGGCATTAAGCAAGTAGGGACTAAACAAAGCTAATGGCGTAGGGACGAGAAGGCCAAATATGATATGCAATGAAATTCAATGGGTGATGGAGAAAAATGGAGGTATCTCAAAAAAGAAAATTAGGTCAAAATCCTAACAAACCTAAAGATTCTAACACTCTCCCCCCAACTTAAAATAAGCATTGTCCTCAATGTTGAGAGAGTACTAGATCTCGGCAAAAGATCCTAGAAAAGAAAAAAAAACGAAAGCAAACATGCGAAAGCAAACTAACTAACTTTTTATTTATTTACACTACATGGAAAGAATACACCTTAGCAAAAGGCGGATCCCGGATGTATAACGGCGGTGGCAACTGCTCGATTATATCCTTTCGCTCCTCCGCGAGCGTCGCCACTTCCAATGCCCTACCTCCATTGCGGGCATCACTGGCAAGCGACACAACCCCAAGCATCTCCTTGTGATGGATTCCTATAAAATGGGGGAGATGGGTCGTGTCAAAAATAATTGGGCGAGAGCGCCCATCCAAATGAAAAGCTTGCCAAAATGGGTCGTCGAAATGAATAAATGAATTTACGATCAAATGACGACAATCCGAATCATTATAATATGGAAGTAAATAATTTGATTCGGGGGTGGAGGGAAAAGAAAGATGGGAACTTCCCTGAAATGTGATGCTAGGCTCTGGATGATGCACGGCCTCAGGAAGAGTGGGAAGCGGCTGCAGAAGAGAATCTGGAGGAGACGACGGCTCAGGCTCAACGTAAACCATCTCACAATCCCCGTCGCTATCATCCTCCTCGACATCCATATCAACATCAACGATCTCTGCGGCACTCCCCACATCTGATAACTGCTCCTCACAAACCTCCTCGATGACGGGCAAGTGCGCATCCTGAGGCGAGGGAAGTGACATCAGTGATAGGACCGGAGGTAGACACGTCTCGGGCAAATCCAAGCACGCATCATCCTCGCAATCCCAGAAATAGCTCATCTCAGTCGTCCTCCCAAAATACTCAACCGCCTCGACCTGTGAAGCTAACTCTGAAGTGGCCTGTGGCTCAGGCTCCATGGTGTACTCGATCTGCTCTCGGCCATCATGCACATCCACTTCATCATCAACCTCAAAATGAAAATGCATCGTGTCACCGTCGTGGTCGACACACACTCCATCATCTATCTCCTCCGACTCATCAAAATATAATCTGTCAATATCCTCTACCCGGCTCTCATGCAACCCATCCTCCTGCGCTGCTCTATATCCCCTGGGGTCGCAAGAAAAAGAGCCCAAAGGTGGCTCCTCAAGCTGACACTGGACCTGCAGCTCTGCATCCTGAAGTGGAAACTGGGACTGGCCATCATCCTCATATCCAAGTGACGGCTTTCCATATGGCATAGTCCGCTCCCACTCTGCAAGGTCTCTCAGGTAACACCACGAATCCTCGGTCGAATAATCAAAGAATGCCCACCGCAGCTCATCTGCACCAAATCTCGCCCAGATGGTGTAAAGGCCCAAAGCCCCGGGCCCACTTCTTTTTTTATAAACCCCAACCCCCCACTTATTCTCTCTCCTCCCCTCTCATTTTCTCACGCGCCCAAGCCCAGCAGGAAAAAAAAAACCCCTCGCCCCGACGTTTTCTCTCTCTCTCTCTCTCGCGCGGCTTACCCAAATCCCCGACGCCCTTTTTTCCGCTCTCTCTCCACGAGCGACAGCAGCAACGGCTTCACTTCGCCGTTTCGATTCGTTCGCCGAGTCGACAACTGACCCGTACCCCCTTATCCTCTCTCAACGAACGTCGGTTGCGGAAATTAAGGGTTTTCAAAACCCTAACCTTACCCGATGACGGCGGAACTTTCTCATGAGGAGATTCTGGCGGTTTTTCGACTCCGATCTTCGCGCGATAAGTGCTCTTCCTCCCCTCTTTTTATACGCAGCATTTTCTAGGTTTTCGGTGTGGCGAAATTACTTTTCCCTCTTCAAAATTTTTCCGATTTTGGCTTCTGTGTTTCGGATCCCCCTCTTTGGGTTCCGATCTTGCTCCGAGAGACGTCGATTTTGCTCCCTGGTTTTCGGATCTGCTCTTGGTGTTTTTGGTTCTACGCTGTTGGCTTCGGATCTTTATTATACTCTTGCAATCTTTAATTTCAGGTAGATTTCGAACCTATTAAGCTCATAATTATTTATTTTCGGAATGAATATGATGATTCATGTAATATTTTAGAGAGGAAACTCCTCCATGAACATTTTTGGCACCTACATTAGATTCACGGCATTTTGCCGTTGTCCGCCGTTAGACCCTTGCGTAGAATTGTATGTTGTGGTCGGCCGCCGAGGTGGAAGGCACGGCTTAGGTTTTGTTTGCGTTGACTTGCACATATTCAGTTTTTCCTTTGGAATTATACATATCTTATATCTTATTTTTCCTTGGGCTGTTGATCTTTCCTATATTAATTTCTGTTCTTTTAAAATATTAAAATTTCAGCTCTGTTTTCGTTTCATCGTGTTCTGTGTTTTCAAATATTAAAAATTCAGCTCCTTTATATATGCAGTTTTTCTTTGTACTTTTAAATTCTCAGTTCAGTATTCTTCTAGAATCTCAGTTCAGTAATTGTTTAAAATTATAATAGAATTCTCTGGGCATTAAGTTCAGTATTAATTTTTGAGTTTCAGCTTTCCCTTATAAATGAAGTTTCAGCTTTCTTTTATAAGCCCAGTTTCAGTTTTCCTTTTATAAATCAAGTTTGAGTTTCCCTTTATAAAATTCAGTCTTGTCCCCCGTATAAGTTATCTTACAAGCTGGGAACATGTACCTTCTTTATTGCAATGAAATTGAGCTGGATCAGTAGCCTTTTAAACAAATCCGGAACCGAGCAACCCCTCTAGGCAGGTAGACCACAACCCCCTAAAGGTGCCAACATGAATCTGATTCATTCCTAGTTTTACTTTATCTTTCCAATTACTTTTTCATATATATTGCATTTCTTCTTGCTACTTCTGCCTTTTACTTTCGCCATTTAATTATGTGCGTTACAAGTATTTTTGGTAATTATTGGACATGCATATCTAATTGCCAATTCCACTAAATTGTATATTTAGGGGTTATGCAACGAAATTATAGGACAATATTGGGACGCCTGATTTTCTCCCTCCAAACATGACAACCTGGACATAGAGTTTGCATAGCTATCTAAATATATAATTTAAAGAACAATTTCGAGAACAAGACACTTGACACCCTAATACTAGAACAACTACACATGACAACACGGGCATGGGGCAACTTATAAATTGAGAGGGTGCGGGAGCGATTGAAGCCATGCTTATGGCCCCTATCTGGGAGGATTTCCTTTATGGATCCTGAGTTCTCGGTACAGTTTTGTCCTTATACTCGGCCCGGGGTAGCACCCCGCGGTCCAAGGTGGACTTCACGTTGCACATCGTGCCCTCCTTTTATAAGTCACAACACAATACAACAACATTTTCCTTTTTGGTCATTTGCTCATTACTTATTGCCTTTTAGTCACGCCAGGTCAGTATTTCCCTTTACAGTTCCTTTATATCCTTTCTAAACTCCTGCAAAATAATTAATTAAATGTTTAATACGGTTTACAATCTACTTTATTAATGGTGGTTCAATTCCATCAGGTAATACTCAGCTCGAAGAGGAGGCCCCACAGTACGAGGAGTCTGATTTTCTTGTTGAGAACGCAGATTTCTGAGCTTCTGTGTCATCAGGAGAGTTAGTTTTCTCTTAGTCGTTTTCTTTTTAGTATTGTTTTAGTTGAGCTGTAGTGTTTCTTTCTGCCTAGACATTGTAATTCCATTTGAAGGTTTAATAAAAGAGTATCTCATTTATCTTTGTCCTTATTATTTCCTGTTTAAACTATATTGACTTCACTGGTACATGCAAGACCTGCAAAATTATTGTGAGTGTAACGTTACCCGCTCCTGGGGCGTTACAAGTGGTGGCCCATGCAGGTCCGCGCAACCACCTCGTGAACAGTATAGGATAAACATGAAATATTTATAAGATACTCGAATTATTAAACTGACAACCATCCTTGAATTACAGAATGTCGAAGGTGTATAACCGGCGTACACGTACCACCGTTGGATCAAATCCTGATATTGTCAACACAGAGATGGAGATGAACGGGAATGGAAACCATATCCCCAACAATGAGGACCCCGCCAACAATATCAATCCTGAAGCTGGCCTCAATGGAAACGGTGCTAGCAATGATGGCAGTGATGATACTGAACAACCTCCGATGGTGCACCAGATATCTGATCGGGCACTGCGAGAAATGGTTCAAGCCATACGACAGGAAGCCATGCGGCAGGAACCTGTGCGACAGGAATCAAAGCGAGAAGGAGGAGTACAAGAGTTCCGGTCACTGCGTCCACCGATCTTCACCGGACGGGAGGACCCTCTAGCTGCAGAGGAATGGCTGCGGTCTATTACTCATATGCTGAAGGCGGTACGAGCTCCTGTGGATTCTTGGGTCGATATGGCAAGGCTACAGTTGACCAAGGATGCCATGTTATGGTGGGATTCTGTGGAGGACCGTTTACCGCAGCCGATCTCTTGTGATGCATTTAAGGAGGCATTCGATGCCCAATTCTTTTCACCTGAGGCGCAGATGGAGCTCGAGGAACGGTTTATGGAACTGAAGCAAGGTTCCATGACTATGGAAGAATACGATGCTGAGTTCTCTAAGCTCAGCAGGTACGTATTTTGACCCTTAACCGTTAATTATTTCAGATACATGGTTTTCCCTCTTCTAAACGATCTGTAGACTCCAGGTTTGCTAAGGACGTGGTATCCACTCCTCTGGCCCGAGCCAAGAGATTCCAGAAGGGTCTGAACATCGACATCCGTGATAAGCTTGTCGGGTTCAAACTGAAGACCCATGCTGACGTGCTCTCCACTGCTCGTGAGTACGAGTATGTACAGCGGGAGCGAGCACGAGAGCATCAGGTGGCTGCCCCACGACGACCACCTCCTTCGACAGCTCCTCCAGGGCATCACAGACAGCCACCTGCTCCTACCAGACAGCTTCACAGGCCTATGCACCAGACACAGTTTAAGAGGCCTGCACCACCCCAGCCACCGCAGCAATCACAACTCAGGCGACCCACTCCTATCTGCCACTATTGCAACAAACCGGGTCACATCAAGCCAGAGTGCCGACTCTACCTAAATTTGTGCCTGGTTTGTGGTGCCAAGGACCACACTGCGAGAGATTGCCCGCATAGGGTACAGAGACCAGCTGCCCCAGCCCAGCCTACCGCTCCAGCTCCAGCCCCAGCCCCGGCAGGGGGCAATCAGCGTAGAGCTCCACTTCCACCTCAGCAAAAGGTGTACCAGCAGGCGAGGACTCAGGCTCCACCAGCAAAGCGCCAGATTTTCACTATGACTGCGGAGGAGGCAGAGGCCACTGGCCAAGTTATCACTGGTATGTAGTTTACAGTCTATTGTTTATTTATCCATTTAATTATGTTTTCATACAATGTTATATGTATGCTTAGACTTAGTATCCATGACCGTAGGTATTATAATAGTTGCCAATAGACCCGTCCTCGCCCTTTTCGACTCGGGAGCTTCACATTGTTTTATGTCCAAGCGTTTCGTCGACCAGCACACCATTCCTGTTTCTCCCCTAGATTCTTGTTGGGACGTTAACACGGGCAGTGGGGTACTGACAACGACTAGTGCATGTCTTTCGTGTCCTGTGGATATATGTGGACACAAACTGCCAGCAGATTTCATCGTCATCAACATGCCAAATTTTGACGTCGTCCTCGGGATGGATTGGTTGGCGGTACATTATGCCACGATTGATTGTCGTAAAGGAAGAGTGGTGTTTGACATGCCAAACCAACCTAGATTCGAATTTGTCAGAACAGAGAGACCAGCAAGGTTCAGAGCTAAACCAACAGCAGCGACTGCCATGGAGATTGAGATAGAGAAGCCGGAGGTAGTCCGAGATTTCCCGGATGTGTTTCCGGATGAACTTACTGGGTTACCTCCAGACCACGGAGTTGAGTTTGCGATCGAGCTGATGCCTGGTGCCCAGCCTTATTCTAGACAGCCTTACCGCATGTCACCATCCGAGTTGTTTGAAGTGCGGATGCAGTTGGATGACCTCTTGAAGAAAGGGTGGATACGTCCCAGTGTGTCTCCTTGGGGCGCTCCAATATTATTGGTGAAGAAAGATGGATCCAAACGGATGTGCGTCGATTACAGGGAATTGAACAAGCTTACGGTGAAGAACAAGTATCATATTCCCCGTATCGACGACTTATTTGATCAGCTTGGAGGAACAAGTGTCTTTTCTAAACTGGACTTGAAGACCGGCTATCATCAGTTGAGAGTCAAGAAAGAAGACGTGCACAAGACAACATTCAACACTAGATACGGACACTATGAGTTTCTAGTGATGCCGTTTGGTGTGACTAATGCACCGGCGATATTCATGAATCTCATGCACAAAGTATTATACGAATATTTGGACAAGTTCGTGGTGGTGTATCTGGATGATATATTGGTGTACTCGAAGAATGCACAGGAGCACGCTGGACATTTGAGGACAGTACTAGAGACCTTGAGGCGGAGCAAGCTATACGCTAAGTACAGTAAGTGTGAGTTTTGGTTGGACAAGGTGGTATTTCTAGGCCACGTGATTTCGGGAGAAGGAATCTCTGTGAACCCAGAAAAGGTTGCAGCAGTTCAGAATTGGCCAGTCCCTAAGACAGTGTCAGAGATTCGGAGCTTCTTGGGACTAGCTGGTTACTACAGGAGATTCATCAAGGATTTTTCGAGGATCGCCGAGCCCATGACACAGTTGACAAGGAAGGACGTGATGTACGTTTGGTCGAGGGCGTGTAACGATGCCTTCCAAGAATTGAAGAAGCGGTTGACGACGGCGCCGATATTGAATATTCCAGATTGCATGGGAGATTTTGAGGTGTTCTGCGACGCGTCTGGCAAAGGTCTTGGGTGTGTGCTCCACCAGCACGGACGAGTTGTTGCATATGCATCAAGACAATTGAAAAATCATGAGAAGAATTACCCCACTCACGATCTCGAGTTGGCAGCAGTAATATTTGCCTTGAAGATCTGGAGGCACTTTTTACTTGGAGAGCGCGTGAAGGTATATACGGATCATAAGAGCTTGACATACATCCTCACGCAGAAGGATCTGAACCAGCGACAACGGAGATGGATCGAGCTCATGGCGGATTTCGACATTGATCTTCAGTATCACCCTGGAAAGGTTAACATGGTACCTGACGCTTTGAGTTGGCTTCCAGGAGTGATGACACTTACGACGCAGTGGAGACTACAGCAGGAGATCCGCGACATGGAAATAGACGTGGTGTTACCCGGGCTGACCTCGTCATTCATGAATATGGAGATACAATCGACGTTGGTAGACAGAATCAAGGCTGCTCAGACAGGAGATGCAAAGCTTCAGCGGATCAGGAACATGGCATTGGCAGGACAGAGACCAGAATTTCAGATACATGCAGATGGTTCATTGAGATATGGCAGCAGAATATGTGTACCGTCAGGAGATGTCAGGGATGAATTATTAAAAGAAGCACACAGTTCCCCGTACTCCATCCACCCAGGAGGCACCAAGATGTACCAAGATTTACGACGAAATTACTGGTGGCATGGAATGAAGAGAAGCGAGGCGCAAAGTGTGGCCAGATGTATGGTGTGTCAGCAGGTGAAGGCTGAGCATCACCGCGTTGCCGGTCTGTTACAGCCCCTGCCCATCCCCGAGTGGAAATGGCAGCATATCACGATGGATTTCGTGACGGGACTTCCAAAGAGCAAGAAGCAACATGACGCCGTTTGGGTGATCGTTGATCGATTGACCAAGTCGGCTCATTTTATCCCCTTCCGGGTTGGACAGTCTACAGAGACTCTTGCCAAGAGATACATGGAGGAGATTGTGAAGCTACATGGGGTTCCAGTGAGTATTGTTTCTGATAGGAACACCCGGTTTACTTCACACTTCTGGAAGAGTCTACAGGAAAAGTTGGGTACGCAGCTGAAGTTCAGTACGGCTTATCATCCTCAGACAGACGGACAATCAGAGCGTACTATACAGATTTTGGAGGACATGCTGCGAGCATGCATGCTGGATTTTAAGGGGTCATGGGAAGACCATCTACATCTCGTGGAGTTTGCTTATAATAATAGTCATCAGGCGAGTATTGGAATGGCTCCTTTTGCTGCTTTGTATGGAAGGAAGTGTCGTTCTCCTTTGAGCTGGGACGATGTTGGAGACAGAGAACTGGTTGGGCCCGAGATGATTGTAGAGGCAGTGGATGTTGTACGGACTATCAGAGAGAGGTTACAAGTGGCACAAGACCGTTATAAGCACTGGGCGGATGCGAAGAGGCGGCATTTGGAATTTCAGCCTGGAGATCATGTCTTTCTCAAGATTTCTCCTAATAGAGGCATGATCCGTTTTGGTCGCAGAGGAAAGCTTAGCCCACGGTTTATTGGACCTTTTAACATACTCGAGCGTGTGGGCGAGGTAGCATACAGACTTGCATTGCCTCCATCTCTGGAGGGTGTGCATAATGTCTTCCATATATCTCAGCTGCGAAAGTATGTGGGAGATCCAACCCACGTGGTTGATCATTCAGAGATCACAGTGAGGCCAGATTTGAGTTATGAACAGCAGCCAGTGGAGATAGTTGATCGTCGACAGAGGGCTCTCAGGAACAAGACTGTGGATTTGGTCAAAGTGATGTGGCATCGTGACTCGCCAGGAGAGGCTACCTGGGAGCGAGAAGAAGAGATGAAGGAGCGGTATCCTTACCTTTTCACCGTTTAGTGTTTCCTTTGAATTCCGAGGACGGAATTTCTTTGAAGGTGTATAAGGTGTAAAGGCCCAAAGCCCCGGGCCCACTTCTTTTTTTATAAACCCCAACCCCCCCCACTTATTCTCTCTCCTCCCCTCTCATTTTCTCACGCGCCCAAGCCCAGCAGGAAAAAAAAAACCCCTCGCCCCGACGTTTTCTCTCTCTCTCTCTCTCTCGCGGCTTACCCAAATCCCCGACGCCCTTTTTTCCGCTCTCTCTCCACGAGCGACAGCAGCAACGGCTTCACTTCGCCGTTTCGATTCGTTCGCCGAGTCGACAACTGACCCGTACCCCCTTATCCTCTCTCAACGAACGTCGGTTGCGGAAATTAAGGGTTTTCAAAACCCTAACCTTACCCGATGACGGCGGAACTTTCTCATGAGGAGATTCTGGCGGTTTTTCGACTCCGATCTTCGCGCGATAAGTGCTCTTCCTCCCCTCTTTTTATACGCAGCATTTTCTAGGTTTTCGGTGTGGCGAAATTACTTTTCCCTCTTCAAAATTTTTCCGATTTTGGCTTCTGTGTTTCGGATCCCCCTCTTTGGGTTCCGATCTTGCTCCGAGAGACGTCGATTTTGCTCCCTGGTTTTCGGATCTGCTCTTGGTGTTTTTGGTTCTACGCTGTTGGCTTCGGATCTTTATTATACTCTTGCAATCTTTAATTTCAGGTAGATTTCGAACCTATTAAGCTCATAATTATTTATTTTCGGAATGAATATGATGATTCATGTAATATTTTAGAGAGGAAACTCCACCATGAACATTTTTGGCACCTACATTAGATTCACGGCATTTTGCCGTTGTCCGCCGTTAGACCCTTGCGTAGAATTGTATGTTGTGGTCGGCCGCCGAGGTGGAAGGCACGGCTTAGGTTTTGTTTGCGTTGACTTGCACATATTCAGTTTTTCCTTTGGAATTATACATATCTTATATCTTATTTTTCCTTGGGCTGTTGATCTTTCCTATATTAATTTCTGTTCTTTTAAAATATTAAAATTTCAGCTCTGTTTTCGTTTCATCGTGTTCTGTGTTTTCAAATATTAAAAATTCAGCTCCTTTATATATGCAGTTTTTCTTTGTACTTTTAAATTCTCAGTTCAGTATTCTTCTAGAATCTCAGTTCAGTAATTGTTTAAAATTATAATAGAATTCTCTGGGCATTAAGTTCAGTATTAATTTTTGAGTTTCAGCTTTCCCTTATAAATGAAGTTTCAGCTTTCTTTTATAAGCCCAGTTTCAGTTTTCCTTTTATAAATCAAGTTTGAGTTTCCCTTTATAAAATTCAGTCTTGTCCCCCGTATAAGTTATCTTACAAGCTGGGAACATGTACCTTCTTTATTGCAATGAAATTGAGCTGGATCAGTAGCCTTTTAAACAAATTCGGAACCGAGCAACCCCTCTAGGCAGGTAGACCACAACCCCCTAAAGGTGCCAACATGAATCTGATTCATTCCTAGTTTTACTTTATCTTTCCAATTACTTTTTCATATATATTGCATTTCTTCTTGCTACTTCTGCCTTTTACTTTCGCCATTTAATTATGTGCGTTACAAGTATTTTTGGTAATTATTGGACATGCATATCTAATTGCCAATTCCACTAAATTGTATATTTAGGGGTTATGCAACGAAATTATATGACAATATTGGGACGCCTGATTTTCTCCCTCCAAACATGACAACCTGGACATAGAGTTTGCATAGCTATCTAAATATATAATTTAAAGAACAATTTCGAGAACAAGACACTTGACACCCTAATACTAGAACAACTACACATGACAACACGGGCATGGGGCAACTTATAAATTGAGAGGGTGCGGGAGCGATTGAAGCCATGCTTATGGCCCCTATCTGGGAGGATTTCCTTTATGGATCCTGAGTTCTCGGTACAGTTTTGTCCTTATACTCGGCCCGGGGTAGCACCCCGCGGTCCAAGGTGGACTTCACGTTGCACATCGTGCCCTCCTTTTATAAGTCACAACACAATACAACAACATTTTCCTTTTTGGTCATTTGCTCATTACTTATTGCCTTTTAGTCACGCCAGGTCAGTATTTCCCTTTACAGTTCCTTTATATCCTTTCTAAACTCCTGCAAAATAATTAATTAAATGTTTAATACGGTTTACAATCTACTTTATTAATGGTGGTTCAATTCCATCAGGTAATACTCAGCTCGAAGAGGAGGCCCCACAGTACGAGGAGTCTGATTTTCTTGTTGAGAACGCAGATTTCTGAGCTTCTGTGTCATCAGGAGAGTTAGTTTTCTCTTAGTCGTTTTCTTTTTAGTATTGTTTTAGTTGAGCTGTAGTGTTTCTTTTTGCCTAGACATTGTAATTCCATTTGAAGGTTTAATAAAAGAGTATCTCATTTATCTTTGTCCTTATTATTTCCTGTTTAAACTATATTGACTTCACTGGTACATGCAAGACCTGCAAAATTATTGTGAGTGTAACGTTACCCGCTCCTGGGGCGTTACAGATGGCGATAATCATGTGTAGAAGATCTGTAGAAGATGATCCTCGTGAAAGCTCTGGTGTGGGCACGCAAGCGCCAAATCTGTGAACCTCTGCCAAGTCTGATGGTAGGCCTCCCACTCAGCCTGGATAAAGCTCTCTATATGCTCCACGGCCTGCTGCCCCTGTGCCTGCTCCAAAAAGATAGGCAAAAATACCCGGAGAAATTCAGCCTGAAATGATAACCAGGTAAAATGTGAGTCCAGAGACAATGAATCAAACCAAAGTCTAGCATCATCCTGTAAAGAATTGGGAAAGAATCTAAAATATATGCAATCATCATCGATATTCCCACCAAGACATGAATGCATCCAATCTTCAAAATTTTTAATATGTAAGTGAGGGTTCTCCCACTCCGTGCCATGAAAATATGGAGGAAGTGGGATATCCTCCAAATCAACGTCCGAAAAATTTGAAGGTGATGCCATGTTAAAATTTTTTTTTTCACCAAACCAATGAAAATAAACAACCAAACGACTCAAAAAGTGGAAAATAAACAAATAGAAAGACACACACTAAGAGATAGAAGTATCACACTAAAAGTTTCAAAATCAATCAAAGATTGCTAATGATAAAAACCGTTGTCCCCGGCAACGGCGCCAATTGGTTGACTCGGAAAACGCGCACGGGGCACGCCTTCCACTCCCAAGCGTAGGAGTGTCTATGCAATATAAAAATAACCGGTGAGTACCGGGTCGGATCACAGGGACAAGTCGTTCTACGTTCACAAAATTTGATCGAGAAAGAAAAATAAAGTGTGAAACAACTACCGTGCTAACGGTGGATGAGTGAAAAACGTGTGGAGAAAATAAAAATCTATATCCTAAGTGGCTAGGGTTAGAGAACCAAAAGTGGAATTTAGGGTAGCAAGGCGAGGAGCATGGGTTGTGAATTCACTAATGTTGGTGTTAATTAAGCACAAATTACCCTCATATACTTCAATTGGTCATCCGGCTAAGGAAGCCCAATCGGAGAATTTAACATTAAAGGACATCACAATTAGCAATAGGGATGGACGTATAATCGAACACTAATCAAATTACGAGCATGACATTTTCTCAAATTGCCCTCTCGGGACTTGGCCAATGAAATTGTGCCCTAATTATACATCCAACATTAACAATATAATAGGCAAGAGGGAGTTAGGGCAATAATTAACACACAACGTCAATAAATCACATCCCAAGCAATTCTACACTACTCAATCATTATGAAATTAAAGATGGAATTCTCATTCAAAAATAACCCAATATTCAATACAAATTGAGAGATGTGAAATTAGAAAAGGGAGAGGAATGATTTCACCCAAATCTCTCCAAATGAAGCATCCCCTTCCACTTTAGCTCCTCCTCCTAGCTTCCTTCATCCTTTAATGGCCTCTTCCCCCTCCAAGAACCCTAAAAACGCCAAGAACAAGCCCCAAAACCGAGAGCAGCTGAAAAAATCCAAGTCCCCCAAAAAAAAACGCAACAGCAGGCCTTTTTAATAGCTAACCGGGCTTGCGGGTCGGATCGGGTCGGATCCGACCCGCAAAATCCCCAAGCGCGCCCGCTGCAAAAATAATGCGCGCGCGGGGGGGCATCAGGCGGGGCGGGTCAGATCCTTGGGGGGCGGGCGCCCGCTGCCCGCCCCCGCTGCAGCGCTCGCCTGCGCTAAAAAAGAAAGCGGGTTTCCCCGCTTAAACAAAGAGCGGGCCGGCCAGCAGGCCGGCCCGCAAATTAAAAAAAACATATATATATATTTTTAAAATCATTACAGCGCGCGCGGGGTGCAGAACGCAGAACGGGCCGGAGCCCGCTTCGAAATTTCGAAGCGGGCCGGCCCATGTTTTTTTATTTCTTTTTTAATAACAAAGCGGCGGCCTGCATTGCGTGTGCGGCAGACGGCGCCACGTGGCACCGTCTGATTGGGCCACGTGGCGCCCCTTTAATTTCTTTTTCCCTGGGTTTAAACCCCTATTTATCCTCCATAAAAATCACCAAAAATACCTAGGAGGCCCAGAAAATTCCCAAAAAATTCTGGAAAATCCCCAAGACTCCTAGGGGTACCTGAAAAATATGAGAAGGAGAAATTTAGTTCATATGATGATAATATAAATATAATGGCTATTAAAAATACAATATTGACTTCCAATAATCGATATAAAATATTCCAATGCTCAAATAATTCCCAAAAAATAGCGATATGATCACAATAATAGCAGGAGCATATGAAAAATAGTAGGAAGCCAATAAAGACGATAAAAACTGTATTTTGTGCCAAGAAAGAGAATAAGCCCCGAAAATGACCTAAAGTGAAAATATACCCAAAAAGAGCACAATTAAGCCTAATCTTTAGCACAAAAGGGGGGGTAGTTAGGGGGTAAAAACATACAATTTATATCCCGAATCACCGCACGCCGCACCCGGGACCCACTTGGTGCTTAGGCTTAGGTGATTTAGTTATCTAGGGGTATTCTAGTATTTTCAGATTAGATTAGTAAATCCTCTCTTTTCTATTTATTAGGGCTAGCCGTCATTTTTTATTTTCTTATACTTATTTTGTGAAGAACTTGTAGGCATCTCTTGTGAGGGATTTTAGACTTTTGTCCGTGCATCAAAAATTAGGAGAGCGAGTCTCCTCTCGAAAGAGACTCAGCTATCAATCTATTTCATTGTTCTTCGCAATTTAAGATCCAAAAATTCCACCTTTTTATATTTTTTTCCTCTTTAAATCTGAAATTAATTGATCGATTCTCTAGATCGTATCACTCTAGCTTTTGAGGAGTCCGAATTCCCAGTGGAGAGCGCTGATTTCTGAGACGAGAATTAGTAAGGAGAGTGTTTTTCTTTTGTTTAGTTGCTTTCTTTATTGTTGAGAAATAAAAACTAGTAGTTTCCCTTTTGTTATGCATTTGTACTCTTTTCGAAGGATGAATAAAGCTATTACTCTTATGAAATTTTCTATTTGCTCTATGTTGGTTTCACTGGAACTTTGCAGGACATGCACAAATAACGAAAAAGTAATGGGACCCAGAAATGAGGGCGTTACAACATAAAAAGAAAAGATAATAGTTTCTTTTATTCTTGCAAACATTATAATCAAACACGCCATTAGATATTGCTGCCAAGTCCACATACACCGAAAAAGCCAGTTAATGAGAGATGTATAATAATAAACGCCTTGTTTTTTTCCCGACAAGAGCACATGAAATTCCAATCCTATTCGTGTTTAGGTTATTATTAAACCAACTATTATGTTTACAATATCTCGTCAACATGCAATAGAAATTCCAATTCATCAGTTGTTTGAAGATAAAAGTGTCAAAAAATTGCTAATTATCGCAACATTTTAAAATATTTTTTGCCTTTTTATATTTAATTAGCGACTGATATGCTAACCAAAATGACTGATAAATTAAGTTAATACGGATATACTTATATACTAATAATATTGATATTGTATACCCTTTGTCGAAATGGATACTGATACTTGTGATTTCATGGTCGAGATTATAGACATTAAGTTAAACTAATGATTGCATATTGATAGATCTGGAATTTTGGCCCATCTTTTCAGTTTAGTATTTATATGGGGCTAGGGGGATTAGAGAGGGGGGTGTGTTGAATCTTGAGAGCGGAAATTGATTTGTTGGAGATTGTGGCTTCGTCTTGAATAGAAGCTTAGGAGAGTGGTTCACCTCTCGAACGTGGCTAAGGGAGAACACGATCCTCTCGAAAGAACTCACATTTATCTTTTATCTTTGTATCATCTTTTATTTCAGTTTATATCAATAAAAATCCCACCTTTTTCCAAGTCATCGCTATTAAACCCTAAAAATTCCTCATTTCCAGTAAAAATCCCACAGGTCCACCAAAAAACCTAATTTTATTCATCAAAATCCTAGCGAATCATATCCCATATTGTTCTGATTTTTTTGCTTATTTCAATATTTGAACTTGATTTTTCATCTCCAAATATCTTATACATTCTTAAGACCATTATGTCATTATGGTGCTTTTAATTTTCTTTCTTTCCTTTCCTTATCATTCAATGATTTAGGATTAGTAGCCCTCCATGGTAGAGAGCTTATGTTCTTCGCAAGCAATTTCCCTGTTTTAACCATTACGACCAATTCCTGACGTTCTCTATACGTTTAACCTAACAGAAGATAGTCCAAGAGTATAGCTCTGGTGAAGCAGACATGATACATTTACTTTGTTCTTCCATTTTTGATGGTCTTTTACAGTGGCAAATCGGGTTATTGCTAATAACTTTTTATGCCATTTAATTAACTTCTTGCTACATATAGGCCACTTTTCTATGCGTAGATATCTTATGTATTGTTTTTATATAAATGTTAGGTTTTTGAAAGCGAGGAAATTTGATATTGAGAAAGCAAAGCTCATGTGGGCTGAAATGCTTCAATGGAGGAAGGAGTATGGTGCTGACACTATCGTAGAGGTATCAGTACTTGAGCTTCTGTTTACATACGAAATCAGATGACTCAGAGATATAGTGGAACTGATGAAATTGTGCATCACGTTTTGCATTGACTAGCCTAGTGAAATCTGAAATTGGTATATTCTTGGTATATCTCATTTATTCTGATGAAACGTTATATTGTAATTAAAAAAATTAATTCTGATGTTGTCATTGGGGGCAGCTAAATGTATTAAATCATATATTTTTCACTGAACAATCTGAATGCTTTTTAACAGTTAATGTCAAGTGACCTCGATTTTATTTAATACTAAGTTACCAATTGATGGGAGAACTAACAAGTAGCCATAATAGGAGCTTGTAAAGGATTCGTCAAGTTAACAACAGGTGGAAGCGATATAATTCATCGACACCTATTTCAATAGAACATCATATTCAATTAAAAATGAATTCTAACTTATTCATGTTGAGATAGATTGAAAGAAGTGTAAACCATCTCCTATTAGGAGTAGCCATGGCATAAGCCATGGCTCTCAATATATTGACTTCATAATGGGATTTGGAGTCCAAGGGACTCCCCACTAAGTTAGTGGGGAGTAATTGTGAGATGATGAGGGGAGGGAGACCAAAAGCCTCCCTCAACTCACAACACTCCCCCTCATCTCTCCATTACCTTGGATTAAGCATATGAATACTTTAGGATTCAGTATGCTAATGGGGTGGATACTTCTGGATCCAGAGCCACTGTGGTTGCCTCGTTAAAACCTTAGCTGTGAAAAACCCAGTGGGAAAAACCAGCAGCTTAAGGGAAAAAAGTACAACTATTGAGGGACTCCCCCTGATCTGTACAAGCTTCAGGCTTGCAGATCTCCTATGTATCTATACAAGCATCTCCTATTCGTCTATACATCCATCATATTCTGAAAGAAAATAGAATCATCGCTCATCTATACAAGTTTCACTCATCTAGCGGCTATTGGAAAATAGAGGCGCTCTGGAGTGGAATGCTCTTCAAAGTCGGTAGATGACTCCACTAAAGTATTCTTTGAATCAGTCTTCAGTGTGTCTGTAAGGTACTGCTGGACCTGGCTGAGCGTTTTCAATACTTGCTTCTTGGATGATGAACTTCTAAGAAGATGTAGACATTGGAGGATGATGTGTAGATATTTGGGAGGTGGCAGACCTTTTGTGTTTTTGATACGTTCCGGTGGATCGAATCAATAAAGTTGATATTTTTAAAGGAGGAAAAATATAAAAAGAGGATTTTTAGTGGACTTGAGATTGTGAAGAACAATATATTGATAGATAATGAGTCTCTTTCGAGAGGAGACTCGCTCTCCTAGCTTTGATTGCACGGAACAAAGCCTAAATCCCTCACAAGAGATGCCTACAAATGTCTTCACAAAATAAGCATAGCCCTAACAATGGCGGCTAGCCCTAATAAATAGAAGAAAATGGGGAATTACTAATTTAGCCTGAAAGGACTAAAATACCCCCTAACCTACTAGACCCACTAAGTCACGATCCCGCGCCTCCTGCGCCGCACGTACGTCACGATGGGTGGGACCTCGTCACGGGTCGGAGAAGGGGGGCCCGGAGGGGGTGCGTCCGCATCAATACCCCCCTAAAAGAGCCACCTTGTCCTCAAGGTGGAAATCTGGAAACTGCTCCCGAACCACGTCATACGCCTCCCACGTGGCATCACAATCTGGCAGGCCCACCCAATAAATCAGCACCTCTCGGCATCGCCCTGGCCCCTGTCTAACGGCCCGCACATCCAATGGCTCCAGCAGTACCTCCATGTCCTCCGTCAGTGAAGGTGGCAGCGTCGACGTCGCTGACTGGTCTCCAATCGCCCTCCGTAGCTGCGACACATGAAACACCGGATGTATCCTCGAGGAAGGAGGCAGGTGTAAACGATACGCCACCTTCCCAATCTTGGCTGCAATCTGGTAGGGTCCGTAGTAGCGAGCAGCTAACTTCTCATTCTGCCTCCGAGCTAATGTCTTCTGCCTATAGGGTCGCAGCTTGAGGTACACCATGGCGCCCTCCTGAAAATGGACGTCCCTCCGATGCCCGTCTGCCCGGGTCTTCATAACCTGCTGTGCCCTCAAAAGGTGTCGCCGGAGCTCCTCCAACATCGCATCCCTGTCCCCCATGTAAGCCTCTACCTGCGACACCGGTGTCTGCCTGTCGCCAAATCGGAGCAAGGACGGTGGATCTCGCCCATACAGGATCCGAAAGGGAGTCGTCCCCGCGGCAGAGTGGTACGAGGTGTTGTACCAATACTCCGCCCATGCCAACCACCTGTACCACTGTCGGGGCTTATCCGAGGCGAAGCACCGCAGATAAGTCTCTATGGATCTGTTCACCACCTCGGTCTGCCCGTCTGTCTGCGGGTGGTATGCCGTGCTCCTCTTTAGGACCGTGCCCTGTACCCTGAAGAGCTCCCGCCAGAACCCGCTCAAAAACACTTGGTCCCTGTCGGACACTATAGACCCCGGGATCCCATGCAGGCGGATCACCTCTCGGATGAACGCTGTGGCCACCGTGACCGCTGTGTAAGGATGCCTCAAGGGTATAAAATGGGCATACTTACTCAGACGGTCCACTACGACGCAGATCACTGAATATCCCTCGGACCGTGGTAGCCCGTCGATGAAGTCCATAGTGACCTCCTCCCATACTCGCTCTGGTAACTCTAACGGCTGTAGGAGTCCTGCCGGGGCCATGGCCATGTACTTGTGACGTTGGCAGACGTCACAAGTTGCTACTAACTGGGCAATCCTCCTGCGCATTCCGGGCCAGTACACCTCTCTAGCCATCCTCTGGTATGTCTGCTGCACCCCGGAATGTCCCCCCGTCGCCGACCCGTGGAACTCCTGAAAGAGGACGGGTATGAAGCCTGAACCTCGTGGCAGTACCAACCTCCCCTGATACAGCAGTCGACGCCCCTGCAAGGAATACCCGATCGGCCCCACCTGTCCCTGCTGCAACAACGCGCGGATCCGCCCCAGCTCCTCATCACTCTCCGCCTCCTGAAAGATGGGCTCCCAGTCCAGCCACATCGGTCGTGATAAAGCCCTCAGATCCACGCTCTCCTCCCGACGAGACAAGGCGTCAGCTGCCTTGTTCTCCAACCCTGGCCTGTACTCGATAGCGAACCGGTACCCCACCAGCTTGGACAACCAACGCTGGTGCTCCTCAGTAACCAACCGCTGCTCCAGCAGGTACTTGAGGCTCCGCTGGTCCGTCCTGACCACGAACTCCCGACCCAACAGATATGGCCGCCACTTTGCCACCGCAAGGACAATGGCCATCAACTCTCGCTCATACACCAATTTCAGTCGTGCTCTAGCTGACAGCACGTGGCTGAAATAGGCGATGGGCCGTCCCTCCTGCATGAGCACCGCTCCCAACCCGTATCCCGACGCATCGGTCTCCACCACGAAAGGTAGGCTGAAGTCTGGCAAGGCCAGAACTGGTGCGGTCGTCATGGCCACCTTCAAGGCCTGAAAGGCCTTGGTGGCTTCCTCCCCCAATGGAATCCGTCCTTCTTGAGCTGTTCGGTAAGGGGCCAAGCTATGGTGCTGTACCCCTTAACGAACTTCCGGTAATATCCGGTCAGTCCCAAAAAACCTCGGAGAGCTCGCAGTGTAGTAGGAATGGGCCAGTCCAGCATGGCCTCTATCTTCGATCTGTCGGCAGCTACACCCTCGGCTGACACCACGTGTCCTAGATACTCAATCCGTGCCTGGCCGAAACTGCACTTCTTCCGGTTGGCGAACATCTGCTGCGCCAACAACTCCCGGAAGACCACCTCCAAATGACCCAAGTGCTCCCCCAAGCTCCTGCTGTAGACGAGGATATCGTCAAAGAACACGAGAATGAACCTCCGTAGGTAGGGCTGGAAAACCTTGTTCATCAAGGCCTGGAAAGTGGAGGGGGCATTCGTCAAGCCAAAAGGCATGACTCTGAACTCATAATGGCCCTCGTGGGTGCGGAAGGCAGTCTTCGGCACATCCTCAGACCGCATCAAAATCTGGTGGTACCCGGCCCTCAAGTCGATCTTCGAGAAGATCGCTGCTCCATGAAGCTCGTCCAGCAGCTCGTCGATCACCGGAATAGGAAACTTGTCAGCGACAGTTTCCTTATTCAGCGCCCGGTAATCAACGCAAAATCTCCAACTCCCGTCCTTCTTCTTGACCAGCAAGACTGGGCTCGAAAAAGGACTCACACTAGGCTGGATGATCCCAGCCTGCAGCATCTCCCGCACCATCCTCTCTATCTCATCCTTCTGAACATGCGGGTACCGGTACGGCCGAACACTCACCGGCGCTGCCCCATCCCTCAATACAATCGCGTGCTCGTGTCCTCTGGATGGTGGTAGCCCCTGAGGGTCCTGGAAGACCTCCTGGTACTGCTCCAGTACCTGCTCGACCTCCGCCGCGGTCTCCTCCTCGTGCTGCTCACAGTCCGCTGTCAGCCCCTGATACTCCACAAGGAACCCCTCCCCCTCGTTCCGCAACGCCCGAGTGATGGCCTTGAAGGCCACCAATGAAAAGCAGAGGGTCGGGTCCCCGGTCAACACGACGGTCCTCTCCCCATCTTGGAACTCCATCCTCAGGAGCTTCCAATTCACCTTCATCTCCCCCAACTTCTTCAGCCACTGCACCCCTAAGATGATGTCCACGTTGCCCAACTCCAACGGCAAGAAATCCTCCATAATCTGGACCCCCTGCAAGGTCAGGCATAGACCCTTGCAGAGCCCCTTACTCTCCTCCATCTTCCCCGTCCCTAGCAGAACGGTAAACTTCTCCAGGGTGCTCAGCTGTAGCCCATGTCTCTCCACTACCCGGCTGGAAATGAAGTTGTGGGTGGCCCCACTATCGATCAGTACCGTCACTGCCGTGTCTCCCAGCTGTCCTGATAACTTCATGGTGTGGTTCGGGGTGAACCCCACCACGGAGTTCAGGGATACCTCTGCGAAGTCTAGGTGAGACTTCTCCTCCTCTACCGGTGGCTCCTCCTCAGACTCCTCCTCCTCAACCACGTACCCCTCCTCGTCTGGCACCATGGTGATCTGCAGCAGGCGGCTCGCACACCTGTGCCCAGGGGTGAACTTCTCGTCGCAACGGAAGCACAACCCCTTGGCTCTCTTCTCTCTCACCTCGGCCTCCGTCATCCGTCGCCCCAGGGTAGCTGGGCGGCCCTCTCCTCGAGCCTCGGGAACGGCCGCAGGTGGTCTCGGTGCTGTGGCTGGTGGAGTGGGGCGGGAGCCCTGTGCCCCCCAAGCGCCCCGTATCCGCCTCTCCTCTGTGTGCTTCTCCTCCGCTTTATGTGCTAAGAGAAGGACGTCCTCCAAGGTAGCCGGGCTCTGCATCCTCAACTCAGCTCGTATGGACGGTTTCAGCCCCCTCATGAAGTTCCCGATCATCACCTCGTCGGTAACCCCCTTTACCCGGCTGTTCAGCATTTCAAACCTCTCTACATAGTCCCTCACGGTCCCCTCCTGCCTCAGGGCCGACAGCTGCTCGTAAAAATCCCCCCTGCCGTCTCCTGAAAACGGTCCACGATCAGTGATGACAACTCCTCCCAGGTCCGAAAGGGGGACCGTGCTATCTTCCACCGGTACCAGGCCAAGGCCTTCCCCTCAAAGTAAATCCCAATGGCCTTCAGGACCTCCTGCTCCGTCAGACCCATCACCTGGAAATACCTCTCCGCTCGGTATATCCACCCATCAGGGTCGGTGCCGTCAAAGGTCGGCATCTTCAGCTTCATCAACCGCCGGTCTGCGTTGATGTCGCCTAGCTGCCCTCTATCTCCGCCACGGTCGCCCGCCCTGACCATCTCGCCACCCCGAGCCTCCCTCAGGCCTCCCCCGTCAATCCCGTACGGCTCCTCTGGCCATGCAGGTCTCTCCCACGCCTCGGGCTGGTAGTAGTGCCCCGGAAACTCTGGCGGCCGTGCACAATTGGGCCTTGGCCCAGGCGGAATGGTCTCTGCTCTCCAAAACTGGCCCGCTGGGGCCCCAATTGCTGCTCCCGAGGCCCATCCGCCTCTCGTCGCCCCCAAAGGCCCTCCAGATTGGGGTACGAACCCCCGCCACACCGCCAAAAACTCCCCCCGTGGTCGTCGTGCCTCCGGAGAAGCCGCCCGGGCCCGCTGACCCCTGCCCGGGGTCCAGCGGACCCGCCCGGCCCCAAACAGGGGCCGAGCCCCCTGTTCCGCCCCCGCCTGGGGCTGCCGACCCCCAGGCGGGGGTCGCGTGGCCTGCCCGAC
Source organism: Scilla litardierei (assembly GCA_030789695.1). Classification (NCBI taxonomy): domain Eukaryota; kingdom Viridiplantae; phylum Streptophyta; class Magnoliopsida; order Asparagales; family Asparagaceae; genus Scilla; species Scilla litardierei. Next base: position 69,413,216 of record CM061141.1, read on the forward strand.
CCCCAAAGGGGGTCGGCTGGCCCTGGGCACCCCCGCAAGGGGGTGCCGACCCTCCGGCGACCCCAGGTTGGGGCGCCGGAGGCCGGGGGTGGCCGGCCTGACCCGCCCAGGCCGTGGCTGGGCCGGGCGGGTCGGTCGACCCCCATGATGGCCCGACAGGGCCCGTGGATGAGGATCCGGGCCCTGTCGCGCCAAACCCTAGCCCGCCGGCTAGGGTTGTAGCCGCCGCCGCCGCATGCGATTCCCCGTGGCTCGGGGATCCTTGATTTGTTGAATCGACGCCGGAATCACCTTGGATCTCTCCCGTTGCTCTCCCCATGCCGCGATCCGCCGCCTTCTCCTTGGTCAAACCTTGCAACAACTCCATTAACGCCGGAATCGCCGCCGTGGCCTCCTTCAAACTTTTAAGATCCCTTCCCGTCTCCGCGGCCTCCCTTCTCATGATACGAAGCTCCGATTGAATGTCTTCTTGGGTGTGTGCATGATCCTTGAGCGAAGCTTCCATAACCTTCCTCAAACCCTCGATCTCGTGATTGAGATCGTCGCGTAGACCTTGGATCTTCTCATCCACGGAAGCCCTCGTTCCCGTAGCCATGGAATCGTAGCGCTTTGATACCAATTTGATACGATCCGGTGGATCGAATCAATAAAGTTGATATTTTTAAAGGAGGAAAAATATAAAAAGAGGATTTTTAGTGGACTTGAGATTGTGAAGAACAATATATTGATAGATAATGAGTCTCTTTCGAGAGGAGACTCGCTCTCCTAGCTTTGATTGCACGGAACAAAGCCTAAATCCCTCACAAGAGATGCCTACAAATGTCTTCACAAAATAAGCATAGCCCTAACAATGGCGGCTAGCCCTAATAAATAGAAGAAAATGGGGAATTACTAATTTAGCCTGAAAGGACTAAAATACCCCCTAACCTACTAGACCCACTAAGTCACGATCCCGCGCCTCCTGCGCCGCACGTACGTCACGATGGGTGGGACCTCGTCACGGGTCGGAGAAGGGGGGCCCGGAGGGGGTGCGTCCGCATCAGTTTTAGTCATCGCGATGATCTTTAAACCTGCATATGCAATATATATTCCTTGACCCTTGGAAGTTGTGCAGAAGCAGCTTATCCTTGGTCTAGTGGTGCTCTCCAGGGCAACACTGTATCTGGTTAACAACTTTACTGCAGACGTTCTATCAAAAACACGTGCAGTAGGCCAGATAAAGAAGTGTAACAAGTAAACTAGAGATAGGCTCTTCGGGACCTAGGATGTCCTCCCACTCTTCCAACGACTGGAAGGTGTCATAAATAAGCATCTATTTTTAATAGGTTGCAAATGGACATCATTCTTCATAAACTCCAGGTCTTTTGAGGAACTTTATTTTTGAACCTGGCAGCTGTCCTTTTTTCAATTGAGGTACAGCCAATTCTGCTACCGGTGGATTGCATCCATCTTTGGGAAGTCAATCCTAGCTGGCGTGTTGGCAGCAGGGACGTGTGAACGAACAATCTTCTGGTTGTCCGTAAATTTATCCGACAATTGATGTACTTTAGTCTGAATGTGAAGGATCTTCTGGATCTCATATTCACACAGAAAAAGTTTGCGGATCATAACGTTTCAGGCTTCTTTTAATCGATGATCCGGGATGGCCAAAGTTAAAAAATAAGAATTTCGTGAAGGTGCGCCTTATCCACGTCGTGCTGATAGCGTGTTGAGATAGATTGAAAGAAGTGTAAACCATCTCCTATTAGGAGTAGCCATGGCATAAGCCATGGCTCTCAATATATTGACTTCATAATGGGATTTGGAGTCCAAGGGACTCCCCACTAAGTTAGTGGGGAGTAATTGTGAGATGATGAGGGGAGGGAGACCAAAAGCCTCCCTCAACTCACAACAATTCATGTTTATTTTATATTTGTTCCTGAATACGCATAAATACCGTGAGCCAAGCCTCCTTACTTGACAGTATGACTTTTCAAAATATCAACGCCAAAGTGAGCTCATTTGCATCTAATTCAAATTGACAGGATATTGAACTAACATGTGTAAGTCAATAACATGTGGCAATGCTTATGATTCATCTTAACCTATTTCTAGTATAAAACATTATATTCGATTAAAAATGAATTCTAACGTTGCAAACTTGCAATGTTTAATTTTGAAATGTATATAAATATGTCAAACCAGTTATATATTTCTCTTGACTTATGATTATATTTTTCATAATTTTAATGTCAAGGGCCTTTATTATATTACCAATTGATGGGGTATTGAACCAACATGTAACTGGTGATAGGAGCTTGTTGGGTATTCATTAAATCAATGACAGATGGAAGTTTTGTTGGCAACATTAGTAACTTGTAGACGTTGATCACCCGGTGCTAGGTCAATTTGTATCCATATATAGAAGTTACCACTGTTAAAATCAAATTATGTTTTCCCCTCACAATAATTAGTATAAAGGGTTATCTCAGTATCTCACTGTGTGCAAATTGAGAAGCTCAGTAGAAGTTAGTTGTGTAGACTCTTCAAGGAAATATTGATAGGGCTCTGTCAAAGTTTAGCATGCTTGTATCATTGGCAGCCTACCTGATGTCATCCTGCAACTTTCTTGGCCTAGCAGTGAAACCACATGTTCACGCGGGGGGGGGGGGGGGGGGGGGGGGGGGGGGATCTTCATATTTCTTTTCGCTAGTATAATATCGTCGTGGAGAATTGCATTCATTGTTAGGTGCAATGTAAGCTAAAGATAAGATGTGAGTGGAACTACATCGATGTGCTTTCTACTTTAGGAGACCAGCACAAGTGAGCCATCATAACGCACACACTTAGAAATGAATTTTGTGTGTGTGCGCGGGCGCACGTGTTGATAGCACATGAAATTTCCCTGTGCTGTCAGGATTTTAACCTCCAAAAACATTTAATTTTTTTTGCAATGTGTTTTACAACTTGTTGGTTACCTCTCAACCAATTTTCAAGTGAATCCAACACTTTTTGAATCTTCATTCATGCATTTCAAAAACACTACTCAAGTTCTAAAACTGTCGATGCAAGTTTTTTGAAATGCATGGATGGAGGCTCAAAAAGTGTTGGACTCACTTGATAATTGGTGGGGATGTGCCAACAAGTTGTAGAACACATTGATTTTTTTTTAAAAAAATAATGTTTTGGGGTCAAAGTGAGCACATGAAAACCGAGCATGTGCTGTCAGCACACCTCCATAACAGGAATATGGAGGTGTGCTGACAGCACATGAACGGATTTCCTGTGCTGTCAGCAGTTTGGGGTCAAAAAAGTATTTTTAATTTTTTTTGCAATTTGTTTTACAACTTATTTGCTACATCCCCACCAATTTTCAAGTGAATCCAACATTTTTTGAGCCTCCATCCATGCATTTCAAAAAGTAATTAGTTGAGTCTACTTAGAGGATTCTAATTAGTCGAGTCTTTTTGTTATTTTAAGAATTTTAGTTATTTGAGTCTTTTGTAATTTGAGTCCTTTTTGTTATTTGAGTTTGAGTTGATTTAGAATTTTTAGTCCTAATTAGATACATAGGACAAGTTGTAAGCATATATAAATGCCACAAATTTCTTATTATTTCGATAAAGAGTTCAATAAAATTAGTTTCTATACGAATTAAATATTTTGCATTGGAGTGCGAGAGTGAGCTTGATTGCCTAGGCGAGGGTTCGAAGAATCTCCACATCCGATGTGTGCGAGTCGGTGATCGAAAGATTTCTGGGGTGCGAGATCCGAAAATTACTTATTTCACAAATTCCCACCACATCCTTTCCCCCCCTCCGTCATACGTCAAATCGTTATCAGAGCTAAATCTGGTTAGTTTTTGTTCTTTTCGTCGTCACAACTTTTCTCTTTAGTTAGATTCAAAAAGAAAGAGTTAAAAAAGAGGAAGATGCCAAATTTTCGAAAAAAAGAAAAAGATCTTCAGGATAATAAGAGAGGAAAAAGGAGAAAGAATGCGAAAAAGGGGAGAAAACAACAACAAAACCCTAACTGGAGTCCCACACCGTCGCCACCATCATTGCTTTCGACGCAACCCTTGCTGTCATCTTAGTAATGTTCTCACGCTCAGGGGCGGAACCAGCCTTACATGTCCGAGGGGGCCGGGCGGCGTTGCAAAAAGGCAGTTGTTACAATTGTAATAGTGTTGTGTCTCTATATTATAATTGTTTATAAGGCAGCTAAGTAGTTTGGTGCTCGCTTTGGGCGCCTCTAGATGGCAGCAGGAATCGCGACTCTCAAGTTTAACAAAACCAATTGGAACTGTTAACGGATCACAATTATAATATAGAAAGCCTCTCACGCTCTCGTCAATGCCACTGGTACCCTGCAATGTTGCCCCGATGACAGAATGCCACAATGCTGCCATCCAAGCTTACTCGAAGCTCACCGCGGACCAAAAACAACACCGACGACCCTATTGTCATCTCCATTGACCTTCTCGACACAAGTCGCATCCCACGACACCCTTTCGTCACTCGAAACCGACTCAACTGTCATCGTGGAGAGTTCACACTCTCGTCAGTGTCGCCTCTGGCGACGGCCCGACCCGTCGACCTCACCGTCGTTTTCGTCTCTTTCGGGCAAAGCCACAGAACCAAGTGGCACGACGAACCATCATTGAAATCGTCGGAAAAGTTCACCGCACCATCGAGCCACCAACGCTATAATAGCGACTTGATCCAATTGATCCCGCAAAGGAACCGAGTCGCACGCCGTCCCGAGCCGGCTCAGCCGAAGCCGATTGACTGGTCAACGGCTGCACAGTGTAGGTTGACATTTTTCAGGGATTTAGACGTATTTCAGTCATATGTTTAGCGTATTTTGATGATTTCTCGAGCTTTTTGCAAGAAATTTTCGGCCCAGATAGTTTAGATTAAAGGTCTACAAGTTCTGGAGGCTTTGCGTGATACAAGAAAGCCGATTTGCGCTTCAGGTGACCTCTAATTTGATCAAATCCTTAACTGTTTAATTCCAAAAAATTCTTTATTTGATTTTGTTTAGATTAGTCGATATTATTGGAATTGCACATTTTTTCTATTCTCGATCTGTGCGCCGCGTTAGCATATTTAGGATTGCATTCTAGCATATAAATTTGGACTTTGGGATTTTTATTTTATTTGCATAATTAGCACACGCATTTAGTCGGATTTTAAGCTCTTGCATCTGCATTTGTATGATTGGTTGGCATTGTTTGTTACTATGTAGTGACAAAATCATAGGATCAGACATAGATGATAATGTACTTAGAGGCTAGAAAATTAGCTCCAAAAGATATATTCGAGAACTAAAAGCCACATTCTAGAACTAAAATCCGACATAAATCGATCATGAGATCACTTAGAAGGCATAGAAAATAAGCTGAACAAAGAACATAATTTGGAGGATGGCACACATAATACATTTGAAGAGGAATATAGGAGGATAAGAACTGAAAACAATCAAAATAATTGGAAACAAGATGAGAATAATAACGATAACCTTGGGCGAGATAATATTTGCACAATGGATTAAGATTGATGCTTATCCTCAGACATTTTCAGATTGGTTAGCAGAGATGGAGTATTTGTTTGAGTTGTACCAGTTATCAAATGAGCAAAAGGTCTAATTTACTAAAATAAAACTGGTAGGGTCTGTTAAAATTTGTTGGACATCCATGGAGAGAAACTGATAGAGTGAGAGCATATGAGACATATACATGATATGAATGAGATGAAAACCAAGCTCAAAGGAAAATATATGAGATGAAAACTAAGCTCAAAGAAAAATATTTGACTCATACCTATAGAGATCGCCTACTTGAAAAATTGAAGGACCTACGTCAAGGGAGCATGACTGTTGAGGAATATATTGCCACATTTAGTGATTTATTTGTTAAGAGTGTGCTTCAAGGTGACTCACAATATACCCTTGCTAGGTTTCATTCTGGATTGAGAGTAGACATTAGGCGTGAGATGCTCCCCCACACCGTAGAAAATGTGGACAATTATTTAATCTAGTCTTAAATTTGGAATCCATGAGAGCCTCCATAGATCAAAAGTCTACTTTTAAAGCCGGAAAGTAATTTAAGCGGCCTAGTGACAACATGACTAAATCATAAACAAATACTTGTTAAGAGATGAATGTTAAGGCTTAAGCTTGGTGATAATCAATAACAAAAATCTAAAGGGGTGCAATGTTTCAAATGTCATAGCTTTGGTCATTTTACTAGTCAGTGCCCTAATAAAACCTTACTTGTGGAAGAAGTCAATAATGATAATGAAATTGAAGAAGGATATACTCCTGATGTTACTGAAATTACAAATATTGAGGAAGATGATTCTGGTGCACGATTACAAGTCATTAGATGTTTGGGCTACACCTAGGAGTGAGGTTGATTAGCGAAGGACTAATATTTTCATTATCTACGTCAAAATTGGAGAGAGATTTTTCAAAGTGATGATTGACGGAGGTAGTTGTACCAATTTAGTTGCCAACTCAGCTGTTGAAAAGATGGAACTAAAAGCTGAATATCATCCACAGCCTTATAAAATTACATGGGTTGATCAATCACATTCTGTTACCCTACGTTGTTTAGTGTCTATCCAATTTTTGAGCTATCACGATGGTATTCGTGTGATGTTATACCTATGGATGCATCACATATTTTGCTAGGTAGACCTTAACTGTTTGTCTTAGATGTTGCACATTCTGGGAGATCCAATACATACACATTCATGTTTAAAGGAAAGAAAATTGTTCTGACTCCTTGTGAACCCAAGCATATACGTGAAAATTAAAAGAATGCGTTCATTCTTAGAAGGCCACTAATTCAAATATCTCATCATAAGAGTCCCAGTTCCATAGAGTCTAGATTTAACCATATTCCTCTGCATTCCATTGACATATTGCATATGATTTGAGTGCCTTGCATATCGGGACTTCTGAAATTTTTGCAATTAACAATGAAACTCACAAGTTTGATGCAGAATCAAATAGAAATTTACAGGACTTTACAGTTATAGATGACGAGCGGATTCGAGTTTTCTTAGATAGGGTTGTATTAGAACATGCAAAGAGGCTCTACAAGCATCATACTTGTTGTCAATGAGCTTTATTGAGTTACGATCCTGATGTGACCGAGTCGATTATTTCATGGAAGCTTGAGGAGATTGAGCACATTGACTTTGTCATCCCAGATTCTCCACATCCCAAGAAGATTCTATATGCTTTCACCTCTTTGGCTATTTTGGGAGAATTTTATAGGATATGTTTGTCTACAGATCCACATCCCATTATACTTCACAGTTCATGGACACATTCTCTAGCTATATGGAACTGTTGATTTCTACTGGCTATGATATTCTTATTTCCGTTCATCAGGTGGTGAAGTTCTTAAGCCGGAGAGACTGATAGAGATTGAATTCAGATTGGAGTTTGAACGAATTAGAGATTGAAGTGAAGATTGAGTTTGAGTCCTTGGAGGATTCTAATCTTTTTGTTATTATTAATAATTTTAGTTATTTGAGTCTTTTGTAATTTGAGTTTGAGTTGATTAAAAATTTCTAGTCATAATCAGATTCAGAGAGTCTAGTTGTAAGCCTATATAAAAACCACAAACTTCTAAATTTTTTCAATGAAAATTAGTTGCTAGTGTAAACTTTTAGTTTTTCCACGAATTGAATCTTTTGCATTGGTATGCGAGAGTGTGCTTGATTGCCTGGGCGAGAGGTCCGTAGAATCTTCACGTGCGAGGTGTGCGAAAGATTTTCGGAATGCGAGATCTGAAAATTCATCAAATCACTATTATACTGATTTCCCAAATTCCTAAATCCCTTCCTGCTTTCGTCATGCGTCCGAAAAGCCCTAAATTTTTTAGGAGGAGCTAAATCCGGAGTGAACTAAATTTTGGGGTGAACCAAAATTTTTGGGATGAACTAAATTCTCCGAAAGAAACTAAATAAACTAAATTTTAGTTTGAATTTGGTTAAAATTTTCTGTGGGAGGTATTTTGAAGGTGGACGAAATTTTTTTGGGGGATTTTGAATGGGTTTGAATTTTGGGGTATGATATTTTGAATGAGGCTGCAATTTTTTTCTTGGTGGGGAGAGAGATTTTGAATGAGTTGAAATATTTTAGGGGAATATTTTGAATGCTCTGTGACGTATGCTCACAGGTTATGACTGTGTGAGAGAGTGAGAGAGTGAGAGAGAGCAAGATGAGCCAGGGTAATGTGAGAGAGAGATGCTAAATTGATGTCTTTATGCTGCGAAGCAAAGTGAAACGTCTGGTCAATAGAAGATTTTTACTTTTCTAATTCCCACAAATGATAATAAGCATTACAATAGGTACTTCCTTCGGGTGAAGTTAACCTCGTTTGAATCTCACCTTTTGGGCATTCCACCAAATAGGTGTACTTCAACAAGAATATGAATGTGGATGGTGTTCTATTAATTTCTTACGTATTTATTTAGTGGAACTTTGTCAGCAAGAATCATCCATAGCTATTTTTCCTCACACTTATCATATATGTTTTCTTCATCATCATATGCTATCTATTAATGAATATGATGAGATCATCACGTATCAACGAAGGCGTCGCAAGAAGGATCGCGTGATGGAGAACTAGGTCGATGGCATTTTTGTTAAGTTTTGGGTATTTTTTCAAAGTTTGGGGGTTGGAGGGGCTTTTTGTAATTTGGGCTAAAGCTGCCCTTATATGTTTGGGGTGGGTTTTTATTATTTTCTTATGCAAAACTTGAGTGTTAAACCCTAGCTTAGAAGAGTAGAACCCTAGATCAAGTGAGAGTAAGCGTTCTCTTTTAGATTCAAGCTTTAGAGAGTTGGTTTCCTCTCAAAAGAAATCCTTATCTTGTATTCCTCTTTTGATCTTTATAAAAATCTCATTTTCATCGTCCAAACCCTAGCTTTCTCATCAAATTGGTATCAGAGCCAAGATCCACAATGACAACCACAAGATCCATGGCGAAGAAAGATGCCATAGAGGAGAAAGTTAGAGAAATTGAAACAACCCTAAGAAATCCATAAAGGAGATACAATAAAGAAGTGATGAAAGGTTCTTATCCTTGGAGAGCATGTTCAAATCTTTCATGGAGACTCAAGGGAATCAGCGTAGCGCAAAGGAGAGGCCCAAGAACGATGATATTTCGGGAAATCTTTTAGATCTAAGCCGAAAGGAGCCGCCTTTGGATGGGGGAAAGGGACAAATGGTGCTCGTGGAAGACGTTTCGCCGGAGGAAGACGAGGAAGAGTGCGTGTGGGGACATTTTCCCCCTCCTCCAACTTGGAAAGGGGGATTGGCAGCACAAGGGAGGACCACCAACCTCCCAAACCCAAACTGGGGGCGGGCGGCGCATCTACTGGTCGCACCGGGACTCGCCTTGGCCCGGCGCCCTTGTCGGACACTGGCGATGGTCCGGCAACCCATGGGGAGGTTCACCGGAGCCCGACGAACGATTAAAGGGCTCGCGAGCCCCCAGCGGCAACTTGAGGGATTCGCGAGCCCCAATCGACAGCTTGGGGGCCTCGCGAGCCCCCATGCGACCATGGGGGCGCTGGCCCCCTGTGGCTGCGCAAGGGTATCACTGGCCCACGACGCTACCGTAGAGGGGCAACGGGCCTCACCCGCACTTCCAGAGTGGTGGGGGCAGTTTTCTGCGGCCGTCGGAGGGGGTTTTGGGTGATTTTGCAAGCCAGCAGCCTTCGGCTGCTTTCCAGGGAGCCGGCGGGCCATTGTTGGGACCACCACGGGCTGATGAGGCATTTAGAGGAGATTTCGGGGGCCGACGACCCCAGGGATGAACGATGAACAGTTTCAGAACTACGGGGGGGCGGGGTGCAAAGGGAACCCGTGGGGGGCGATGGAGGGCCAGGGGGACCGTGGGGAGCTGGAGGACCCCGCAAAATGCATATAAACAATTCCACTATGGTGAGAGCTGAACAAGAGATGTGTGAACCTGAAAATAAAGTGCGGACCCGAAAACAAAGTGCAGAAGCTAAAGATGCCGGTCTTCGACGGGGAGGATCCCCATGGATGGGTCTCACGTACGGAGTGGTACTTTGAAGCCTAACAGATGAGGGAGAGTGAGAAGGTGTAGGCGTTGGGCGTGTGTTTGGAAGGAAAGGCTGTGTCTTGGTATTTGTGGAGACAACAATGGCGGCTGATACAACTATAGGAAGAATTCACATATTACATGTTGTATCGCTTCAGAGACACCAGGTGCGACAACCTGCATGAGCAACTTTTGACGTTACGGTATGTGGGCATAGTGAGGGACTATCAGGAGAAATTTGAGGCACTTTCTGGCTGTATGAGGGGGATGATGACCGAGGAGACCTTGGTGGGAAGCTTTATGAAGGGGCTGAAAACTGAAATTCAGGAAGAGCTTCGGGTGCATAGGCTGAGTGGATTGCTAGAGACGATGGACCTATAGTGGATGACAGGCTAGCAGCGATCGGGTGAGCCAACAGAGCTTGGGGCTGGTCTGTTATTCGTGGCTTGACGCCTACATGAGTGCAGAGGGCTCAGTAGGTGGGATCCAGACAGGGGGAACCCATGGGAGCAAGGAGAAGAGCATCGGAGCACCGCCTAGTGGACAATTCCGATGCATGATCGAGGTGGAGATCCAGAACAAAAGGGCGAAGGGGTTATGTTTCAGGTGTGACAAGAAGTACACTCCAGGTCATCGCTGCCGAGACTGTACCCTTCATGTGTTGCTAGTAGAGGACGAGGAGTTGATGGAGGAGCTGATCGAGGAGGCGAAGGAGCAGGAGCCCTCATTTGGACGTAGTAGAGAGTTCCCTCAACTCCGTAGTGGGGTTCACTCCGAACCACATTATGAAGTTGATGGGGAGGATCTCTGAGCAGGAGGTGGTTGTATTGATTGATAGTGTGGTCACACACAATTTTATTTCCAACCGTGTGGTGGAGCAGCAGGGGTTGCAGTTGGTTGACGACACCGGCAGCTTTGGAGCTTTGTAGTGATGATGTGGACCAGGCAGGTAGAGCGGAGCAGGGGAGTATGCCGAAGCATGATTTTGACCCTCCAGGAGATATATGTGGTGGAAGAGTTCTTGCCGCTCGACCTGGGCAGCACCGACGTGATTCTAGGCATGAGATGGCTGCAGTCCTTGGGATAAACGAAGACCAACTGGAAGTTGCTGAGGATGGAGTTCATGCACGAGGGAAGGGTGGTGACGCTTCAGGGGACCCCAGTTTGTGCAGATCCAGGGTTTCCTTGAAGACCATGGCGATGGCTTTTTCGTCCGAAGGAGAAGGCTTCTTGGTGGAGCTACATGGCCTGTCAGTGGAGTAGGCGGAGCAGGAGCAGGATATCCCATGGGAACTGCGGCAGGTCTTATTTCAGATCGATGGATTGTTTTAGACGCCTCACGGGCTTCCTCCCCCCGAGTCCACGAGCATGTCATTGTGCTTCGAGAGGGTGTTGCTCCCATCAGTGTACGGCTATACCACTATCTAAAGGTGAAGAAGGGAGAGATTGAAAGGATAGTGGACGAGATGATTCTGGCGGAGGGTGATACAGCCGAGTGTGAGCCTTTTCTCGGGCTCGGTGCTATTAGTGAAGGATGGTAGCTAGAGATTTTGTGTCAATTACCGGACATTGAATACGGAGACGGTGCCAGACAAATTTCCCATCTCCTTGATCGACGAGATGTTGGATGAGTTGCACGGTGCAGTGGTCTTCTCCAAGATTGACTTCAAGTCCGGGTATGACCAGATCCGGATGAGAGATAAGGATGTGGCGAGGACTGCTTTCAGGACACATGAGGGCCACTGAGTTTCTGGTCATGATGTTCGGCTTGACCAATGCCCCTCCCACATTCCAGGCATTGATGAACAAGGTGTTTCGGCCTTGTCTAAGGAGGGTTGTTCTGGTATTCTACGATGACATCTTGGGTTACAGTCGGTCGATGGAGTCGCATATGGAGCATTTGACAGCCATGTTGAGGAAACTACAGGAGCATCAACTGTTTGCCAACCAGAAGAAGTGCTTGTTCGGCCAGCGAGGTGTAGAGTACTTGGGGCATATTGTTTCCGCGGAGAGCGTGGTGGTGGACAGTTCGAAGATAGGAGTTGAGGAGATTCTTGGGGCTGACGGACTACTGCAGGAAGTTCGTCAAGGGGTACATCATTGTGTGGCCGTTGACTGAGCAGCTGAAGAAAGACAATTTTCATCGGGGGAGGTCACTCGAGCTTTTGAGACCCTAAAAAGGGACATGACGAGCGTTTCCGTTCTTGCGCTTCTGGATTTTATCCGACCATTTGTGGTGGAGACGGATGCGTCGTGCTATAGCTTGGGGGCGTGTTGATGCATGAGAGCAGACCAATAGCATATTTTAGCCACATTTTGTCGGCGAGGGCTCTGCTCAAGTCAGTGTATGAGCACGAGCTGATGGCTATTGTGTTGGCGGTGCAGAAATGGCGACCCTATATACTTGGCAGGTGATTCATAGTGAGGACAGATCAGAGGAGCCTCAAATACCTACTGGAGCAGAGGATGATCACTGAGGAGCATCAGAAGTGGTTGACCAAGCTGCTAGGTTACCACATTGAGATCCAACACATGTCGGGGATCGAGAACAATGCGACAGCTGCACTATCACGGGGGGAGGTTGATTCACACTTGTCGGCCTTGTCGGTGCCAGTTATGCTCGATTGGGAGCCACTGTTGCAAGAGATTGAGGAGAATGAGGGTTTAGCCAAGATCAGGGCAGCCATACTACAGGATCCAGCAGCACATCCCGAGTATTCGCTAGAGGGGCAACATCTCTTATACAAGGGGCGTTTGGTGGTACCGCGGGGGTCGGTTCATATTCCGAAGGTATTACAGGAGTTTCATGGGAGCGCAGTAGGTGGCCAATCTGGGGTCTTGAAGACCTATCAGCGCTTAGCTCGAGAGCTTTTTTGGGAGGGAATGCAGAAGGATGTGGCGGTAATGATGGAGAAGTGTGACATATGCCAGCGCCACAAATATTTATCGACAGCTCCTGGGGGTTTGCTACAGCCTCTCTCTTTGCCTGACCGAGTTTTGGAGGAGGTGACCATAGATTTCATTGACGGCTTGCCGAAGTTTGAGGGTTACTCAATCATCATGGTGGAGGAGGATAGGCTGAGCAAGTATGCACACTTTGTGGTACTACGACATCCCTATACTGCAGTGACCATGGCGATGACATTCATCAGGGAGATACTGCGGCTTCATGGGAATCCGTGCTGTATTGTGACGTATCGTGATAAGGTCTTTCTTAGCTCCTTTTGGAAGCAGTTATTCAGGACACTGGAGACAGTACTGAAGAGAAACACCACTTATCATCCATATACTGACGGCCAGACGGAGGTCGTCAACAGGACCCTAAAGACATATTTGCGGTGTATTGTCTCGAGTCTCCGAAGCAGTGGGTGAGGTGGCTAGCTTGGGTGCAGTGTTGGTACAATACATCTTTCCACATCTCTGTTCAGACCACTCCTTTCAGGGTCTTATATGGGCGGGATCCCCCGCATTTACTTCATTATGGTCATCGCTCTACCCCAGTTTCTCAGGTGGACCAGTATCTTGAGGAGCGGGATCACACATTGGAGGAGTTGCGAGGACACTTGACGAGTGCACAACAGCTTATGAAGAGTCGGGCAGATGAGCATAAGCGAGATGTTCAGTTTGAGGTTGGGGACATGGTGTATCTGAAGCTGCAACCTTATCGACAGTGCTCCTTGGCACGTAGGCGGAACGAGAAGCTCACCCCGATACTTTGGGCCAAGGTAGAGGCTAGATTGGCATGGTGGCGTATCGGCTGAGGTTACCACCTGATTAAGTCATACACCCTGTTTTCAAGTGTCGCAGCTCCGCCGGGCCATTGGGGATCATACCGCTTCTTCGTTACTACCTCCGACGCTCACGGAGGACATGGAGGTGCTTTTAGAGCCGGCAGAGCCGAGGGGGTTCGCCAGGGGAGCGCGGTGGCACGGGAGGTGTTGATTAGGCGGACGAGCCTTCCAGATCATGAGACATCCTGCAAACCTTATGATGTCGTTGCGCATCGATTCTCAGACTTCCACCTTGAGGACAATGTGGTTTTTTTGGAGGGAGTAATGATGAGATCATCATGTATCAATGAAGGCATCACAAGAAGGATTACGGGATGGAGAACTAGGCCGAGGGCATTTTTGTGAAGTTTTGTGTATTTTTGCAAAGTTTGGGTTTTGGAGGGGCCTTTTGTAATTTGGGCTAAAGCTGCCATTATATGTTTGGGGTGGGGTTTTCATTATTTTCTTATGCAAAACTTAAGTGTTAAACCCTCGCTTAGAAGAGTAGAACCCTAGATCAAGTGAGAGTAAGCTTTCTCTCTTAGATTCAAGCTTAGAAAGTTGGTTTCCTCTCAAAAGAAACCCTTATCTTGTATCCCTTTTTTGATCTTTATAAAAATCACATTTTTCATCTTCCAAACCCTATCTTTCTCATCAGAATATTCCTAAACCACTTTGAAATTTTCCATAAATGTAGAATCCTAATGCTATCTAGTAATGAATATTCCTAAAACTCTTTGAAAATTTCCGTAAATGTAGTAAATGTAGAATCCTTGGTACTGCATTTATTATTTCAAATTCGTTAACATGTTCCGCAATGAAAAATGTGATACTATTTCATAATATAAAAATACAATTTTATACAGTCATGTTTTGGTGCTCTCAATTTCTGATATCTTTCTCTACTGCTGCATCTGCACTCATGTTAAAAGCTACTCGTCCATCAATGGGCAACTATTTAAACAACAAAATTTCGGAGCTATAGACTCTATTATAGCATGTACCTTGGAACTTCACCATTAACCTTTTCATTGCATCATCTCTAGATTTAACTAGCTTTTAACATGGCATTATTGTTCATCAGGATTTTCAGTACACCGAGTTGGATGAAGTCCTGCGGTATTATCCTCATGGTTATCATGGTGTGGACAAAGAAGGGAGACCTGTTTACATAGAAAGGCTGGGAAAAGTTGATCCCAACAAACTTATGCAGGTGACGACCATGGACCGTTATGTTAGATATCATGTGAAAGAGTTCGAACGAAGCTTTTTGATTAAGTTCCCAGCTTGCTCAATTGCTGCAAAGAAGCACATTGACTCAAGCACCACTATTCTGGATGTTCAAGGCGTGGTATGTTTCTTTTATATGTCTCAGCACCCAGGCATGAATTTTGTTGCAAATGGTGTATGTTGATAACTGATGTTGTCATCTTAATGATAATGTGTGTTGTAACAGGGAATGAAAAACTTCAGCAAAACAGCACGGGAACTGATCATGAGGTTACAGAAAATCGATGGGGACAATTATCCAGAGGTATGCAGTCTATCTTCAATTTTTAGTTAATTTCTTGATGTAGCTAAGGAACATATTAATTTAGAAATACCTTTGGCTATATATAT
This sequence comes from Scilla litardierei, assembly GCA_030789695.1. Lineage (NCBI taxonomy): Eukaryota > Viridiplantae > Streptophyta > Magnoliopsida > Asparagales > Asparagaceae > Scilla > Scilla litardierei. Next base: position 69,428,676 of record CM061141.1, read on the forward strand.
TCCACAACCTTTACACAACAATGTTTCTGCAGACTTTACACCGAATGTTTATCATCAATGCTGGCCCTGGTTTTAGACTGCTCTGGAGCTCCGTCAAATCGTTTCTCGATCCCAAAACTACTTCAAAAATACATGTAAATAATAATCTTCACCAATTCAACCTTTCTTTTTCTGCCAAGGTTGTATAGCTATTTCATTATAGTAGTTTGTTCTAATTTTCTTCAGGTTCTTGGGAACAAGTACCAAAGCAAGTTGTTTGAAATCATCGATTCTAGGTCAACTTTGTTATTGGTTTTATGCAGGACTCAGTGCTTACTATTAAAGATTCTCCAGCTAACTTCTGCATTATTTTGGGTTATCAGTGAGTTGCCTGAATTTCTTGGGGGTACATGTACCTGTTCTGATAACGGTGGGTGTCTCATGTCCGAAAAGGGGCCTTGGAAGGATCCTAACATTTTGAAGGTCTTGTTTATCATCATGTTTTATTGACCAGTATTTCACCTTTAGTGCTTTATACTCATGATCTCTTCCATTGGTTTCCAGATGGTCCTCAGTGGAGTAGCGCAGTGTGGCAGGCAAATTGTGACTATTTCCAATGATGAGGGAAAGATAGTTGCCTATGCTAAGCCACAGTACCCAGTAGTAAGACCTATTTCTTTCCATTCATTGTTTCAAATGAAATTGTAGTAGTTATTTTAGGACATCCAATTGATTTCCTTGTTGTACCAGATAAAGGGTAGTGATACGTCAACAACTGAGTCTGGTTCAGAAGCTGAAGACATTGCTTCCCCACACACACACAGTTACACTTCACTTGCTCGGTTGACCCCTGTTCACGAAGAGGTGTGTTGAATTTATTTTAAAAAAATTAGTGGGTTTAAGGCAATTTTTTTATAGTTGGTACTTAGTCCAATAAGCACAACAATGGCGTGGATGCTGATGTCTTTTGAATTCTTGGTGATAGTTTTCTTCTGACACTCTCGGGCAGAATCAACCCACCAGATCTGTGCTACGATTCATCTTTTATGACACACCACGTCTGTCTTTCCAGTAGGTTAAAGCGACCATTTGGCAAGCACCCAAAACATGCCCAAAATGATAGGTTTCATGATTTTCATCATTAATTGGTCATCTAAAAATGCCCTGGAGAAGTTTCCAGGTAATGTAAGTCAAACAAACTGCTTTTTTCACCCAGTTTAGTGAAGAAATTCTGTTAATAATGATCCTGCAATATCTTAGGGAACTAACCCTTTAGAAATATTGCAGCTGATATATTCAAATCAATACAACAGGGTACGTGGAAATTTTTTGTCTATAGTGCTTTTACACTATCTTATATGCAACCAAGCACGCCCTTGGCTAAAAATTTTGCAGACATAACATTAATTTTGACATTATGATCCGCATTGCTATATGGTTTGATTGTTGTGCTTTCTGAAAATGTTGCATCTTCCTTTGTTTACCGTCCCAGAGTTTCGGGTTGTTAGTAATTTTTTTGTCATTAATATGATCTAGCATACCATTTTTTCCATCTATAATTCTTTAAGCGTTTTTCTGAACCTAGTTATGGCAGTCAATTTTTAAGTTGTAGAGCAGAAGTGTGTGTGGTAAACAAGAGACTAGGTGGGTCTTAGCCCTAAGTTGTGGAATGGCGCTGTTTAGTTTCTGGCTCAGGTTACCAAGTCTATGCAGCGTGTATTTTGATAAAATATTCAGTTAGAATACTCATAAACTGCTTCTTATCCTTTTGTTCAGGCAAAGATTACTGGGAAGGCTACGGTTGGCTTTTCAGAAGTTGATGAAATTATTCCCATGGTTGACAAAGCTTTCATTATTCCCATGGTTGACAAAGCTGTAGATGTAGGCTGGAGTAGCGACAATTCTAGTCGAAGGCTATCTTCATTTAAAGGTTTGTCAATATTATGTTTTCCTATTATGTTTGTTTTCTTTGATTGTCGGACCATACCAACTGACAAACGCCTATGGTCAATCTGCTGGGTAATTTCTTTTTTGCAATAACCATATTTAGAGTATACTTTCTTTTATCTTATGATTTTCCTAATATTGATTTTCTTAATTGATCAAATCTGCTCTTGATAGCAGTTGTTGGCTTGTTTCAAGTTTCTGAGGTGCCATCCATTAGTTTTTGTGCCATTCGTTTAATTTCTTTACCCCTGGTTATTGGACAGCCAAGCTAATTGGATTATTTCCCTTGATCCAGGGGCATTTCCTTTGTCAGGTATCAAGCCGCCACGTGCGGGACTCTGTGGCCAAGCACTCAATTTGCTTATGGCCTTCGTTGTGACTCTCTTTGCTCTGCTTCAATCTGTTGCTAGCTGCATGACAAAGAAGCTCCCCTGCAACACTTGGTCAGACCACCAAAATGCATCCTCTTCTCCGGACTCAGCACCAAAGGAAGAATTGCGTCCCCCGTCGCCTGCTCCTGGATTTACAGAAGCAGACCTCCTTTCATCTGTGCTAAAAAGGTTGGGGGAGCTGGAAGAGAAAGTTGACAAACTGCAAGCTAAACCATCCGAGATGCCCTCTGAGAAGGAAGAGTTGCTTAATGCTGCTGTTTGCCGCGTCGATGCATTAGAAGCGGAGCTTATTACAACCAAAAAGGTAAAATCCTTATAGTCATCTGTCTTTCTGGGCTTTCGTACAGCAGAACATAAGTAATGTTCGTATTGGCTTTTTGTGTTTAGTTTTATAATACATACTCAATTAGGCATATAGAAAGACCTACATAACTGATCGCATTAGAGCATCATATGAACTGCTTTGTGTGCCTATGAACGACATACAGGATTAAGACACAGGAGCAGGGTAGCAATGAGCTATGCAAGTGCCAATTGCATTCAGCCAAGTGACTATTGAATAAATAAATGAACTGTTTGTTGGACTACTCAGGATCACAGCTGAAAAATACAAATTTGTTGGTTCAACAATATCTTTATTTTCCAACGTTTATGCTTTTGCTCCTTTGGCCTACATTATATGCTTATTCTGTAAAATACCACGCAGGCTTTACACGATGCGCTAATGAGGCAAGAGGAGCTACTTGCATATGTTGACCAGCAGCAGGATGCCAAGTTTCGGGTTAGTGCAAATCATGTGTATGTACTACCATAGCTACTGTTCTCTAGTTTATACCGTTATGGATGATTCATAGTTTTATTTTTTGATTTAACGGTGCAGAAGAAGAAGCTGTGCTTTTGAAGAAAGACGGGGAGCTGCTGATCGAGACTGACATTCACATATCTTTTGATTCGTCGAAAAATAAGAATATTGTTAACACTTATCAGTCCCTGGGTTAACCGCAGGGCTAATTTTCAATTGTGCATATCACATCCTGGTTCAATTTTGTTGTGTACGTGTACAGTGTGTTGCCAATTTCTACTATTTGACCACGGAGTGAGTTACTCTAATTATACTACATGTATGCTGAATTGTACTGCACATTTGGCACGTGCTTTGCATGTGTAGAGTTAAAAAAATAAATGGCTATTTCTGAAGAAATTTACTGATCACATTATTATACGTACTTCTATTGCTATCCAAGCAGGTTGAGGAATATGGGGAATATGGACCTGAGCTATCAGCGCATGAAAAATTTCTTGCGCTGACAGCGATTTGGGGGCATTAAAAAATATTTTTTCAAATTTTTTTTTTGCAGTTGGTCATACAACTTGGTAACTAGCTCTCCACCAAATTTTAAGTCAATCCAACACCATTTGAGTATCCGTTCATGCGTTTCAAAAAAACCGCTATCGAAATTTGAACTGTCAGCGTAACATTTTTGAAACGCATGAACGTAGGATCAAATGGTGTTGGAATGACTTGAAATTTGGTGAAGAGCTAGTTAACAAGTTGCAGGACCAACTGCAAAAAAAAAATTTAAAAATACTACTTTTTAATGTCCCAAATCGTTGTCAGCGCAGGAAAAATTTCATGCGCTGACAGCTCAGGCCCATATTCCTCATGCAGGTTATCTAAATTTTTATAGTTAAATGCCTTGTAATTAAATTTGAGTAAGCATTTGTAGAATAAAGCATCAGCGGTCTGCATGCACTTTAATCAAACCCTAATTTCCAATAGAGTAGAGGTGAGAAGTGTAATGCCCTGTGGTAGCTACTGCACACGTACTAGAGGTGGGGTGAATAGTACTTAAAATAATCAAGATAGTTATTCCTAATTATTGTGCTAGAAACAAACGACAATGCGGAATTAAACAATTATCAACAAGAATTAAAACATACGCAAACAAACAATATTACTGGGTTCGGATCCACCCAAGTCTCCCCGACTTGTTCCCGGTGATCCTACGTCCCAACCACCCGGATCCCCTCCGGATACTTGAGTTAGCAACCCTAACTCAAGATTTCCACTATGAAGTATTTGTGAAAAACCTTCACAAGTCAAATCATACAAAAGACATGTGATTCCCACAAACCGGGATCACAACCTCTCTCACAACCGAGAGACACAATTCAAATACGATTGAAATGAAATAAACTCTTACCTTACAAAATCCTATGCCTTGAGTATACTTACCAAATTAGGGCAATGATGGATTTTGAGGAAGAGGATGTCACCAAACCCTAACTTCAAGAAGATGACCAGCAATGGAAGCCTAGGGTGGAGTATGGTGACTAGGATCAAGCTTCTAGCTTGAAAGGCTCACAATGGAGAGAATCTCTCTTGAAGATTTGGGGCTCAAGAACTTGAGGGAGAGATTCTTGTGAGAAGAGAGAGAGCTTGGAAATAGAGTTGATAGCTCTTCTCTTTTGATCTGAAAATATCTCCAATATGTTGCTTAACCCCTTCAAGAAATGAATCAGGATTCTATTTATAGGGGCAAGGAAAAACGAGTTCAAAAAGATCCCAACGGCTCTTTTCTGAACCAGACTAGTCGGTCAAAGAAGGATCACTGACCGACTAGTTCATCAACTAGTCGGTCGGTGATACAACGTAGACCGACTAACGGTAGAACAGCCAAGAAGTCGAAGTACAGGCAAAGACAACTAGTCGGTCTAAGAAGACTTGCCGACCGACTAGTTTCACAACTAGTCGGTCGGTGAATGATCTTTGACCGACTAACGTCGAAATAGAATAGGTTGACTTCAAGATGACTTAGTCGGTTTAAGAACAAATGCTGACCGACTAGTTTCTCAACTAGTCGGTCGGTAAACGTTCTTTGACCGACTAACTCGAAACAGTAGCTCAGGCTGAAAAAGACTCAACACAACTAGTCGGTCTAAGAAGGATTACTGACCGACTAAATCGTCATCTAGTCGGTCGGTGACTCTTCTTTGACCGACTAACTGTAGACATAGAAAGAGCTGAATTAGAGAAGGCAAACTAGTCGGTTCAAGTAGAGTTACCGACCGACTAGATCGTCATCTAGTCGGTTGGTGACCCTTCATGAACCAACTAACATGCACTCGAAGCCGAGGGAAAGAGCGATAGGCTTCGGGAAAGTTTCTAATGGCTTCTATGAAAATCCTAGCTCTAAGATATGAGCGAAATGAAGATTATAAAGTAAGTCCTACTCAAGGCTTAACATTCTAATCTATGAAGCTAGAAGACTATAAAATAAACCTTACGAGCCGTCTTCAAAGCTTCAGTCTTCATTCCTCTTGACTTCAATATTGCTCCTTGAGCTTCAACGAAGCTCCAGGCACACGATCACGCGTATGAGAAGTCTTGAGACGTCGCTTTTGATGTACGTGGTATTTTGGCGACGATCTCCATAACTGCGCTCAAAAATAAGTTAGTATACATTATTTATGTTTGCTCATCATCCAAAACCAAATCCGGGGAATCATATCACAACAAGAAGAGCCATGAAAATTTTCTTTGAGTTCGGGGGGAGGGAAAAAAGGACTTAAGAACTCATTGAGATTTGCCTGCTGAACTTTAGGCACTCGAAAAATAAAATTTGGAAAATTTGCTTTCAAATGCTATTGGTGACTTGGTCCGGATCCGTGGCTCTCAAGGCTCAACTAAACTTATTGCTGTTGGATCCTTCAATGCATAAAACTATATAACCCGATAACCCGTTACCTTTAAGTGGATAAGTGAAAATAACAGTATTATTATTACAATTTCCTCACCATCATCATCGTTTCTCTCTCCTTCAGTGAAAATAACAGTATTATTATTACAATTTCCTCACCATCATCATCGTTTCTCTCTCCTTCGGCTCGAGGTGATCACTCTCGATTGGGAGCTGCTACGTGCTCATACCGGATTGTCCCGTGCACGTCCGTTCTTTGAAATGAACAGTAACGAAATCGACTTTTTGAAAACCCCAGAAATACCCATGCATGTATTGAACGATTGTGCGTGCTGAGTAATTTTGCTCTTCAACATGTCTTTTTACTCAACGCACACAACTGTACAAATTCTGACAGCGCACGACCGGCAAATGTTTTACCTGTTGTGCGCGCTCAGTAATTTTATTGACATAGAGAAAAATTACTCAGCGCGCACAACGTGCAAAACTTTTGCTGCACAACGGGCAAAACTTTTGCTGGTTGTGCGCTCCGAGTAATTTTCTCCACTTTCAACATTTTTACTCAGATCCGAATGCGAACAGTCTTGTGTCCGTCCAAAGGCGGGAAAGCTAACGATATATAAAGTAGAAGATTTCATGCATAGATCATCCTTGTCGATCTCGTTTAGGGTTTAACCATGTCACCCCGCAACCGCAAACGAGCTAGAAAGTCTATGATCAACCTCGTTGATGCTATACCTCTGTCGAGAGATCGAAAATATACGCCTCCGATCGAAGACCAACTAGAGTCATCGACTCGGCCACCATCTCCTCAATATCTGTCAATTGATGTTTCGTCTCCTCAACCATCTGTCGACCCAACATCCTCTGAGCACCCTCTATCCCACTATGAGCCTCATGCTCATTCCGACTCTCCAGCTCCTGAAGACCCCGTCGAGGCCGTCAGAACTAGGGTTGATTTTCTGATCGATGGTTATATGTGTCTGGATGGTTGTCAGATTTCCTTCTATGACGACCTTGAGAGAGTCGAGTCTATTGTCTTTGGACTAGTCGTGATCATGTTCAGACCATGGATTATCTCCATCGTATCCAGGACATCATGTGTCCTCCCTTTGATATGTCCTCCTCCTCAGAGTCTCCTAAGGATTTGAATCAACGTATGGTAGAATTTGAGTTCAGTCTCTCGGGCATCTGGAATGTGGTTACGATGATGCGTAACGAGCTCAATGTTGTGAAGGGCAGGGTTAAAAATATCGAGGAGAAATAGGCCACACTCCTGTCCACGCCCAAAGATATTAATGCTATTGACCTCCAGAGCCCAGTGCATCTCGTTCACCACCTCCTCCACCTTCAGCTTGATGACATTCAGAACTGTACCACGTGCCTCTCTCCATCTAAGAAATGTATTTTTGAGCTCTGTCTGAGAGAGTGCAAAGGATAGGTTGTTTTGTATTTTGGGAGTATATGTGTATTTGGGGATACAGATGGTATACTTTTGTTCGGGTATATGTTTGTCACATTTTGCTCTATGTGACTGATGCTTTTGGATGGTGTCATATGATATGTTCATCTATGGGACCTTTGATGACATTTTTGGTAGCGATAATGTTTTATTTTGTAACATCGTTGTCGTCATTATCTATATATGGAATGATTTAATGGAAATGTGGCATTATGTCTCTTTATATTCTTTTTGCACTTCAAATATGAACGTTGATATTATTATCCAGATTTATGTTTCAGTATCAGTGTGCTGCATTGATGCTGCATTGAAGCAAAGTTTAAAATTGACATACTGATTAATGCTACAATGAACTAAGACCAAAATTGACATATCTGATGCATTGATGATGCATTGAAGTACAGACCAAAATTGACATATCTGATACATTGATGATGCAATGAAGCACAGACCACAATTGCCATATCTGGTACATTGTGCCAAAGCAAAGTCCAAAGTTGACATATCTGCTACATGGCAGCTAAATTGAGGCACATTCCAAAATTGAGATATCTGATACACATTGATGCTACCTTGAAGCAAAGTACAACATTGACATCTCTAATACATTGTTGTTCCACTTTGATATATGTGATACATTGATGTTACCGTGAAGAGAATTCCAAAATTTAGATATCTGATACAATGATATTTAGCAAAGTCCACATATGATGAAGTTTCATGATGTGAAATCCAAAATGTGAAAGTTTCAGAGTGCATGTATCATTTTGTACCAGAATAATATAATTTGGTGTATCAGTTTGCAATATTGGGTAGAATTGACACTGATACATGCAAATATTGAAGGAAATGTACTGAAAATTGATAGTGGTGAAAAAATGAGTAGTATTGGCGGAAGTAGGTCATTTTGTACCAAAAGTATGTCATCACATATAAAGTTATTATAAGTGTATGCTACATCTTCTGTCCAAGTTACAGTGTCTGACATTTTTGCCGTTAAGAACAGCTCCAAAACCATTTAAGCCATGTGGCCATACAACGATAGGATTTGTAAATAATAATCACTTTGTACAAATTCAACTTGTCCAAGAATGCCATATCCCACCAGTTGCAAGTATGTGGGTTAAATAACATTTTCATAAGGCAAATGGATGGATGGAAGGGTATGTCGAGACGATGGATAAGTTTAAGGAAATAGTCAATGGCACTGTAAGCACAATGGATGCTATAGGTCTGGAGGATGATTAAATGTAATTTTTTTGGAATAGTGAAATGTTTGAGTTTATACTTTTATTGGAGATTGTAATAGTGAAATGTAAATTTTTTGCAATAGTGAAATGTTTGAGTTTATACTTTTGTAATAGATCTTGTGGACGATTAAATGTAAATTTTTTGTAATAGTGAACTGTAATAGTAAAATTTTTAGAGATTGTTCAGTTGTATTGTTCGTTTATACTTTCATTATATATTGAAATGTTTTTTTGATTTGGATGTTATGTATATGTGTACAAATTTTTGTAATAGTGAAGGCAAATCTTAATGTATCAGTTTGAATGAATTGTATATGTATCAGTTTGAATGTGTAACATTTTGTTTATGTATAAGTTTTAATAGGTACCCTTCTGTATATGTATCATTTTGTATATGTATCAGTTTGAATGTATCAGTTTTTATATGTTTCATTTTTTGTTGGAGGTTTTTGAATTTTTCAAATGAACTTGGACTCTCTTTTGGTTTTTCTTCTAAAAGCTTTAGTCCCACATTGCTTGGGCAAATAGGCTTAGAGGAGTTTATAAAGGTTTTGTTGAGCCTAGGGGTGTGCCCCAAGAGGTACGACTCTTTTGTGAAGAGGAGAGGACTTACATGAACATGGGTTCAACACATGTGTGTGCCGCCACCGTCGCCCGCCCGCCGGCAGTGCCATGTCGTGCGCGCGATTATTATTATTTAGATAAAAATAATTATTTTAAATTATTATTTAACATTCAAAAGTTCCAAACTAATTTGAATTTCAAATTTAGATTTTGAACACTTTTTAAAAGAATTTATTCTAAGATCCTGAATTAACACGCATTAACTGGCGTCTTTCCGTTTTTCAACGTTAATTATTTTCCTTATAAAATAATTTGTGCGGATTCCAATTTTGCATGAACGAAAGACTTCTTCCTGCTGCGAAAAAATTCCTGCTGCGCAAACTCTCTTCTTCTCTGGTTTGTTCTTATCTTCTTTCAAAGATTTTTTTTGTTCCCGAGCAGTGGTTTGCATGTGGTGTTTGTTCTTGCCGATCACCTTCAAGTGCAGAGGTGGTCGTCGACAGAGGAGATTCTGGGCAATTTTATCATGGGGACGGCGTAGCTTCATACTACTTGCACAACATTGGGCAGAGCTGCGAAACGTCTTAAAGAGAGCGACATAGTCCGTGACTCAGCCCATCTCATTTGGTAACTTCGTTCATGTTTCTCTTCAGTTCCTGCAACAACAAATTCAACAATTTTAAGACGATTTCTATGCCATGACTACTGAGACCGACGCTGTTGTTGTTACTTTTGATCTTAACAAACCGTTCCGTTTTGAAGGCTCACATTTTAAACGATTGAGGCAAAAAATGTTATTTTTCCTAACTATGAAAAAAGTTGCTCCTGCGTGTACTTCTGATAAACCGGTTTTCGTTCTTCCCGAAAACCCAATTGAAGCTCAGATTAAGGAATCCCAAATCTGGGATGAAACGGATTTCCTCTGTAAGAATTATATACTTAATGGACTTTCTGATGATCTTTATGATTATTACAGTTCTCACAAAACAGCTAAGGAAGTTTGGGATGCTCTTCAGAAGAAATGCGACACCGAGGAAGCTGTGTCAAAGAAGTATGCAGTCAGTCGCTATCTGGAATTCCAGATGATCGACGACAAAACTGTGGAGGTTCAATCTCATGAGCTACAGAAAGTAGCTCATGAAATTGTTTCTAAGGTATGTCCTTGGATGAACAATTTCACGTTGCAGTGTTAATTGACAAACTGCCCCCTAGTTGGAAAGACTTTAAGGATACCCTTAGACATAAAACTAAGAAATTTTCTTTAGAAAGTTTGATAACTCGTCTTTGTATTGAAGAGGAAGCTCGTAAACAAGATAAAAAGGTTGAAATTAATACTGTTTCAAACAGTTGGAAATCTACTTTTGTAATTCTGAGACCTAAAGGAAAACCTATAAAGAATCAGAATCAGAATCAGAATCGCAATCGCTATAACCAGACTAAAATGGTTCTCAGAATCAGAAAGGACAGAAACCCCCTTCAAGAAATGATACTGTACAGTTTGTATGCTACAACTGTAACAAGCCTGTCCATTTGGCTCTGAACTGTCGGAATAAGCGTCGTCCTGCTTCGCAGGCGAAACTTACCGAAGAGGAACTGATTGCAATGATTTCTGAAGTCAATGTAATTGGAGGATCCAAAGGGTGGTGGGTAGACACAGGTTCTTCACGCCATGTGTGCTATGATCGTAGTTTATTTAAGTCCTATTCTGAAACTAAGGACAATAAAGTGTTGTTGGGAGATTCCCACTCCACTATTATAGCTTGTATTGGCAATGTAGAATTAAAGCTTACCTCTGGAAAGACTGTCACTCTCAAAGAAGTTTTGCATACTCCAGGGATGGGGAATAATCTTGTTTCGGGCTATCTTCTCAACAAGGCTGGGTTTACTCAAACTATTGGGGCTGATTTGTATACAATTTCTAAAAACAATGTAGTTGTTGGGAAATGGTATGCCACTGATGGTAGGGACAAGGATGTAGTACAGAAGCTCACTCATCCTCGGAGTTGAACATGATGGCGTTCGACCCTCTGGATGGGTCGAACCTTGTATGTTTACTGTTGAGAGCTGTCTTTCGAACCTCCTGTTTGGTCGCGCTTTGATAGCCTGCACCACAAAGGAACGTCAGGGGGTCAGATTTGGGTTCCGACCCAAATCTCCTCTGATACTTAAGTTAAAATGGGAACTTAAGTTGAAATCTAGGGGATGTCGAGATCGACCCACAGAGGTTTGCCTCGAATCAGTCATCGCAAGTTGTTTGGAGGAAGAATTCTAAAGTGAAAAGCAGAATATGAAAGTAATAGATCTTGCCTACCTCAGGGTTCCCTTCTTCTAATCGTTCTTTTGGTATTTATAGACTTCGGAGTCTTTTCAGTCACGTTGAGAGAGCTAATGGTAACCAATTATGGTGACACGATCCTCCCTAATCAATAGAGGTAACCGTCACCCACGCCTCTCACCAATTATGAGCCATTATCGATTACCTCCTTGAGCTACGGAAGCTCAATGGACAAATGACACGTGGATGTTGACTGGGTCGATGCTGGGCTACAATAATGGCTCTGAAGGCTTAGTGGGCTCAGAGAATATCTTGGTTGACTCGAAGAGTGTCTTAGTGGGCTCATTGGCAATAACATGACTCTTCCCTCGAATGTCGGCCCAAGGATTCAACAATAGTCCGGGAATCTGGACTTTACGAGGTCTCATAGTCCTCTATGTGTGGATGGTGGTATACTCAAATATTCTCCTTTTTTCTTAAATAAATGCGGTCATTTTCATTAAATCGCTCATACTGTTACAGTTAATGTTTATTACACCGTTGATCTTAATTTTTTTTCATTTTTATTTTGTTTCTATTAGGGAAAATTTATTGGTAAAAATTTTCCCTCTGCTCGCCTTTGATATGTATTATGGTCAAAATTACGGGGTGTTGGTGGGTTAGTCCACGAGAATCCGCAACTTTTCGAGGTGCATGTCCTCTATGTGCGGACGGTGGCATACTCAAATATTCTCTTTTTTCTTATATATATATATGTGGTCCTTTTCATTAAATCGCTCATACTGTTACAATTAAACGTTCATTACTATATTCATCTTATTTTTTATCCTTTTTTATTTTGTTTATGTTTAGGCAAATTTATTGGTGAAAGTTTCACTCTGTTCACCTTTCATATGTATTAGGGTCAAAATGGCTCGGTTTCGGTGGGTTATAGTCCACGGGAATTCGCGACTTTTCGAGGTCGCATAGTCCACTATGTGCGGAAGGTGGTATACTCAAATATTCTCTTTTTTTCTTAAATATATGCAGTTGTTTTCATTAAATTGCTCATATTGTTACAGTTATACGTTCATTACAATGTTGATCTTAGTTTCCCCCCTTTTCTATTTTTTTTATCTTAGGCCAAATTTATTGGTGAAAGTTACACACTTTACACTTTTGATTTGTATTAGGATCAAAATGACGGGTTTTCGGTGGGTTACAGTCGATGAGAATCTGCGACTTTTCGAGGTCGCATTGTCCTCTATTTTGTGGACGGTGGTATACTCCAATATTCTCCTTTTTTTCTTAAATATTTGATGTCTTAAATATTTGTTGTCGTTTTGATTAAATCGCTCATACAATTACAATTAAACGTTCATACATTGTTCATCTTAGTTTTTTTTCATTTTTATTTTGTTTATGTTAAGGCAAATTTATTGGCAAAAGATTCTCTTTGTTCACATTTGATATGTATTAAGGTCAAAATGACGTGTTTTCGGTGGGTTATAGTTAACGTGAATCTGCGAATTTTTGAGGTCGCATAGTCCATGTGCGGATGGTGATATATTCAAATATTCTCCTTTTTTTCTTATAAATATATGCGATTGTTTTGATTAAATCGCACATACTGTTACAATTAAACGTTCATTACACTGTTGATCATAGCTTTTGTAACGCCCTGCTTCCAAAAGACACCGGAAGCGAGAACGTTACGAGGTCCGCATGAACTGGAGCGGTGAAACTCGAGTTCAATAAGCGTCTGTAATAACAACAACAAGGCAGGTCCTTGCATGCATTTCAGAACAATAAGAAACATTCATAAAATTAAAGCCACATCCAAAAGAAAAGTCCATACACGAAACAAAACGAAGAGCCACAGCTGTGCTAAAGTAACTACAAGGGAAATGTACGCTAAGCAACATATGAAAAGTAAAACTAAAGGAAGGCGGCAACGGGGTAGGTCTTTAATCCTCCGCAGGGAGAGACTCGACGTCAACGACAAACTCCTGACTCTCTAAGTCAGACGTCTATAAAGGATCCTCCTGGTACTCTAGCTCAGGATCTGACATATATCCAAAAACATGAATGTATGTCAGCAAGGATCTGCAAGCAAAGGTCAGAAACCCAATGCAAGGTGTACAAAGAAAGTTGAATTATGAAGCATTAATGGTTTTATACGAGATGTCAACAACAAGTTTTAAGCATGGCAATCTTAAACGAGGTAAAGTAAAGCTTTTCTAACATGGCATTTTTAAGCAGTTTAAGAAGCAAAGTAATGAGCATGGCATTTTAAGATTTATCAACATGGTAATTTTAACTGAGACAACAACAGTAAATACAAGTTCCGTGTCAATGTTTTCTATCTCTCATAGGATTCACACCTTTAAGTCGAGATGAGTGGATCGTTCTTCTCACGGGAGTACTACCGTGATTGACGCTACCCCACCGCATGCGGGTGGTGCTCTTGAAGATAGGATCCTGATCGCGCCCCGGATACACACCCGGGACGAGACTCGCTAGTCTTACCGCAAGCGCACGGTGTAGCGGCGAGCGGGTATCGAACACGAGGAGGGCAAATGACGGTGTCTTCTTCAATTCATATGGCTATAAGAACAGTCGAGAAATATTCGCAATAAAGCGGTCACAGTCGTTCAATTGTATAAAGAAAATACCAAATCAATAAAAACGCCTAGGGATAGGGAATCCCCGCTACAAACTGTATCTCAACATTGTGATTCGTAGGTTTCATAATTGCTAGACTTGAAATTCAGGTGAACTAGTTGCAACTAAATGTAGAACCAAGCTCACGCTCTCGCGCTATTGCCGGTCTATAGCAAACCTAGGGTAGGGTCCAATCTCTTGCAGACCCTAACCTAAACAAGCTAGCGTTAAGGACGACATCATCGTTCAATCGTATCTCGAGCCCACTCTCGTGCAAACTCGAGCTACGACCTAGGTTGGGATAGTTCCTACCCGTCCAATCTCTTGCAAACGGGTATTGGTATAGAATTGCAATCGAAAACCCTAGTTTCGGTCCAATCTCTTGCAAACCGATTCCAGAGGAACCCAATTGTAACCCAATTCGAATTTCTAGGGCTTCCTATCGATTTGGGATCCAATCTCTTGCAAATCCCAATCGGTAAGAATCCCTAGCTATTCGTATTAAATCAATCCCAAACTAACCCTAATTAATTCTAGCAAGAATTTCACCAATTCATCACAAATTAGAAATAGGGTTCGTATGGTTCATCCCTACGCCCTAAGACGATAAAACTACTCACAATTCATAGTGCAAATCATTAGAAATTCAATAGAAATATCAATAGAAATCATTGCAATAGACAATATATCAATAAAAATGAGATTTTTGATAGAAAGAGAGACAAACCAATGAAGATTCAATAGCATCCAACAAAATAGAACTTTTATCTCCCTCCAAAGAACCAAATCTAATCTCCTAAAAAGTATTCTAAAAGGCTGCCAAAACTATCAAAAATCTCTCCTAAACTAGGTTAAAAACTGGGGTTAAATATCCCCCAAAATCGCCCAAAAAACTGTGACAAAATTGCCCCTGCGCAGCTTGAAAATCGCACTTTACGCTTCAGGAAGCGCGGCTCACTTGGCCGAGTGACAATGACGGACCCTGACGGATTCCAGTAAGTCTGGACTTTTGGGGGTCGTCTCCTCGGGAGTCACTCGGCCGAGTGACTTTCTTCACTCGGCCGAGTCGGAACTCGGGGCTGACTGACGGATTACAGTAACTTGGGAATTTTGGTTGCCGTCGTCTTGATGCCACTTAGGCGAGTGGTGTCTCCGTGCTCGGCCGAGTGGTCTGGCGATGCTCGGCTGAGTGCACGCTGATACTCAATCTGTTGCATGTCCGATCTGGCCGGCCGAGCGGGCTGTCGATGCTCGGCCGAGTGACTCCTTCACTCGGCCGAGTGGCATGCTGAAAATGCCCAATCTTCGTATTTTTGCTTCCTCGTCGCTCCTACGACATTCTTTCTTCTTCCACTCCTCTCCAATCGCAGAATTCCCCTCAAAAGAGTCACGGGTGACACTCCGGAGTGGGTGCATCTCAAAATCACTCCAAAATCGCTCCAAATCTCCTGAAATACGACAAAAACAAGAAATCGTGAAAAGCATCGCAATATTGTCGAATAATCGTGAAAAACGTGATATGGGCGATCTAAATGGCATGCAAACAAGCAGAAAAAAGGTGTAAAATATGGAGTGATCAAAATCCCCCAAGCTTAGCTCTTACTCGTCCTCGAGGAAGATGAGTAAAAAGCGAACTCGGTGGATAAAGATAATGGAAACGATGGAAAAATGGAAAATGGAAAATGAAAAACAAAATAGAAAACGAAGAAGGAAGTTGCTAGATCATTTTTCTCAGGACGTGGGTTTTGCTTACTCATATAGCACGCATCGAATATAAAACACATGTCAAAGACTTTTATCTCGAAATCATAGTATAATGGTGCATTTGAAATAGAAAACCCAAGAATATCAATATAGCATGAAAAATGGAATAATTCTAGAATTAACATCGTCTGAAGCATCTAAAGCGGTATACAAAATCGTAGATCACACACTTTTCAATTGAATGCTTTCTATAAGGAGTAAAAGAGATATCACACAATAGAGTAGTAAGAATAGAAAAGTGTGGTTTTCATGATATGAATGCTAAGCGCAGATTTCTGGATTTCGTGAAACTTTTAGTAATCTCACCGAGTATAAAATATTACTTAGCCTAGGTTGTCATGCACCGTCAAGTAGTCACTCTCTCACACATCATTGGATCCCCTCCCCTAAGCTTATCCATAAGCGTGGTGGAATAAACAAAACAATATTTACATTCCCCATTTCTTTTGAAGCTCCAAAAATAAAAAATAAAAATAAAAAGAGGGAAGAAAGAGAGAAAGGGTATGAGATGGGATCGTTTTTGAACTTCTTTTCTCTTTTCTTTTCTTTTTCTCAAATCTTTTTCTCCTTTTTTAACAATATATATACACAAATGATCCCAAATCAAAAGAGAAGGACATACAAGTATATTTTTTTCTTTTTGGTTTTGGGGAATTTGGAGCATGGGATATAATAACGGGGGAGATGCCAATAATAGAATTGCTAAGGGGAGATTCACCAATGAATTTAAAATAGAAAAATAATGTTCAAGATATGTGGAGAAAGACATAAATGTATCTCTCGGTTCACTCTATAGGACGTGCATGACAACTTCAGCAGGGTAATTTAATCTACTCAGTTTAATCTCAAAAAGCAAACTAGTCCAGATTTATCAATGCTAGCAAACATTCAATCAACCTGAAGTGAAGCGTACAAATCATGCAATAAGAAGTGATATGAGAAAAGAAAGTAGTACTCCAGATATAAGCAATCAATGCGTGAATCTTGGTGTGTTTTCTACGATATCATACATATGAATTATCAGACATCAGCTAATAATAGAATTTCATCCATTGTCATACGGGAAAAGAGTGGGTTACTATTTCTAAATGCAAAGCAGAACATAGCATATGATACCATAAACAAAAGCTATGACATGACAAAATTAGCATGCATATAGAGAAAAGCTAACACCACGTCATCGTCATCACAGAAAAATCATCTCTAGCAAAAGATGAAAGAAATAAAGATAAAAGAAAACAGAACTATTTACAATGCAGCACACAAAGAAAATAAGAAAAACGTGATGCATGGTAAAAAAATGAAAAAGTGATGAAAAATGGGTGCAAAAGCGGAAAAAGCGTGAAGAAACTAAAAATAAAGGTGATAAAAGCAAAAAGTGTGAGAACTCACTCCCCCAAGCTAAAGTGCACAGTGTCCTCAATGTGCAAAGTGTGGCACACCGAGAGACGTGTAATGGGTGGGGTGGGTGAGGATGCATG
Source organism: Scilla litardierei (assembly GCA_030789695.1). Taxonomy (NCBI): domain Eukaryota; kingdom Viridiplantae; phylum Streptophyta; class Magnoliopsida; order Asparagales; family Asparagaceae; genus Scilla; species Scilla litardierei. Next base: position 69,446,134 of record CM061141.1, read on the forward strand.
CATGATAAAAAAAAGAAAAATAAACAGAAAATATGATGCGGATGTGATGCATGCAAAGATCAGAGTGATGCAGATATGTGTCACCAAAAATACACTCCATCTCTCCTTAAAAAGATATAAATGATGTGATCAGAACAGGGACCAAAATAGTGAGGGGAGAAGGTGGGGGCAAAAAAAACTCTAGGACCAGCAGAAAATGGGCAGCATAACGAAAAAAATATCAATGGCATCAAGAGTGTGCTTAAGCTGGTGGTGCTGCACCATCTCCGTCCTGTGGTGGGGGTGGGGGTTGGGGGTGGTGGGTGTGGAAGCTGCTGGGTGGGTGGTGGCAGTGGTGGCAGTCGTGCGAGAATTTGAGTCAGGCAAGCCTGAATACTGGGAAGTAGCTCGACGTGAGACTGCACGACGGAGACTATGGCAGACATAGCCCTAAAGTCGCCTCTGAGTCCACTCACCGCCCCCTCAAGAGCACGAATGCTCTGAAGTAGAGTGTCGGGGGGAGGTGGTGCAGAGGGACGCACATGTCTAGGCTGTGAAGGACGGGGCTGTCGGACACGTGCTGTGTAAATAATCGGGGCAGCAGGTATGTGCGGAAAAGGTGCTGTGCTCACTAGTGGATGCCCAGCCTCAGTGTGAGGCTGTGACGCAGGCTGGGACGAGGAGGCAGCAACAGTAGTGGTGGAAGACAAAATCGGCGACGAGGCAGCAAGAGAGGTCAGTGACGCAGACGTGAGAACAAATGTCACGACACTCTCGGAAAGGACAGCTGCGGTGGAGACAGAAGGGTCGACCACTGGGGAGGAAGTGTAGGTCCCAAAAGGTGACACCCCAGCGGAGATCAAACTGGATAGGGTCTCCACAACGACAGCGAAGGAAGACTCGTCGCTCTCAAGGATAGTGGGTGGACGCTCGGGAAGAAGTGAGGAAATAGGCTCAACCGAGATAGGCACAACAGTGGTGGTGGTGGTGGACGTGGGGGACGACTCAGCAAGGGTACTCCCGACACTGACAGAAGTGTGGACAGAGGTGTCGGGAGGTGCAGACAGTGCGGGCTCAGGCTGAGGGATCACGGGGTCGACGGGTGCAGGTGGTGCCTGTAGGGATTTAGGGGTTCCCTTAGGGCACAAAAACTCTAGTCCCGTCCTAAGTCGGACGGAACATAGACAGAGAAAACAAAAAAACAGCGGAAGAAAAACTATGTTAACTAAATTAACATGCAAGTTAAAACAATTTTAACTTGGCCCTAAGGTCCAAGACCCTATGCCAAGATCTATGCCGACTTGGGATGGGTCTGACCATCCCAAGAAGGATCTAGCCTACTGCGATTAAACTAAACTAATGCTAATAAACTACTTCAACCACATACCCGGAATCTCAGCCCTGGAGCAGGCGAGATGTTCCGCGCCGTCTTCCGAGCTGCTCCCGTCCCACGCCGAGCCGCTCCTTGAACCGCTCCCCGAACCGCTCCTCGAACCGCTCCGCATCCCGAGGCGATCAATCCCCGTGCCGCCGAGCCAACCAACCGCCGAAGAAAGTTTCACGCGAGTGAAACCTCCGCCAAGATTTCGGATCCAGAATCCGAACTCCTTTGAGGCTTTGCTAGAGCCCGCAGGAGTAAGGCAGAAATTTTAGGGAGATAGAGAAATATTTAATTTAAGCTAAGATCCGAGCGTGCTCCAACATTTACGAGAGCCGCTCAGATCTAGAGCTTGGGACGAGTTTTGAGAAAGGGGGGAGACCCCTATTTATATAGGCGGCGGACTCTCCCCTTTTCTCAAAATCCGATGTGGGACTAAATGATGAGTTAATTAAAATCAAGTTAGTTTGCACTTCACAAAGTGCAAACTTCCATGAATTTTAACTCACTCACCGTTGAGCTTCAAGATTGATACAACCTATCAATACGACAAGCGTTCAACGGTGAACGCATAGGAAAAAACGGTTCGTCAATCGGAGTTCGTTTGACCCTCCAAATTTGTGTCCAAAGATCAGCCCTAGGCTAGTTTTTCACAAAAACTGAGCCGTCAAAAATGTTCTGCCCTAGGGCAGAATTTCTGCACAAGCGGGACCCACCAGACCAACTGGGTGAGCCCAGACCAGGCTGGACGCCTGGTCTGGGCGCACCCAGGCTGGTGCACCCAGTCTGGGCGCCTGGCCCAGGCCAGTGCGCCTGGCCCGGGCCTGGGCCAGCTCCCAGGCGCCTGGGCCTGGCCCAGGCGCCCAGCGCCTGGGCCTGGCCCAGGCGCCCAGGGCGCCTGGGCGGGCCCGCCTGGGCGCAGGCCCAGGCGCCCAGCGCCTGGGCCTGAGCCCAGGCGCCTGGGCTGGCGACCTGGCTCAGCCAGGTCTGGCCAGGCACCCAGGCCAGACTTAGTCTGGTCTGGGTTAGCCTGGTCTGACCCGGTCTGATCCTATGGGCTGTTTTGAGCATAACTTGATCATCTGGTGTCCGATTTGGACGCCGTTCGAACCTGGGTCTAGACCGGGACATTCCCGTCTTACCCGTGAACTTTTCCTTGAGTTTATTTCATTAAATATTGTATTAAACAATTTAATACATATTTAATCACTTTTGCATCAAATGCAAAATAGTCCCTATCTAAGCTTAAATTATCATATTGCATCAAATGCAATTATCTCTTCCTTTGCATCAAATGCAAATATTCTCCCTAACTATTTTCTACCTATTACTAGACGAAGCATTGCACTCTGTGTGAGACCCTACAGCCTGACCCTTACAACAGGTTGGGCTCGAAGCCCTATACGGCAGTGACCACGAGCAGTGGTTGCCGTCCCTGCTTCAGGAATCATCATTATGTGGTTAACTCATTGACATGAGTATTGTCGGGACCACCTGACTGTTTCCGTGATGAATTCCGCAGTTATAGTCTCTTCGTCTTAAATATGTCGTTCGGATCAAGTCTGGGGTACGGTCAAACTGTCAACCCCAATAACTTGACTCCGGTTAGTTTCTATCGATCTTTAGTCAATAAATGTTGGACTTCTTCCAACATACTCTGCGCAGAGTTTTTACTAAAGACCGAACTAACTCTACGACACTAACTCCCATTGACCGGGAGAGACGAATCCTCTCTTGGTCATTACTCGCCTCGTACGTTTCAAGTGACACCCAATCAAAAGACCTTTCGACAGGCCTTGCCTCGAAGCTAGGTCAGTTGATCTAAGTGGCACCGTTCACGCACAGGTCCGTCAAAATGACCTCAAGTCAAAAGACCAACTATCCTATCATCACTCAGAGTTATCATTGACAGATTGGTCAATATAACCATATGATAACTCTAGTGGATCGTTCAGTGAACTCATTCTAATGAGCACCTGTGTCTCGTCTTCGATTTCGCCAAGTCAAGCGATCATGAGATCATCGCCACCGTTAAACGGTGAAGACTAAGACACAATGGTCTATCCGATGTTTCGATATCCTTGTCTCGAAACATCTACGACCACGAACCATTCTAGACTTATGCTACAGACGGTCAAACGTTTCTCCATGATCGAGATACTCATCTCGATACCCGTTTGACCTTGCATAGAGTCTCAGGACTTTACCTAAGTTGATATCTAATGTTAACTACATTACAATATAACTTAGATAAATTATTACCAAACAGCTTACTGTTATTTCGAACAAGATGTTTGTGCTATTCACACAGGAATAAATGGCCTTGAGGGCATCATATTCCTACATCTCCCACTTGCACTCAGGCCCATTTATCTCGATATCTAATATCGTTTTTACACATAAGTTTTCCCGACTTCATGTGGTAGAGCCTTCGTGAGTGGATCTGCTAAAACCGTCTACACTATAGACTTAAGGGGTTTCTATGTTTATGTTAGACCAACCATTTGAATCTCATTCAAATAATTCACTTGGTCTATCGGAATCTATAATACTTTATTTCACTGGATCTTATCCAGTTCATCGTATCTTACGATAATAATTTTAAATTAGTTACTGGTCATTTCAAATGGTTCATATCCATTTCTGATAAATAAGCAAACTCTTTGATTACTTAATCAAAATATATGTTCCATCTCTTTGATGTCTCGCATGTAATTTACACGCTCCCACTGACCTTGAAAATTCTCTGGCCAATTCATATAAGTTGGTCCGTCTAAATCATATTTAGAAAAACGAACTTATAAGTGAATGCTCGAATTTTCATGGTCAGCATGAACGTTTTACATCGAGCTTGGTCCGAGTAGATCTGTACACATCTGCTGGCGAGACGGTTTCAACTAATCCGTTTTAAAGAAATTAGGATGAAAACCGTTCTCGTCCAACAAGATTGCACTTCACTATTTTCTTTTCTGCACCAATCTTTTAACTTAAAGATTTACTTGCGGAAAGTGAGGAAACATTTTCCTTGGGCACGTAAACTAAATTCTCAAATTTATTTACGCACACGGACCTGCATCAAGTTTTAAATCGGAGTTACTACTCCGAATTTTATCCCGGAAGTTGACTAAGTCATCATCAGTTATGATGTCTTAACTCGACTTTTTCGTCTTACGAAATTTGAGTAAATATACAACTTCCTCATAATTAATTTAATGAATATCTTATTGATAATGTTCTCATAGAACTTTATCAAAACCTAGGCATTACTATTTGGGACTTAACCCAGAGGGAGGACTTAGCTCAGAGTCACTTACAATGGATCACACTAAATCTAATTAAGTGTGATTCATACCTTTTAACACACCGATGTGTTAACAGACTTGACCTGAGAGAAAATCACATTTTCTTTTAATTACACAGGATTTTATGTAGCTAAATATTTGACCATTCGATCTAATCGAATCAGTTTAAATACTTTAGTCATTTCGTTCTTTATTTTATCAGACTTGTGTTTCTTCAAGAACACGTGTCTTAATAAAATATACGAATAACTTATTTTGGTTAATCTAGACTCGGGTACATCAATATGTACTAGACTGAGTTCGACAACTCATTCTCCCACTGTCTCACAGATGGGTTTCGGCCATTGTATCTAAGAGGCTAAGACTCACAAGTGTCCGTAGACTTCATAATACGAGAGGTCAGACCCCTCTTTATGTGACTTGTGAAGCTTAATCTCTAGATACGGCCTAGTCTAATTTTACCATATAAGTTTGCTACTATCTTGTGTTTTTATATATTAACATTTAATATATATTTAGTTATTTACAAATTACTTAACGCAAAACATTACTTCAGAAGCAATGTGACGACATTCGTCAAAATGTGTTAAACGTCTTTTGTATAACAATTCATTCTGAAATCGTGACATCAAAATATGTCTCATTTTCATTTCCTCCTACTTATGCCTGTACTAATGATAAATTAAACTAACTTTCTCAATTGACTTTCCGAAGTGCCTTCTTCCTTTTCTAAATCATATTTAGATATCAACATAAATAAATAGCTTTGCAAGCAACTTATGTATCCAAACGCTTGAGCTTTGCAATCTTGAGTGTAGCTCAAGAAGTTGCTAGTCTCAAGATCCGGTTGGGATACATAGTCTTGCACCGCTCATGCACTCGTATTCGAGTCAAACGGTTTGATCGAATTTTCGAACTTTACGGATCAAAATTGTTTGTCCATACAACCTTGAGGGTAGCTCGACAAGTTGTAGGGAGAAACATACTTTGAATGTCCTATATGTTCAAGCTGCCTCATATAGAGACGAGTGACATGTAGCTTTAATTTATTTGTTGGACCCAGAACTTAATGAAATCATATTTCTTAAGTCTGTTCTTTTAGAAGGTCATTTAATGTCAACGAGAATATAGTTTTAATTCTATCAATTAGAATTTAACTCGATATTCAATTAATCAACTTATTGACCAATTAACTTATTAAAATATTATATTTTAATTCCTACGATAAACATAGTCTTGCCCTAGTTTTAGCATATGTTCTATATTAAATATAGGTAGATTGGCTTTTATCTATCTATACCCTCCCACTATTTTTACGATCGTTTTAAAGCTTAATAACGAACGATTTAATCGAATTAAAAATTAATGGGTAAGAGTTCCAATCACCTTGAGTCTAAACAACCTTGAGTGTAGCTCAACAAGTTGATTGACTCTGTGATCGGAAGATGACTCTTCATCGATCATATCGGATATGACTCTCTTAATCGGTTTTTGCCCCTAGCCATTCGTGATCATGAGTGTGCTCATCCAAATCACATTGTCTAGTCTAGTCGGACCCTTGTTTTCGTGTCTAGCCTGACTTGCCCCTCAGCTCGGTGTATGCACGACACGTCGGTTTGGGTCAGGTCTTAGACTTACATCAAGTCAGACTACATCGTTGACTTAACTTACGCCGGCGCTCGGGGTACGAGACGACGGTTAGGGTTAGTCAAGATTTCATCTTATGTATTTAAGGAGTTGGTTTCTATAGGGTGCCATGTCACAGCTTGAGTGTATCTCAACAACTATAACACGGGCCCTATAGTTGCTAACCCCTAAAACAAGGAGGGCTACGGCTAATCTTGAAAAAGATCATTAACGTATTTGACTTAGATATAGTCCAGGGTGTCATACAATCATGATTCGCGACATTGCGGTCCAGCGGAACTCAGCCAGGGAATTGACTAAGCCAGGATCACTACCCCTTGGACTAGCAAGGGTTGACCCAGAACTCTTAGCCAAGCACATTGACTGGATCATGGTCCATTGAATGAAGCTTGTCATTCTTGTATGTATGCCATAGACTAAACAGCTTTTATTAACAACTAATTAATCCTATCAACTAGTTGAATCCTTAAATTCAAAATTTTTAGGATTTGTTTAATAACTTTTATTAAGTCCTTATCAACTATAAGGTTCACGTGCTATCCTAATCATTGTTAGGATTTTAATAAATTTTATTAACAACGCTAGAAGCGAAGTCCTTTAATGAAAATTAATTATAACAATTAGAATTTAAAATTCATTTAAAGGACTACCCTAATCAGGAATTAGGTCTTAATATTGTTGTTAATGATTTATTAGAACATAGCAAGTCATTAAAATTCAAGTAATAAATTTTAATCATTTTTAATGGCTAACCTAAAGGGTTGTCTTGTGTTATCAAATAAGGGACAAGATTAACATGCCATTAAAATAACTCTACACTAATTTATCGCATAAAGATAGTGCACAACTATTTAACATTTAAATAAACTAAGTTTATCGCATAAACAATTTTTAGCATGCATACATAAATTTAACACTTAAATTTAAAATACGATTTTAAAATTATTTTATTTTTTTATCTCATAAAAAAAAACTTAATATTAAAATCACTAATTTGCATGCTATGTTAAAAATTTATCGCATAAAAATTTTTAACTTTTAAAACAGTTTTAAAATATCTCATAAATTAAAACATTATTTAAAAAAAAACTTTCATGCTTAAAAAATTTATCAAATAAAAATTTTAGGCATCCAAAATAAATTTTAAACTTTTAAAGATTTAAAAAATTAGTTTTAAAATTATCACATAAATTTTAAAACGTCATTTAAAAAAAAATTTCCATGTTCAAAAATTTCATAAAAAAATTTTAGAACATCTAAAACATTTTTAAAATTTATCTCATAATTTTAAAAACATTTTAAAAAGTATTTAAAAGCATTCTTAAGTTTAAAATTAATCGCAGTACCTAGATCGTTACGCAAACCTAGGCTCTGATACCACTGTAGGGAAATTGGGCGTTCCCTTAGGGCACAAAAACTCTAGTCCCGTCCTAAGTCGGACGGAACATAGACATAGAAAACAAAAAAAACAGCGGAAGAAAAACTATGTTAACTAAATTAACATGCAAGTTAAAACAATTTTAACTTGGCCCTAAGGTCCAAGACCCTATGCCAAGATCTATGCCGACTTGGGATGGGTCTGACCATCCCAAGAAGGATCTAGCCTACTGCGATTAAACTAAACTAATGCTAATAAACTATTTCAACCACATACCCGGAATCTCAGCCCTGGAGCAGGCGAGATGTTCCGCGCCGTCTTCCGAGCTGCTCCCATCCCACGCCGAGCCGCTCCTTGAACCGCTCCCCGAACCGCTCCTCGAACCGCTCCGCATCCCGAGGCGATCAATCCCCGTGCCGCCGAGCCAACCAACCGCCGAAGAAAGTTTCACGCGAGTGAAACCTCCGCCAAGATTTCGGATCCAGAATCCGAACTCCTTTGAGGCTTTGCTAGAGCCCGCAGGAGTAAGGCAGAAATTTTAGGGAGATAGAGAAATATTTAATTTAAGCTAAGATCCGAGCGTGCTCCAACATTTACGAGAGCCGCTCAGATCTAGAGCTTGGGACGAGTTTTGAGAAAGGGGGGAGACCCCTATTTATATAGGCGGCAGACTCTCCCCTTTTCTCAAAATCCGATGTGGGACTAAATGATGAGTTAATTAAAATCAAGTTAGTTTGCACTTCACAAAGTGCAAACTTCCATGAATTTTAACTCACTCACCGTTGAGCTTCAAGATTGATACAACCTATCAATACGACAAGCGTTCAACGGTGAACGCATAGGAAAAAACGGTTCGTCAATCGGAGTTCGTTTGACCCTCCAATTTTGTGTCCAAAGATCAGCCCTAGGCTAGTTTTTCACAAAAACTGAGCCGTCAAAAATGTTCTGCCCTAGGGCAGAATTTCTGCACAAGCGGGACCCACCAGACCAACTGGGTGAGCCCAGACCAGGCTGGACGCCTGGTCTGGGCGCACCCAGGCTGGTGCACCCAGTCTGGGCGCCTGGCCCAGGCCAGGGCGCCTGGCCCGGGCCTGGGCCAGGCGCCCAGGCGCCCAGGGCGCCTGGGCGGCCCGCCTGGGCCAGCTCCCAGGCGCCCAAGGCGCCTGGGCAGGCCCGCCTGGGCCTGGCCCAGGCGCCCAGGGCGCCTGGGCGGGCCCGCCTGGGCGCAGGCCCAGGCGCCCAGCGCCTGGGCCTGAGCCCAGGCGCCTGAGCTGGCGACCTGGCTCAGCCAGGTCTGGCCAGGCGCCCAGGCCAGACTTAGTCTGGTCTGGGTTAGCCTGGTCTGACCCGGTCTGATCCTATGGGCTGTTTTGAGCATAACTTGATCATCTGGTGTCCGATTTGGACGCCGTTCGAACCTGGGTCTAGACCGGGACATTCCCGTCTTACCCGTGAACTTTTCCTTGAGTTTATTTCATTAAATATTGTATTAAACAATTTAATACATATTTAATCACTTTTGCATCAAATGCAAAATAGTCCCTATCTAAGCTTAAATTATCATATTGCATCAAATGCAATTATCTCTTCCTTTGCATCAAATGCAAATATTCTCCCTAACTATTTTCTACCTATTACTAGACGAAGCATTGCACTCTGTGTGAGACCCTACAGCCTGACCCTTACAACAGGTTGGGCTCGAAGCCCTATACGGCAGTGACCACGAGCAGTGGTTGCCGTCCCTGCTTCAGGAATCATCATTATGTGGTTAACTCATTGACATGAGTATTGTCGGGACCACCTGACTGTTTCTGTGATGAATTCCGCAGTTATAGTCTCTTCGTCTTAAATATGTCGTTCGGATCAAGTCTGGGGTACGGTCAAACTGTCAACCCCAATAACTTGACTCCGGTTAGTTTCTATCGATCTTTAGTCAATAAATGTTGGACTTCTTCCAACATACTCTGCGCAGAGTTTTTACTAAAGACCGAACTAACTCTACGACACTAACTCCCATTGACCGGGAGAGACGAATCCTCTCTTGGTCATTACTCGCCTCGTACGTTTCAAGTGACACCCAATCAAAAGACCTTTCGACAGGCCTTGCCTCGAAGCTAGGTCAGTTGATCTAAGTGGCACCGTTCACGCACAGGTCCGTCAAAATGACCTCAAGTCAAAAGACCAACTATCCTATCATCACTCAGAGTTATCATTGACAGATTGGTCAATATAACCATATGATAACTCTAGTGGATCGTTCAGTGAACTCATTCTAATGAGCACCTGTGTCTCGTCTTCGATTTCGCCAAGTCAAGCGATCATGAGATCATCGCCACCGTTAAACGGTGAAGACTAAGACACAATGGTCTATCCGATGTTTCGATATCCTTGTCTCGAAACATCTACGACCACGAACCATTCTAGACTTATGCTACAGACGGTCAAACGTTTCTCCATGATCGAGATACTCATCTCGATACCCGTTTGACCTTGCATAGAGTCTCAGGACTTTACCTAAGTTGATATCTAATGTTAACTACATTACAATATAACTTAGATAAATTATTACCAAACAGCTTACTGTTATTTCGAACAAGATGTTTGTGCTATTCACACAGGAATAAATGGCCTTGATGGCATCATATTCCTACAGTGCCTGCTTAGCTCCATCGGCCTCTAGCACGTAGGCGGCAGGGATCAGGAGATCCATCGCCGGAAGCCAGTCCCCGTGTGCCGGTCCTATATGTGTCCGAGCGGGGCTTGGGAGAACCATGTAATCGGTACTAAAGGGGCCATGCAACCATACCCAGTGTCGCTGGCCGTGGGGACGAAGCATCTTCATCCGGGCCATAGCATCTATCGAGAGAGTAGTGGGGCCTGGGGCTTGACGCAAGTCGTCCGGGAGGTCCACGCCGGTCATAAGGGCTAGAAACGTGATCAGACCGCCACAGCAAATAGGTGAGCGAGCACCCACCGAAATGATGATGCGGTCTAAAAATCAGCTAGCAATATCAATCTCAATGGCGGGGACCAGGTCGTCGCTACCCCTATCCAGAACTCTAGGGCGAGTCATCGCGTAGAGCATGTAGAGCTCAGGCGTGGACATCGTCCCAGGCTCGTATGTCGCGCCTCGCTTCCCAAAACAACGGAGGCGAAGCATGATTAAGACCCGCTTAGGCCAAGGCTGAGAAGTCCAGACCCAATAAGCGTCTGTGTGGTACCAAGTCGAAGGTACAGGTCCCTGCATGTTAGTACAGAACAATAAAAGTACAAAAAAGAAAGACAATCATTTTATTCCAAATTAAATATCCAAAGTACTGAGTCCAACAAAAGCCTGAGTCGGCTACAACGACAGAAAGAAAACTACTGGTGCTAGCACCCAACCTAAACAAGAAAACAAATGGTGCTACGCACCCAACAACTAAGATGGAACCTCTGGATCAGCAGTGGGGATCTCTAACTCTGGTCGTCCTCAGGCACGAACTCAGGATCTGCGTCCTCTGGCTCTACGTCCTCGGGTAGCTCTGTCTGGTCGTCGTACTCTGGCTCGACACCTGACGTACATCACCAAAGAAAGGAACTGTACGTCAGGTAAAGTCTACAACAGAAAGTCAGACTCTACTGCAAGTGTACTGAACTATTAAACATCGTTTTACTGGTTGATTAGCATGCTGGGGTTACAACAAAGTAACAAAAGAAGTAACGTAGCAGGAAAGTAAAGCGTAGCAGGCAGTAGTCGTAGCGTGTGCTACCGACTACGGGACTATCCTAAAGGTGTCAGGACAAGACGAAGACAGACAAGACAAGACGGACACGACACGACACGTGAGACACGAAGGGTTCACGCCTTACGGGTTGAGGGGGATCAGACCCTCTCCCCGTGTGCACGCTCAACCCTACCCCAAACCCCAGAACTCAGGATAAGAAGTACAGAGATCACTTCCGCTAGGGAAGCACCTGAAACGCCTGCAGGCTTTTTGTATCACAGAGATCACTTCCGCTTGGGAAGCATCTGAAATGTCCGAAGGCTTTTTGTATCACGGAGATCACTCCCGCAAGGAGAGCATCTGAAACGCCCGAAGGCTTTTTGTATCACGGAGATCACTCCCGCAAGGAGAGCATCTGAAACGCCCGAAGGCTTTTTGTGTAACAGTGACATGACACGACCGGTGTACGGGAGATGTTATTCTAGGGTGTCCACACACACGCACACACAAGATAATCCTACTGTGTCAAAGTTGTTGTTTGTCGGGCTTAGACTTCGTCGTCAAGTCTAAGTCGTCAGGGCGACCCGGACGCTATCATTTCACGTCCGGTTCTATACACTCATAGTCTAACAGTTCTAACAATTTAAGACCAAGACGCGGTCAAAAACGCAAGTGGGCACACTTGTCTGTGGTGGCGAGTGTGTCGTCAGTCCGGGGCGTCTCGTCCAGTCGTCGCGTCCGCGGTAGTTCGTCTGAAACAGGTCACGACGTCGGTGTCAGGTCGCGTTTTCAGTAATTCCTATTTAGGTTCATTTCTAGGTTAGACGTGACTACCCTAACAGTCACAAGTCAAGTTGTCCGTTCAGCCTATCCGACGATTCTATCCTATGTGCACAGTCAAAAAGTCCGATCATCGATCTACGATTCCACATAGTTTTAAGGGAGCAGAAAGTAAATTTAATGAGTTAAGTTGCCGATTTTAGTTAGGTTTTCAGTTTTGCTACTGTGTGGGTTTCGCTACGAGTTAGGGGAACCAACCTGTCCGGTGTCTGGAGTAGTGCGGACATAGCATCTGAACGGTAGAAGATCTGCGTCATCTACGGCGTCTGGGCTACGGGTAGCGTAGCGAGACTCGTTCGGGCAGCGGACGAAGGTGAGGGCAGCGAGCGGGAATGACTGACAGCGAAGACAATCCTGGTAGTGGTCCGTAGGTGACGTTGACGGCGTCGGGCGGCCACCAAAACAGCTAGCTACGGATCAAAACGTCGTTTTGACATCACCGGGGTCGGCCAAGGGCTGCAAAGGACGTAGATGGTGGCAGCAGCTTGGGGAGGGTCGGTGGTGATCCTCCGGCAGTCGGGGAGGCTATTGCAGTGGTCGGAAAAACGAGCAGCAGCCGTTGGGCTGCTGCCGTGGCTGCTGCGATGAAGAAAAGGCCGCCGGCAGGCCGTTGAAGTGGCCAAGGCAGTGACAGGTCTCCGGGGTGGTCGGGGGTCGCGTGGACCGCGGGGTCGCCGCTGTGCAGTCGTCGGCGGGGTCGCAGGCGACGTCGGGGGTCGCAGGCGGGGTAGCTACGGCTGAGGCGACGTCGGGGAGGCAGGCTGCGGCATTGTGGGCTGTCGACGGACGGTGCGGGGGTCTGCAGTAGCGTCGGGGTGGCGGAGTCGGGGGTCGGCCGCCGACTGGGTCGAGAACGAGGGGAGATGCGGGTGAGGGTGCTCGGAGGAAAAGTAGGGCTCGTGGCTTTAGTGTTGATGCGGCGGCTGCGGAAAAAATTTGTGTTTTGCCCTAGGTCTTTTGATTGCACGTGAAGAGAAATAAGTGATATAGGGTTTTAATAATAGTTTATTTGATATTTAACTATAGGGTTTATAGGTTAAGTGTGTTAGGGTAGGAGATAGTAGGGGTGCAATTTGGGGGAAGTCTAGGGGTCAATAGAGTAGGCAGTTTAGAAAAGATTCTTGTGCAAATAATTTGGGATATAGCCAGATTTGGCTAATCAATTTGAATTTCGAAATTGATCAGGGCAAATCAATGGTCCAGATTTATCCGGGCGATAACTCTCAAACCGGGCGTCAGAAAAATAATCCGAAAATACCGGGGCGATCGTGGAGACGAGACGCACAGATCTACAGAGCCCAATCATGCGTAAAAACTACCAAAAATTTACGTAAAATTGGAAACGGCGTTTTTGAGTCAATTGACTAAAATGCCCCTATCGTTCCAAGTCGTTTTGCGAGATAACGAGCCGTGAAATGACGTTCCCAAAAATTACTGTAAAATTCTACCCTCTCAAACGATCACAATGGCATATCACATCGCATATATCGGAATCCAGAAATAGCCAAATAAAATACATGCACGATAAAACACGTGCACGCAGAAAATTCATAAGGTCGGAAAACGACTGATACATCGTACCTCGCCAAAAAAGTAGTCGCCATAAGGCGCTGTGCTATGCGGAGGCAGGGGTGGACTATAGCTGAGGCCTTGGCCCTACTAGGGGCAAAGGCAAGTGGTGAACCCGTGATCCGGGTCCAAAAGGTGGAAGTGTCGAACGACGGTGGTTGGATGTGCGTGGGTGCGTGGGCATGGTCGGGGACAGGGATAGCGGGCCACTGGAAGAATGCACGAAGCATGTCGAGAGTGACCTCGCACTCTCGATCCATCAGGTGGAATGTGCATCCTCCAGGGGTCCGGTCAATCGAGCTCAGGACCTCCAGTGTCGGACGGATATATGTATCCACCGACACAGCAAGAAAATCACGCCATCCCACGTTGTCGTACAATGTGAGAAGTCCCTCTAGTACCCCTAGGCGGTCAAGGTCTGCTAAGTGTGCGAACCTAGAGGGCACTACGCTGGGCAATACGTTCAAATCGAATGCGCTGTGCGTCGTTTCTGAACGTGATCCCCAGCGGCCCGACGGCGGGAGCCGGTGGTGGCTGTGCGTGGATGAGATCGGCGGGGAGCGGCTGTGTGGGTGGAGGTGGACTAGGTGGAGAGGAGTCCTCCCTAGCGTGAGAGGGACCGGGGTCATCGGTCCACCTTCGCTTGGGGGCGGATCCCCGTGTGCGTGGCCTAGTGCAGGGCGGCATGTGTGCCGTGAGTGCTCACCCAACAAGAATAATATGCGGCGTGCTAAAAAGAATGGAACTAATGTACCTGAACACGCCGCGAGAGCAAATCAGCAAGTATGTGCGAAGAACGACGCCTCTGCGAAGCCAAAAGCGCGTCCAGAAGCTCCCCAAAGCTGCCTCAAGATAGCCTGCAAAGCAAACAATGATATCAGCGGATAATATTCAAAATACATGGGGGAGATGGGGTATAATAGATCGATAAAGAATTTAAATTAAGTATGGGGCTCAATAGGTGTACGGATCAAGAAAAATGGGGAGAAAATGGAGTTTGGGGCAAAATAGGGGAGAACGACGATTGGCCGGCGGCGAGGGGTGGTCGCCGGAGGTCGACGAGCGGTGGGGAGTCGACGCCGGCAGTGGGGCGGCGTTTGGGTCGGTGGTGAGCTCGAATCGGGCAAGGGTGCGATGGCAGCGGGCGAGGGGAGACGAAACGGTGTGGGCTCGGGTGAAGAAATTGGGATTTAGATGCGTTGAAATTCGTGCCGAGCCCGCTGCCGTTTATATAAGGAACGTTACGACTCGGCCGAGTGAACATGTCACTCGGCCGGGTGACGTGAACGAAAGAATTTTTAAATTTCTCCCCGCCACTTACGACTCGACCGAGTGGCTTTACCACACTCGGCCGAATGGAGAATCTCCACTTGGCCGAGTGGCACAAGCTACTCTGCAATTCTCGCCCTAGGAGGGTATCCGTTTCACTCGACCGAGTGACTAAATGTACTCGGCCGAGTGGCAGTTAATACTAAAACTCACAAAAAAGACAGAGAGTTGGTTCTGCAGACTTCCCTGGTTGGTGCTCCACTCAGTCGAGTGGAGTTCTTTGCTCGGTCGAGTCGCATATGATACTCGGCCGAGTGACGTGCTGTTTTCTGCTTCGGGGCTCCGTTTTCGCTCTACTCTCTGTTTTTCTTCCTCCAGTTGGTTTCTTCCTCTTCCTAAGCCTAGAGCGCATTCCTGAAGCGCTCTTCTTTGCCTCGGTCATCCTCCATATGAGAGATCTCCTTTTCTCCTCTCCTGTCATAAGAATTAAGACCCGTTGTCAAGATTTTTATAGGCAATTGACTCAAAACAGTAGCAAAGTCTAAAACAAAAATAAAAACCAAAATAAAAATAATGCAAAAACTATCGGGTTGCCTCCCGACAAGTGCTCGTTTAAGGTCTTGAGCTCGACCCCTTTGGATTTTCAAATTAGCGTTGGGATGTTGGGTGCGTATGAGATGCACCCGTCGAATTTGTCGGGAAGACCGCTCGGATTTGGATCGTGGTGGTGCATTGCCTTCCTCAGCGCCCCTTCATCATGGGCAATGTTGGGGGATGGCTCCCCCAAGCTTGAGATTGTTCCGGTCTTTGACTTCATCGGTGACACCGATCTTCGAATCGGTGGAGCTTTCTTTGGATTCTTCAATGTCGAGAGCTTGCAAATCTCTCGTATTCTCGCAACATCAACGTCGCCATCATATTTTGCCATGGAGCTATTGGGAGAGTCCTCCATCTTCTCCTCTTCGACCAAATCTTGGCATTCTTCAAAGCCGTCATCATGGAATGCTCCTATGGAGTGGGGGATAGCCTCTTCAATGACCTCGTCAAGGAGGTCCACATAATCTAGCTCCTCATAATACGACATGTACTTCATAGCCTTTGGTATATGGAGCTCTACTTCAATGTTGCCGACATTCAAGGTAAGAGTCCCTTCCCGCACTTCGACGATTACACCGGCGGTGGCGAGAAATGGGCGTCCAAGTATGAGCGATGTATCACCCTCTTTCTTGATATCCATTATCACAAAATCACAAGGCAAGCATATGCCTCCCGGAACTTGGAGTGGGATGTTCTCCGCGATCCCAACCGGCCTAGTGATCCGACCGTCCGCGAGTTGAATCCTCATGTCGGTTGGCTTTAAATCCGTGCCGGTATTTAACTTCCGGAACATGGTGAGAGGCATGAGGCTCACACTAGCACCCAAATCAACCAATGCTTTTTGTAAGGGGACGCCCCCTAGAGTGCAAGGAATCCGAAAGCTCCCGGGATCTTTAAATTTGGCAGGCTCTTTTTTCTTCCTAGTGCACCAAGTTCCTTGTTCCGCGAGCATGATCTTCTCTTTTCTTTTCCTTCCCATAATCAAGTCCTTTAAAAACTTCGCGTAGGACGGGATTTCCACTATGGCATCAAGGAAAGGGATATTGAGGCTCACCCATCTCAAGTATTAGAGGAACTTGGCTAGCCTCTTCTCGATCTTGTCTCTAGCTAGCCATTGAGGGAAAGGCACCAGTGGCATGAATCAGCGCTCATCAATAGGTTCATCCACTCTAGATTTTGCTCCTTCTTGCGGCTCCTTCTCTTTTTCCACCTCAATTGCCGGCTCGCTCTCTTCTAGAATCTCCACCACTGGTTCCTTCACTTGAGTCATGACGGGAGTGGTATCCTTCCCACCCCTTGTTGTAACCGCAACAACCGCGTTGATATGGCCGGTGTTGCCCCGTGGATTTGGCTCGGGTTGAGCTGGCAATTGTTAGTTGTTTCTATTGAGCAACGCAAGTTGCTCCCTAATTTGAGCGACGACGGTGGTAAGAGAATCTTGTCCCGCCTTCAACGTGGCGTTAATCTTTCTCTGCTCCACCATAAACTCCTCCACCTTAGCTTCAAAATTCGAACGTGGTTGAGCTTACGGAGGGTTGGGATTTCTCCAACCTTGATTATACCCTGGTGGCCTATAAGGTCCCACTTGTTGCCTAGGTGGGAAGTTTTGTTGCGGTGGCCCCATTGGTTGATAATTCGGTTATGGTGGTGGAGCCCGAGCTTGAGGAGGTTGTTGTGGCGGGGGGTTCAAGGCACCATCATTATTAGCATAGGAAAAACCCGGATGGTTTCTAGCGGCCGGGTTGACCCAATATCCAGAATTCCCCACAACATACTGAATTTGCTCCAAAGCTCCTTCTCCATGCTGTTCTCCTACATACATGGCTTGGGATTGGTCTTGCCAATCACTCATATGGTTTGTCGGTGCGGATGTATAAGGAGCTCCATGCGGCTCGGTAATGTATTTCTCCAATCTCTCCACTACCTTGTGGAGAGTATAAGGAGCTCCATGCGGCTTGGTAATGTATTTCTCCAATCTCTCCACTACCTTGTGGAGAGAGTCAAATTTGCTAACAAGCTCCGCCACGGCCTTGGCCTCATAAATACTCGTGGGCTTCAAGGAGGACGAAGAATGTCCTCGCTTGTCGCCCCATTGTTGGTTGTTGGATGCCATCTCCTCTAGCAAGGCCGTAGCTTCATCGGGGGTCTTTGAGAAAATGGCTCTGTTGGCGGTAGCATCAATAATCTGTTTTGTGCCCGGTTGGAGTCCATTGTAGAAACTGTGGACAAGCTCCCAATCCTCTATGCTGTGATGGGGGCATTGATGCTGCAAGTCCTTGAAGCGCTCCCATGCCTCATAGAGAGTCTCCTGTGGTCCTTGCTTGAAGGACATGCGAGCACTTCTTATCTTCACCGTCTTGGAGGGCGGGTAAAATTTGTCGACGAAGGCACTCGCCAATTCATCCCAAGTGGTGAAGATTCCTTCAGCCTGCGTCCTCAACCAATATAAGGCTTTGTCCTTGAGTGTGAAGGGGAAGAGGCGCAGTCTGATAGCATCTATGGAGACACCCGGCATTTGGAAGGTGGCACATTTTGATAAAAAGAGCTGGATGTGGTAATGAGGGTTTTCATGGGAATTCCCATGAAAAGGGTATTGCTGCATCAAAACTACCAATCCAGTCTTCAACTCGAAATTTTTGTCGGCCGCCAACTCCGGCATAGATATGGACGAGGTCGTGGAGGAAGTATTAGGCCGAAGCCTATCTCTAATGGAAATGATCCTCGCCATTCGCGCCGCCAATTCTTCGGCTGTCTCAGGATGGGTCATAAAATTCCCTTCCGTATTGAGTCTCCTCTCCGCTCTGATCCTCCTCAATGTATGTTCGATCTCCGGATCGTATAGTATTTCTTCGGGGTCCGCTGTGGATCTCGTGTACATGCAAGGAAAAACAGAGTTTCAAAGAAATAGTTAGCACAAAGAAAGGGTAAAATAAAAATAGAAATAATAAAACAAAAAGAAAAATAGCTAGGTAGGTAGAATCAAACACTATCGCCTCTCCGACAACGGCGCCAAAAACTTGATCGCGTCCTGGATACACACCCAGGATGAGACTCGCTAGTCTTACCGCAAGCGCACGGTGTAGCGGCGAGCGGGTATCGAACACGAGGAGGGCAAATGACGGTGTCTTATTCAATTTACCTGGCTATAAGAACAGTCGAGAAATATTCGCAATAAAGCGGTCACAATCGTTCAATTGTATAAAGAAAATACCAAATCAATAAAAACGCCTAGGGATAGGGAATCCCCGCTACAAACCGTATCTCAACATTGTGATTCGTAGGTTTCATAATTGCTAGACTTGAAATTCAGGTGAACTAGTTGCAACTAAATGTAGAACCAAGCTCACGCTCTCGTGCTATTGCCGGTCTATAGCAAACCTAGGGTAGGGTCCAATCTCTTGCAAACCCTAACCTAAACAAGCCAGCGTTAAGGACGACATCATCGTTCAATCGTATCTCGAGCCCACTCTCGTGCAAACTCGAGCTACGACCAAGGTTGGGATAGTTCCTACCCGTCCAATCTCTTGCAAACGGGTATTGGTATAGAATTGCAATAGAAAACCCTAGTTTCGGTCCAATCTCTTGCAAACCGATTCCAGAGGAACCCAATTGTAACCCAATTCGAATTTCTAGGGCTTCCTATCGATTTGGGATCCAATCTCTTGCAAATCCCAATCAGTATGAATCCCTAGCTGTTCGTATTAAATCAATCCCAAACTAACCCTAATCAATTCTAGCAAGAATTTCACCAATTCATCACAAATTATAAATAGGGTTCGTAGGATTCATCCCTATGCCCTAAGACGATAAAACTACTCACAATTCATAGTGCAAATCATTAGAAATTCAATAGAAATATCAATTGAAATCATTGCAATAGACAATATATTAATAAAAAATGAGATTTTTGATAGAAAGAGAGACAAACCAATGAAGCTTCAATAGCATCCAACAAAATAGAACTTTTATCTCCCTCCAAAGAACCAAATCTAATCTCCTAAAAAGTATTCTAAAAAGGCTGCCAAAACTATCAAAAAGCTCTCCTAAACTAGGTTAAAAACTGGGGTTAAATACCCCGCAAAATCGCCCAAAAAACTGTGACAAAATTGCCCCTGCGCAGCTTGAAAATCGCACTTTACGCTTCAGGCAGCGCGGCTCACTCGGCCGAGTGACAAATGTCACTCGGCCGAGTGACGGACCCTGACTGATTCCAGTAAGTCTGGACTTTTGGGGGTCGTCTCCTCGGGAGTCACTTGGCCGAGTGACTTTCTTCACTCGGCCGATGGGATTTCTTCACTCGGCCGAGTCAGAACTCGGGGCTGACTGACGGATTACAGTAACTTGGGAATTTTGGTTACCGTCATCTTGATGCCACTCGGGCGAGTGGTGTCTCCGTGCTCAGCCGAGTGGTCTGGCGATGCTCGGCCGAGTGCACGCTGATACTCAATCTGTTGCATGTCCGATCTGGCCGGCCGAGCGGGCTGTCGATGCTCGGCCGAGTGACTCCTTCACTCGGCCGAGTGGCATGCTGAAAATGTCCAATCTTCGTATTTTTGCTTCCTCGTCGCTCCTACGACGTTCTTTATTCTTCCACTCCTCTCCAATCGCAGAATTCCCCTCAAAAGAGTCACGGGTGACACTCCGGAGTGGGTGCATCTCAGAATCACTCCAAATCGCTCCAAATCTCCTGAAATACGACAAAAACAAGAAATTGTGAAAAGCATCGCAATATTGTCGAATAATCGTGAAAAACGCGATATGGGCAATCTAAATGGCATGCAAACAAGCAGAAAAAAGGTGTAAAATATGGAGTGATCAGATCCCTTCATATACTTAGTGGCCGCTCAAACCTAACCCTACCCCAGATTTGTGCTGGAACACGAGCCAGCCTAGTCGACTCACACGACATCACGAAGTCACGATTTCACCTTTGAGGTGCACGATTTCACGATGTCTCTCATTAGTCAAACATTCCAAAAATGACCAAGCAAGATATGTACCAATTTAACAATGTCAATATTTCTTTTTGTACGATATTTACAATAATTAAAAAGAACGTTGAACAATATTGACATTAATTAAAAGGAATGTTGAACAGTTTGATTTAATGAACATGCTACAGGTAATGATTTTCTTTGCAAATGTTTAAAACTAAAGCATATCAAGTTATATGTCGATGTGTCACATTTTAAGTCTAGAACATCATGGTATTATTTTTCATGCGTCATTTCACATGCAAATTTTGAGTTATACATGTTTAAATGAAAATGACTATAAAGGCATCCAACTTCAATAATTCACAATAATTTGTACACTTGCCTATTTTCAGCGTTCTTGGTGTCGTTGGGTTTGTCTCGACGAGCACTATGCTACGGTGAGATCAGTTCTTTGGTTTGATTAGATGTAGAATCGGGTTAGATTCTTTTCAACATATCGAAACATTAAACAACCCCGACGACGTCTAATAATCTGTTTTTATTAATTTCTCTAATCTAGGGTGTGGGTTATAGCATGTTAAGAGATAGATCTACTAACCATTGTCGCAGCTGTGTAACGGAACGCAGCGAGGGGCAGCGACGACGCGGTGAGGGGTAGCGACAGATCTGAACGGCGTATACGGCGTCCATGGGCTAAATACTCGCCGTGGCGACGAGGGAATCTGCAGGCGGGCTGAGGGGTGGCAGATCTGGCCGAGGAGGGTTACAACGACCAGAGAAGAGGGCAGCGGGGGTCTTGGTGGCCGGAGAAAGGCATGGCAGCCGCTGTAGGTTGTTGCGACAGTTCAGGGGGCTATCAGTGCTGGTTTTGGTCGGAGGAGGGTCTGCAGTGAGGTTGGCAGCCTGTGGTGGTCGACAGTAGGGCCTGGGCACGGTTGTGCATGAGCTTGAAGGGAGGGGGAGATCTGGGCGTGGGGATCTCGGCGGAGAAGGAGGCCGCAAGTTGGGTTCTACATGGAGGATCAAGGGAGGTCATGCGCGGCTAGGTAGGAGGGCGAGGGGGAGAAGCTGGCCGCCGTGCTGTGGGTTTGTGCGACAGTGAGGAGGGAGGCCGACGCTTGGAGATGGGCAGCGGGTGCGGGTCTGGGGCTGGGTGAGAGAGAAGAGATGGGAAAACCCTTGAGGGTGGCGGCTGGTGTAGAGGGTGAGAGGGAGTAGGGTTTAGGGGAGGAGGGTTTAGGGGAGGAGGCTGCTACGTTGATATAGCCTGGGAAAAACTGGGAATGAAGTCTAGGGCTTAGGGTTTATTATAGGAGGGCCATAGGGTTTAGTTGTTGGGGCTTGGAGTATGAATGCTGAGTTTCTCATGTGAGCTAGTGTCCTAGGTTTGATGTTGAGTTTGAAATGTAGGGGTGCTGGTCTCAAAGTACAAGTTATGTTCTTTAGGCTTGGTTTATATATTGGCTTGGGATATATATATATATATATATATATATATATATATATATATATATATATATATATATATATATATATATATATATATATATATATATATATAGAGGAGGGATCAAATGACCCCCAAAAATAACCCCCTAAAATGACCCCCTATCAAAAATCTTATACCCCCCATTTTTTCGGAAGATCCGAACCGTTCATCTTGATCTCCACCCTCTAAATACCTTACCCACCAATTTTCAACCCGATCCCATGTGTTTTAGAAGGGGTAAAACACATGGGATCGGGTTGAAAATTGGTGGGTAAGGTATTTAGAGGGTGGAGATCAAAATGAACGGTTCGGATCTTCCGAAAAAATGGGGGCATAGGATTTTTGATAGAGGGTCATTTTAGGGGGTTATTTTTGGGGGTCATTTGATCCCTCCTCATATATATATATATATATATATATATATATATATATATATATATATATATATATATATATATATATATATATATGGGATTAATGGGTATCATACGCCATATGAGACATTGCCTCATATTTCCTCTCACATAAAGCAATCAAGTACAAGCCCACATGAGCTTGTACTTGGTTGTACTTAGTTGCTTTATGTGAGAGGGAATATGAGGCAAGGTCTCATATGGCGTATGATAGCCATTAATCCCATATATATATATATATATATATATATATATATATATATATATATATATATATATATATATATATATATATATATATATATATATATATATATTCTATAAAACATGAAGAATTTGAATGTTGTCCTACTAGGACAAACCTTTGTCCTAAGTGGACAACTTTGTCCTAGGTGGACAAATGACAAAATTTGGGATGTGTTTGTTTTTGGGGGAAAACTTTAATTTGGGGGGAAACTTGAAATTTAAATTTGGGGGGAAACTTGAAATTCAAAATTTGGGGGGAAACTTGAAATTCAAAATTTGGGGGGAAACTTAAAATTTGGGGAACTTGAAATTTGTTTGGGTGGGAACTCAACCATTAAATAAACCGTGCCCTATGGGCACGGGGGGTAACGACTAGTATATATATATATATAGTGAAAAATGGAGAAGAGCTGACAGCGCTGGAAATTTTTCCAGCGCTGTCCGCATTTTGGTCGATCTAAAAGTATTTTTTTTGAAATTTTTTTTGCAGTATTTAGATATACGTGTTAGGAAGCTCCCCACAAAATTTCAGCTCGATCCGACACCGTTTGAGCCTCCGTTCATCGATTTCAAAAACGTTACGCAAAACTGTGGACAGATTTGCGTAACATTTTTGAAATCGATGAACGGAGGCTCAAACGGTGTCGGATCGAGCTGAAATTTTGTGGGGAGCTTCCTAACACGTATATCTAACTACTGCAAAAAAAAATTTCAAAAATTTTTTTTTATCTCGCCCAAAATGCGGACAGCGCTGGAAAAATTTCCAGCGCTGTCAGCATTGGCCCATTAACCTCATATATATATATATATATATATATATATATATATATATGGTTGGGTTTATAATTCTAGGGGTATTGTGTGTGAATGATTAGCCATGTGTTTCCAAAAGCCAGCAACAAAAATACTAGAAAGCCAAGGAAATGTTGCGGCTAATAGTAATGAGATAGGGTTTACTAATTTAGGAAAGTGTTTGAAATTTCCTATTAATAAAATTGATTTTTTTAATAGGGTTAATTAGGGGGAAATTAAAGCTAAAGTAAATACGGGAAGTTTTGAAAATGAAAACGATAATTTGGGAGAGTAAATCAAGGGATTTAATGTAGAATAATATCAAATTAGTTATAGGTTTTAATAGGATTTAATTAGGAAGGTTTTCAAATGTATTTGAATTTAAAAAAACTTGAATTTGAAAATTTAGAATAATTATTTAATGAAATGTATCATAATAGGTTTTTTAAAAAATAATTATAGTTATTACGCATTAAGGTTCGTAGCTGATATGGGTACGCGGTATTATTACGCCTAACGACAAATACGTAACATGAATACACAATAATTACGGATACGAAAAAGACGCACGACAAGAGAGAATACGAAAAAGCATATCATTAAAAACTGGTTGTTACATCCTACCCACCTTAAGAACAATTCCGTCTTCGGAATCTTATCGGCTAGGGCACCGGAAAATACATAAGGGTAACGCTCGCATATCCTCTTCTAATGTATACACACCATAAATAACCATCATGCCATATCCAAATAGTACTTTCTAATACTAATATCAATACTAATAGTAATACCACTGATAGTACTAATCAACGTCCATGATAATAATAGTAACAATACACATACACACATATCAATAATTACATATCAATATTAATATAACACTTTTAATATAATATCATCCCACAAATACAATCCAAAACAATACTATATTTGGACGAATAGTAACACTTTATTACACACCCACATCAATTTACTAGCTGCAAGTGTGCCATCACCTTGTACACTCACATTATTACTAATACACAATGCATTACCATAGATTTTATACACTCACAATTTATAATGATATAGTACCACATGTCACATAAACATACTACTAATACATAACTACAATCATTCTTAGTCAATTAACACTTCAATCGTACAATCACTTTTACATACGGCATAATATCATATACACCATATAATACATATCACTACACGTGTATACATGCACGTAATACATTTAGATAAGCCCTACTCCTATATATATAGCACTAGTGTCATCATAATCTACCCATCTTAAGATTAAGTCTGTCCTCAGACTTCCTTGAATATGACCGACATATGGGTGAGCAGACTTAGACAGTAAGGTCATTCTATCACAGTCATACATACATTATAATGAGATAATGTACATCCCTATGCATACACTTACTCATATATCATACTATCACACACTTTCTTATACATACATTTATTTTACATACATATACATACTTACACTATTACCTGCCTATCTCGTATCTACACAAGACATATACATACATACTATATGTACACACAAGTATACACAACCATGGTAATTTACATAGAGCTAGTATAGATACACCCATACATACATAGTCACAAACATACAACTATGTATACCTCTTGGTATACACTTGCATATACATCATCCCGTAGGGGGTAATACAATATTACAAAACACACACATTCATACAATATGTATAGATACTTATAACTAAGCACATACCTACCCGCACACGAGCTCAGGCCTATACGCACTAATATATAGATCATACAATTGATCTGTACATTCAATTACAAGTACACCTAATATCATTATACCTAACATACACATCACTTTCTGGCATACAATTACAAGCATTGACAAGTACATCTAAGGTATATACATCTAGTAGATATTCAAACATCAATTTTAATACTTACGGATATCCCCATAGTAATATAGTTATACACCCATACGTACCAGTACGACGCTTACCACTATATGTATAACTATATAAATCACGCATAATATCAGAATCCATGTTGTATATTTGAAGCAGTGGACCCCCTTGCTTCTCTCATGGTACAACCCTCTTCCCGCTGAGCCACCTTTCTCCTCGGTCCACAGAGACAAAATGTAGGACTAGTGCCAACAGTTCATCACGGAAGAAGGGACTCACCGAACCGGGCATATTCAACATAATGACAACCATAATATACTAATAAACTAAGGGTATGCTCGCTCATATATGTGTGGGACACAGAGATCCACACACATGGGTCCTATCTATCTATACACTATGAACATCACAATAATGCTGATGGATCTACTATTTTTATACTATAAGTTTGGTTCTGCATCATACTCAACTCCTCCTGAGTAGGAATATATCTCAAACTTGGTCAGTGGGAAATGTATCCTAATCTTCGGGGCAAGGACGATGACAGCTAGCGCCAAGTCGGGAGTCGGATAATCCTTCTCGTGAATCTTCAATTGACGAGAAACGTATACGATCACGCAACCGTACTGGTACCTGACATATACAAGCATTTGCCTGATGCATCGCAAAGGTCTCGAGTCCTCCAGTCCTATCCGGTATAGCCAGGACTGGTGCAGACGTCAACCTCTCTTTCAATCATCTCAGAAGCCTGCTCGTGAGAGTCTGACCAAATAAACTTGACTTACTTTCTCGTCAATTGAGTCATGGGCTTGACTGATTCGGGTTCAATATTATATATTTAACCTCCCATTTAGCCCTATTTTGTGCTCAAGTGATGCTACATTATCCTCTAATTCATACGTATTTTGTACACAATTATTTATTAGAGAAAACACATTATTTGAGCACAAAACATTTATTAACAAAGTATTTTTGCACTTCTTATATTTTTCCTAGCTTGGTCTCGATCTCACGATTTCAACGACTATTTATTTGTATTTTTCTGAGATCTGTGCTAATTACTGTGTATTTTTGAATGCAGAATACAATTTAAATGGGAGAAATAGGCTCAAAATACCAGAAATACGGTCGCCGCCCAATCAGGGCTTGACACGTGGCGGAGATCCATCGCTTCCCGTGTGATCGAACGGCTCGCGACCATTGATGCGCGGAAATTTTCAGCCGTCGGATATCAATCCAACGGCTCACAAGCAAGCGGAGCAAAGCAAGCGCAGGCAAATTCGTGGGCTACGTGGCGACATCACGCTCGTCCGATCGTGATCGGATGGACGACAAAGAACTCAGCGAAGCACTCGAAGAGCGCAGCGGAACGGGCATCCGCGTGCCACGCGTCGCGATCCTATGCCATTGCCGCTGAAATGAAGGGTCGAGATCGACTCCTGTTTAAATTTGCATTCGAAAGCAGAGTTCAAACGAAGCGGCGACGTGGCCATCTTGCCGCCACACGATCGTTATCGGACGGTCCGCAGCATTACGAAGAAGCGGCGACGTGGCCTAATCTGTACCGTCAATTTGAGATCCTACGGCTGCGAGCGGATTCGAGCTGAACTCGGAAACGAAGCGGGCGCGGACCCGCTTAATGCCACGTGTCTCCACCGCAATGAATCCCGACGAGATGAACGGCTCACATTTGCTCCGATGATTCTAAATGGGTGCGGGCGCAAACTTGAAGCAGGTTTTGACCCGTTAACCCTATTCAACCCGCAATCTCTCTATTTAAGGTATTTTTAGGGGTTTTGAGCGTATTCAAGCAGATTTTGGCATATTTTGAGCGTATTGGAGGCTCTAGGAGCCGTATTTCGCCACCACAAAATTCTGTAAAATTCCAAAGGCTATTTTCTTATTTCCAGAGAGTTTTGGTGTCTTTTCAAGGATATTTGGTGATAAATTTCTTAACTCAAACCCCGTATTTGGTGCTTTTCTATAGTATTTTGCTATTAGATTGATATATTCTTCTATGAAACTTGTTTATTCTTGCACCATGAGTAGCTAAATTGCTATTGTGCATGGTATGGTGTAGTTAGGGGATATGATGCGTATTTATTTGGTTGTATTCCTTGTGCTAAATTGTTAAACGTCGTTAAAGTTGTAATCTTTGTTCGTAAATCGTCTTTTTCATCTTCCAAAAGAAGTGATTGAGTTGATGATCGCCCCAAAAGGGTGAGTTTTGATCTCCCCAAAAGTGAGTTTTATATCGTAGTTTTGATCTCTCCAAAAGAGAGTTTCATATCGTATTATTATTTATTACTTTAGCGACGATCTTATTGAATATAGTGCTTGAACCCCCAAAAGGGTATCTTCCGATGAATTGCTCCCAAAAGGAGAATTCATTGAGTTATATTGGATATTTTCCGGTGAATTGCTCTCAAAAAGAGAATTCATTGTGTTATTTTCATCAACCAAATTAATACGAATCATTGATCCTAACGAACCCATACAATGTGCAGACTTTTTATAGATATTTTCTTACACGACTTTTCTTTGTTTATATCGTTCACCACCATTCACATCACCATCACCGTCATCATTATTAAAGTGGTTAGTTTCTTTTCGTAGGCTTTCTATTTGATTTGAGCTGTGATTGCAACAGATTTCCTCCTGAGGATTCGACATCTGGACTCCCAGATTATATTACTTGTACGGACTCTTGCGCTTGAGAGAAGCACCTACTCAGAGGCCACCAAGTTTTTGGCGCAGTTGCCGGGGAGGAATGGTTTGTGACCACAGTTTATTTCATTCAGAGGACTTTCGGTGAGATCTTTCCACTTTACTGTATATAAATTTTTGTTTAATTTTTTGTACATAAACTTTTGTTTTTTTAAAATGGATTATATGAATTTCTATTGCACGAACAATCTGTATGATGCACGGTATGCTAATGCACACAAACGTAGGATGGAAAAGCTCAAG
Source organism: Scilla litardierei (assembly GCA_030789695.1). Classification (NCBI taxonomy): domain Eukaryota; kingdom Viridiplantae; phylum Streptophyta; class Magnoliopsida; order Asparagales; family Asparagaceae; genus Scilla; species Scilla litardierei. The sequence goes on from CM061141.1 coordinate 69,474,539, forward strand.
ATTGTAAATTTTAATCAAACTGATTGTGAAACTTTCTTTCAGGCCTGGAGGAGGTTCACAAACATAGTATCGAGCTATCTGCAGCATGGGTACACAAATGAAGAGCTTATGGTGTCCTTCCTAGATGGACTACGACCACAGCTGCAGGAATTATTGGGAGACATGACGCCGACAGAGGCGTGGGAATACATGGAGCCTCTGCAAGAAAATGAAGAAACCATGGAAGAGACTTCAGAGAGCGATTCAACGGAGCCTTCGTGCCTCGATCAAGAAGAGCAAAGCGTAGACGTACCTTTGGAATACTTGAAAGAGGAAGTTCACTCGATTATTCAGACACAGGAGGCTACATCCCATCAATTCCAAGAGAATTTCCTTGCTCGGAGTCGGCAGATTCAGAAATCCATTGAAGATCTTAATTTGATTGCCGCCTGCTTAGAAGAAAATAATTCTTTTGATATTCAACTTAAAGAATCTAATACGAGTTTATCTTCTATTGCAGGTATATCGAGCGAGCCATGTCACGTTGAGGGCAAAAATAATATCCACATGGCAGAAAGTGTGTGCAAAAGAGAGGACGAGCTAGCAATTTTGGATGAACGAGAGGAGGAGACAACTAGGGACAAGGGTTTTGAGATTATCGTCATGAAGTCAGAACCATGCCCTCCTCCAGTTTTGTCCCAAAATCATTTACTCCTCTCTCCATTGATCGAGCATCATTCTGAGAGTAGTGCATATCTTTCAGGGAGTAGTCATCAATATACTTTAATTTATTTCACCCATTTTGATGATTACATTTGGAATAGTTTTGTTGAAAAGAATCTTAAACTAATTTAGACTGACATGACTCATCTCTTGCAGGAAACTGGTAAACAGCTTATAGAGATGCTTGGGGTTGTGTTGCTGGAGTCCAATTCAGATTCTGAAGGAAAAATAATCGCCGAGGATCACAAGGAGCAAATTGAACAACTTCCTCCACAATTAAAGATTCGGAATCCGCCATTTGATCACGGTGTGTTCTTTCCAGTAGTGTAGTTTTCAAATGCTTTCTAGGTTGCTTGCTTGAATAAACTCGTACCCCTTTCGACATTGAGGACAATGTCCATCTTTAGTTGGGGGGTGTATATGAGACCTTATGATTTTTTTTGAGAAGAATAAATCACCAAATCTCATCATTTTAAAACTCTTCATATGCCTCAAATACGGATGATTACGCATTGATTGAGTTCTAAGATTTGTTTGTGGCTTGTGTTAATTATTTTTCCTTCATGGAATTACCGTTAATATACTATTCATAAAAACTTTTAATTTCCATGATTAATATCTCGAAATAGTTTGAATTTATTTCATGCATGCTAATGTGATGAAAAAGCTTAAGTATACACGATTTATTAGAAAAGTCTTCGAGTTGAAGTGGAATTTGGCCACTGTTATTAATGTTTATATTCATATCGATGGGTATTGAGTTGCTTACGAAAGAAAAGAAAAGAAAAAAAAATTTTGAATGAAAAAAAAATGAATGAATAAGTATGTCACTAATAAATAACTTGGTTGCCTCGAGTAGTACAGTCCGAGGGGTCCTTCTTGGCCCAATGCCCTATTATCGTCTGATTTGGGAGCCATTGATCGGAACCTCACTCAGTTGATGGAGCGATCCAAGTTATACTTTATTCTGCGAATGTTGCTTGATGCGCGTTACGCAGAACTAATAAAAGAAAAGAATGGTGAATATACTAAGCAACGTCAATACCCATGATTTGAATGATAGTTTTAAGATGCCAATCCCTTGGGAACAAGAAAACTAGAGAAAAACGACGTGTTATACTTTCGCTTGCGCAAAACGATGCTTGCATGTTATTTATTCAAATTAAATTAGAGAAAATATCATGTGATTGATTTTGTTCATGGATGATGTATATTGATAGTCTAGATCATGTTGGAAAGCGTACTATTGAGCCATGCCATAAGCAATTGATGGAATTTATCGTTGTATTAATCATCCGTATTAATCGCTCTTTTTGCTAGAGACTAGCAAATCGCTAGTTGGGGGGTGTGATTCGGGTTCAATATTACATATTTAACCCCCCCCATTTAGCCCTATTTTTTGCTCATGTGATGCTACATTGTTCTCTAATTCATACGTATTTTGTACACAATTATTTATTAGAGAAAACACCTTATTTGAGCACAAAACAGCAATTAACGAAGTATTTTTGCACTTCTTATATTTTTCCTAGCTTGGTCTCGATCTCACGATTCTAACGACTATTTATTTGTATGTTTCTGAGATCTGTGCTAATTACTGTGTATTTTTGAATACAGAATACAATTTAAATGGTAGAAATACTCTCAAAATACAAGAAATACGGTCGCCGCCCAATCAGGGCTTGACACGTGGTGGAGATCCATCGCTTCCCGCGTGATCGAACGGCTCGCGACCATTGATGCGCGGAAATTTTCAGCCGTCGGATATCAATCCAACGGCTCACAAGCAAGCGGATCAAAGCAAGCACAGGCAAATTCGTGGGCTACGTGGCGACATCACGCTCGTCCGATCGCGATCGGATGGACGACGAAGAACTCAGCGAAGCACTCGAAGAGCGCAGCGGAACAGGCATCCGCGTGCCACGCGTCGCGATCCTATGCCATTGTCGCTGAAATGAAGGGCCGAGATCGACTCCTGTTTAAATTCGCATTCGAAAGCAGAGTTCAAACGAAGCAGCGACGTGGCCATCTTGCCGCCACACGATCGTTATCGGACGGTCCGCAGCATTACGAAGAAGCGACGACGTGGCCTAATCTGTACCGTCAATTTGAGATCCTACGGCTGCGAGCGGATTCGAGTTGAACTCGGAAACGAAGCGGGCGCGGACCCGCTTAATGCCACGTGTCTCCACCGCAATGAATCCCGACGAGATGAACGGCTCACATTTGCTCCGATGATTCTAAATGGGTGCGGGCGCAAACTTGAAGCGGGTTTTGACCCGTTAACCCTATTCAATCCGCAATCTCTCTATTTAAGGTATTTTTAGGGGGTTTTGAGTGTATTCAAGCAGATTTTGGCGTATTTTGAGCGTATTGGAGGCTCTAGGAGCCGTATTTCGCCACCACAAAATTCTGTAAAATTCCAGAGGCTATTTTCTTATTTCCAGAGAGTTTTGGTGTCTTTTCAAGGATATTTGGTGATAAATTTCTTAACTCAAACCCCGTATTTGGTGCTTTTCTATAGTATTTTGCTATTAGATTGATGTATTCTTCTATGAAACTTGTTTATTCTTGCACCATGAGTAGCTAAATTGCTATTGTGCATGGTATGACATAGTTAGGGGATATGATGCATGTTTATTTGGTTGTATTCCTTGTGCTAAATCGTTAAATGTCGTTAAAGTTGTAATCTTTGTTCGTAAATCGTCTTTTTCATCTTCCAAAAGAAGTGATTAAGTTGATGATCGCCCCAAAAGGGTGAGTCTTGATCTCCCCAAAAGGGAGTTTCATATCGTAGTTTTGATCTCTCCAAAAGAGAGTTTCATATCGTATTATAACTTTAGCGACGATCTTATTGAATATAGTGCTTGAACCCCCAAAAGGGTATCTTCCGATGAATTGATCCCAAAAGGAGAATTCATTGAGTTATATTGGATATTTTCCGGTGAATTGCTCTCAAAAAGAGAATTCATTGTGTTATATTCATCAACCAAATTAATACGAATCATTGATCCTAACGAACCCGTACCATGTGCAGACTTTTTATAGATATTTTCTTACACGACTTTTCTTTGTTTATATCGTTCACCACCGTTCACATCACCATCACCGTCATCATTATTAAAGTGGTTAGTTTCTTTTCGTAGGCTTTCTATTTGATTTGAGCTGTGGTTGCAACAGATTTCCTCCTGAGGATTCTACATCTGGACTCCCAGATTATATTACTTGTACAGACTCTTGCGCTTGAGAGAAGCACCTACTCGGAGCCCACCATCGACTACCCTCGAGAATTCCTCGATCAATCGACGGTGATAACTTGTCAATCCTGGGAACTCTTGATGTCCGATGTTGACCAATAGGGGTAGGCCAGTTACTGACCGAATGCAGCCTTCTCTGGATCGACAGGGATACAGTCGCCCGACACCATGTATCCAAGGAATGTGATACGGCCTCGTCAGAGTTTGCACTAGCTGTACTTGGCATACTAATGACGACGACGAAGGGTCTCTACGATGCTCCTCCTCACTTTTTGAATAGACTTAATATATATCTACGAATATCATTACGAATTTACTCAGAAACTTGCAGAATATGATACTCATGGATTCATGGATACTGCAGGGTCGTTGGTCACACCAATCGGTACGACAACGAACTCACAGTGTCCATACTTCGGTCCAAAAAGCCGTCTTGTAGAAGTCTTCATTCTTGCCTTTCACTTGGTGATATCGACTCCTGAGATCCAATTTCATGAAACTCGTGATCCACCAAGTTGGTCGAAGGCATCATCGATGCGAGGCAATGGTTACTTATTCCCCACAGTGACCTTGTCCGGATCCCGATAATCCACGCACATTCTTCTCGATCCATCCTTCTTCTTGACCAATAGAACAGGTGCACCCCAAGGAAGATACACTGGGATGGATGAATCCTTCCTGCAGCAGGCCGTCCATCTGCTTCCATGGCTCTTTAGGTTCCGTGGGAGCTATACATTAAGGCGCCGTCGAGATCGGGCGAGTATTCAACACAAGGTCGATCGCTGATTTCCAGCGCTCGATCAGGAAGCAATCTAGAAATATTCACCGGAAATACGTCTTCGAAGTCTCACTACAGCAGGCTTCTCTGGTTCGACTTGCACGGATGCGACGATTACTACGTTCTGATGGGCCCGAAATTTGATAGGTCTGAGTGAATGACTAAAATAAAACTCCAAAATCTAATATGGTCAGGGCTGGGTGAGAAACCACTAAGGTAATTCCTACGATGATAATACTAAACCTTAGTAAGGGTGTCTAACTAACAAGCATGGTTGTCTAAAACTTCTTATAATCTTGGTCGATGGGTCTCCCTATCGTGCTGAGACAAGGGACTCGGGTAAATTTTGTGTACGAGATAATTCTAGATAGTATTTTTATTGTTCTGAAGTTTGCAAAGGCACGACCTGCATGAGCCACCACTAAAACTTGTAACGCCACGCTTCCTAAAAGACACCAGAAGCGAGAACATTACGAGGTTCGTATGAACTGGAGCGGTGAAGCTCGAGTTCAATAAGCGCTGTGATAACAACAACAAGGCAGGTCCTTGCATGCATTTCAGAACAATAAGAAACATTCATAAAATTAAAGCCACATCCAGAAGAAAAGTCCATACACGAAACAAAACGAAGAGCCACGGCTGGGCCAAAGTAACTACAAAGGAAATGTACGCTAAGCAACGTACGGAAAGTAAAACTAAAGGAAGGCGGCAACGAGGTAGGTCTCTAATCTTCTGCAGGGAGAGACTCGGCGTCAACGACGAACTCCTGGCTCTCTAAGTCAGGCGTCTATAAAGGATCCTCCTGCTACTCTAGCTTGGGATCTAACATACATACAAAAACATGAATGTATGTCAGTAAGGGTCTGCAAGCAAAGGTCAAGAACCCAAGGCACGGTGTACAAAGTACAATTGAATTATGAAGCATTAATAGTTTTATACGAGATGTCAACAACAAGTTTTAAGCATGGCAATCTTAAACGAGGTAAAGTAAAGCTTTTCTAACATGACAGTTCTAAGCAGTTTAAGAAGTAAAGTAATGATTATGGCATTTTAAGATTTATTAACATGGCAATTTTAACTGAGACAACAATAGTAAATACAAGTTCCGTGTCAGTGTTTTCGATCTCTCATAGGGTTCATGCATTTACGTCATGATGAGTGGATCGTTCTCCTCACGGGGGTACTACCGTGATTGACGCTACCCCACCGCATGCGGGTTGAGGCGCACGATTTCACGATGTCTCTCATTAGTCAAACATTCCAAAAATGACCAAGCAAGATATGAACCAATTTAACAATGTCAATTTTTTTTTTCATACGATATTTACAATAATTAAAAAGAACGCTGAACAATATTGACAATAATTAAAAGGAATGTTGAACAGTTTGATTTAATGAACATGCTACAGGTAATAATTTTCTTTGCAAATGTTTAAAACTAAAGCTTATCAAGTTATATGTCGATGTGTCACATTTTAAGTCTAGAATATCATGGTATTATTTTTCATGCGTCATTTCACGTGCAGATTTCGAGTTATATAGATTTAAATGAAAATGACTATAAAGGCATCCAACTTCAATAATTCACAATAATTTGTACACCTACCTGTTTTCAGCGTTCTTGATGTCGTTGGGTTCGTCTCGACGAGCATTACGTTACGGTGAGATCGGTTCTCTGGTTTGATTAGACATACAATCGGGTTTGATTCTTTTCAATATATTGAAACATTAAACAACCCCTACGCCGTCTAATAATCCGTTTTTATTAAGTTCTCTAACCTAGGGTGTGGGTTATAGCATGTTAAGGGATAGATCTAGTAACCGTTGTCGTAGCGACGTAACAGAACGCGGCGAGGGCAGCGACGGCGCGGTGAGGGGCAGCGACAGATCTGAACGGCGTCTACGACGTCTATGGGCTGAATACTCGTCGCGGCGACGAGGGAATCTGTAGGCGGGTTGAGGGGTGGCAGATCTGGCCGAGGAGGGTTGCAGCGCCTGAAGAAGAGGGCAGCGGGGGTCTTGGTGGCCGGAGAAAGGCATGGCGGCCGCTGGAGGTTGTTGCGACAATTCAAGGGGCTGTCGGCGCTGGTTTTGGTCAGAGGAGGGTCTGCAGCGAGGTTGGCAGCCTAAGGTGGTCGACAGTAGGGCATGGGCACTGTTGTGCATGAGCTTGAAGGGGGAGATCTGGGCGTGGAGATCTCGGCGGAGAAGGAGGCCGCGAGTTGTGATCTACGTAGAGGAGCAAGGGAGGTCGCACACGGCTAGGTAGGAGGGTGAGGGGGAGAAGCTGGCCACTGGGCTGTGGGTTTATGCAGCAGTGAGGAGGGAGGTCGGTGCTTGGAGAGGGGCGACGGGCGCGGGTCTGGGGCTGGGTGAAAGAGAGAGAAGAGATGGGAAAACCCTTGAGGGTGGCGGCTGGTGTAGAGGGTGAGAGGGAGTAGGGTTTAGGGGAGGAGGCTGCTGCGTTGATATAGCCTGGGAAAAACTGGGAATTAAGTCTAGGGCTTAGGGTTTATTATAGGAGGGCCCTAGGGTTTAGTTGTTGGGGCTTGGAGTATAAAGGCTGAGTTTCTCACGTGAGCTAGTGACCTAGGTTTGATGTTGGGTTTGAAATATAGGGGTGCTAATCTCAAAGTACAAGCTAGGTTCTTTAGGCTTGGTTTATATATTGGCTTGGAATTAATATATATATGGTTGGGTTTATAATTCTAAGGGTATTGTGTGTGAGTGATTAGCCATGTGTTTCCAAAAGCCAGCAACAAAAATAATAGAAAGCCAAGGAAATGTTGCGGCTAGTAGTAAGGATATAGGGTTTATTAAGTTAGGAAAGTGTTTGAAATTTCCTATTAATAAAATTGATTTGTTTTTAATAGGGTTAGTTAGAGGGAAATTAAAGCTAAAGTAAATAAGGGAAGTTTTGAAAATTAAAACGATAATTTGGGAGAGTAAATCAAGTGATTTAATGTAGAATAATATCAAATTAGTTATAGGTTTTAATAGGATTTAATTAGGAAGGTTTTCAAAAATATTTGAATTTAAAATACTTGAATTTGAAAATTTAGAATAATTATTTAATGAAATGTATCATAATAGACTTTTAAAAAAATAATTATAGTTATTATGCATTAAGGTTCGTAGCTGATACGGGTACGCGGAATAATTACGCCTAATGACAAATACATAATACGAATACGCAATAATTACGGATACGGAAAAGACGTATGACAAGAGAGAATAAGAAAAACCATATCATTAAAAACTGGTCGTTGCAGCTTTTTTCCATTTTTATTTTGTTTATGTTAGGGCAAATTTATTGGCGAAAGTTTCCCTCTGTTCACCTTTGATATGTAGTAGGGTCAAAATGACATGTTTTCGGTGGGTTATAGTCCACCTAAATCGATGAATTTCCGACGTCGCATAGACCTCTATGTGCGGACTGTGGTATATTCAATTATTCTCGTTTTTTTATTAAATTGTATGTGGTCTTTTCCATTAAATCGCTCGCATTATTACAATTAAACGTTCATTACACTATTGATCTTAGTTTCCTCCCTTTTTTATTTTGTTTATGTTTGGACAAATTTATTGGTAAAAGTTTCTCTCTATTCACCATTGATATATATTAGGGTCAAACTGACAAGTTTTTGGTGGGTTATAATGTTAGTTCTTGGGTTCAAGACTAACGTTGTTTTGATGATGATCAATACATTATGTTAGTGTGCAAATCAATTTTATGTTTTAGTTTTAGTTTATCTTAATGATTATATGTTGATGAGACAAAGCATAATGCTTGGAGGATATTACAATGGGTATTTTAAAGACCTCCAAGGGTGATGGAGTGCTCAAGCTTGGATGAAGTCATGAAGATCATCTAATGAAGCCAAAGCTTGGAGCATGACGATGGATAGACATTTAGAGAAGCAATGACAAAGCTTGGAGCTTGATGAAGGGAAGCTCATCAAGGGGTGCCAAAGTTTGGAGATGATTGGAAGAATCAAGGTATCATGAGCTTGAAGACTTAGACTCTAGGAGATGCAATATGTAATCCATGTAATTTCTATTACTTGCATTTCTCTTTTTGAGTCTTGGATTATTGTAATGCCTTGATAGATGGTCATACTCTCATGCATATACATTTAACCATCATAGTGAGCCTTAGGATTATCATAGAATCCAACCCAATAGGTTCGTCTTGACCAAAGACTCAATTGGAGTCTCTGGCTTTCCATCAGTCACTTGATGAAGGTTTTACAGTTGACTGGGTGATTCCAGTCGCCTGTCGAGCCTTTTACAGTCAACTGTAGTGCACTGCTCAAGTCAACATGTTTATTGATTCTTCATGAGCTTTTCGCCTCAGTCGACTGATGTTCAATTTACAGTCGCCTGTGTTTCTACAGTCACCCGTGAATTGCTCAACAGTCGTCTGTGCGCAACTTGCATTTTCTGGGCTTCATCCAAATTTACAAGACAGTCGACTGATGAAGTATTTACAGTCGTCTGTATATTTACAGTCGCCTGTGAAATGGTCAACAGTCATCTGAAAAGTGTAAGTACGAAAGTTGCATCTCTCTCTGTTTTATTTCTGTCCCTGCAGCAGTCGCCTGATGAAGGATATATAGTCGACTGTCTGTTATACATTCTCCTATGTAGTCTTCTACAGTCGACTGTCCTGGCTCAGATTATAGCCGTTGGGATTTTTCTAGCCGTTGAACAGTCGACTGTCATTTGTTCATTAGTCGACTGTCTGTGCTGTAAACTGCCAAAATTTAGCAGTTGTAGATTTCTTCCCTTTGGGTTTTTGGCTGGTTTAATGAGCTCTTATTGGCTTCATATATATAGGAGATGGCTTAGTTCATTTAGAACGCTTGGTATATATTGAATATCTTTGAGAATCAATAGCCACTCCTAATCTCTCACATTCCCTCATTAGAGCTTCAATCTTATGCTATAGCATCTAAGCTCTAGGGAATTTCTCCAAGGGATTTCAATCTCATTCCTTTTCTTGGAGAACATCTTTCTTCTCTTCATTTCATACACTCAAGTGAGAAGTGTTAGGATTCATTCCTAGAAGAGAGAAAGATCATCAAGTGCAATCAAAGCCTCATCTCAAGCACTTGAGTTTCACTTGCATGTCTTCTTCTTCACATTGGTAAGATCATATCAATGCATATGTAAGTGTTATTTCGTTTCACCTTTGTGTTACCCCTAATTCTCTTTGTGGAAATTAGTTACTCTCTTTGTGGGAGTTACTCTCTTTGTGAGAGTTTGGTTCTTTCTGTATGAGAGAACAAATCCTCTGTGTGAGGTCTCTCTGTGAGAGAGTAAGGATTTCTCTGTGTGAGAATCCAAATCCTCTGTGTGAGATATCTATGTGTGAGATTGTATTCACTTCTCTTTGTGGGAATCATACTGAATATTGGTGTGGCTGGACGTACCCAAGTTTTGGGGAATCAGGGTAAAATCATTGTGTTTGCGTTTGTTGTTGTTGAGCACTCTGTTTATTTTTCGCTTCTTATTGTGCTTTAATTTTAGTAACTTTTAATTAAGCATTTTGAGTGTCATTACACTATTCACCCCCCTCTAGTGTGTGTGTAGCCCCGCAGGGTCCATTACATATAGTCCCTGGGAATCCGCGACTTTTCAAGGTCACATAGTCCAATATGTGCATACAGCAGTATACTCAAATATTCTCCTTTTTTTCTTAAATATATGCAGTCGTTTTGTTTAAATCCCACAAACTATTGCAACTAAACTTCATTACACTGATGATATTAATTTTTTTCCATTTTTATTTTGTTTATGTTGTGGCAAATTTATTGGCAAAATTTTCCCTCAATTTATCATTGACATGTACTAGGGTCAAAATGACAGGTTTTCGGTGGGTTATCTAGTCCACGGTCCACTAAAATCTGCGACCTTTCGACGTCGCATAATTCTCTATGTGTGGATAGTGGTATAATCAAATATTCTCCTTTTTATTGATTTTACGCTATCATTTTAATTAAATAAATCATACTATAACAATTAAATGTTTACACTGTTCCTCTTAGTTTTTTTCTTTTTTTTATTTCGTTATGTTAGGGCAAATTTATGGGCAAAAGTTTCTCTCTGTTCACCTTTGATATGACGGGTGTTCGGTGGGTAATAGTCCACGGGAATACGAGACTTTTCGAGGTCCCATAGTCCTCAATGTGAGGACGGTGATATACTCAAATATTCTCCTTTTTTCTAAAATATGCAAGGTTTTTTAATTAAATCGCTCGTACTATTACAATTAAACGCTAATTACACTGTTGATCTTAGTTTTTTTTCGTTTTTATTTTATTTATGTTAGGACAAATGTATGAAAGTTTTCCTTGGTTCACTTTTGATAAGTATTAAGATCAAAATGACAGGTTTTCGGTGGGTTATAGTCCATGAAAATCCGCGACTTTTCGAGGTCTCATAGTCCTCTATGTGCAGACGGTGGTATATTCAAATATTCAGGTTTTTTCTAAAATATATGCGGTTGTTTTCATTAAATCGTGCATACTGTTACAATTAAATATTCATCGCTCATACTATTACAATTAAACGGTACACTGTTGATCTTATTTTTTTTCCTTTTTTTATTTTGTTTAGTTAGGGCAAATTTATTGGTGAAAATTTCCCTCTGTTCATCTTTGATATGTTTTAGGGTCAAAATGACGGGGTTTCGGTGGGTTCTAGGCCATGGGAATTTGCGACTTTTTGAGATCGCCTAGCCCTCTATGTGCGGCGGTGTTATACTCAAATATTCTACTTTTTTCTTAAATATATGCGGTCGTTTTTATTAAATCTCTCATACTACTACAATTAAACGTTCATTACACTATTTATAGTAGTTTTTTCCTTTTTTATTTTGTTTATATTAGGGCAAATTTATTAAGGAAAGTTTCCCTTTGTTCACCTTTGATATGTACTAGGTCTAAAGAACATGTTTTCAGTGGGTTATAGATTACGAGAATGCGTGACTTTTAGAGGTCGATAGTCCTCTATTTACGGATTGTGGTATACTCAAATATTCTCCATTTTTATTAAATATATGGGTCGTTTTCATTAAATCGCTTATACTGTTACAATTAAACATTCACTACATTATTGAAATTAGGTTTTTTAGTTTTTTTTCGTTTTTATTTTATTTATGTTAGGGCAAATTTATTGGTGAATGTATCTATCGGTTTACCTTTGATAAGTATTGGGGTCAAAATGACGGGTTTTCGGTTGGCTATAGTCCACGGAAATCCACAACTTTTCAAGGTTACAAAGTCCTCTGCGTGCACACGGTGGTATACTGAAATATTCTCTTTTTTTCTAAAATATATGAGATTATTTTCATTAAGTTTCTCATACTATTACAATTAAACGCTAATTACACATTTGATCTTCGTTGGTTTCCTTTTTTATTTTTTAATGTTTGGACAAATTTATTGTCGAAAGTTTCCCCATGTTCACCTTTGATAAGTATTAAGGTCAAAATGATGGGTTTTCGATGGGTTATAGTCCACGTGAATTAGCGACTTTTCGTGGTCGCATAATCCTCTATGTGCAGATGGTGCAAATATTCTCATTTTTTTCTTAAATAAATGCGATCATTTTCATTAAATCGCTCATACAATTACAGTTAACGTTCATTACACTGTTGATCTTAGTTTTTTCCCTTTTTTATTTTGTTTATGTTAGGGCAAATCTATTGATGAAAGTCTTCATCACTTCACCTTTGATATATATTAGGGTCAAAATGACGGGGTTTCGGTGGGTTGTTGTCCATATGAATCTGCCACTTTTCGTGGTCTCATAGTTCTCTATGTGCGAACGGTTTATACTTAAATATTCTCCTTTTTTATTAAATATATGTGGTCCTTTTCATTGAATCGCTCATACTGTTACAATTAAACGTTCATTACACTATTGATCTTATTTTTTCTCTTTTTTATTCTGTTTATGTTAGGGCAAATTTATTGGTGATAATTTCCCTCTCTTCACCTTTGATATGTATTAGGGTCAAAATGACTGGGGTTCGGTGGGTTATAGTCCACGGGAATCCGTGACTTTTCGAGGTCGTATAGTCCATTGTGTGTGGACGGTGGTATACTAAAATGTTTTCCTTTTTTATTAAATATATACGGTCGATTTCATTAAATTGCTCATACTGTTACAATTAAACGTTCATCACATTGTTGAGCTTAGTTTTTTTTCCTTTTCTATTTTGTTTATCTTAGGGCAAATTTATTGGTGAAAGTTTCCATATGTTCACTTCTGATTTGTATTAGGATCAAAATGGCGAGTTTTCGATGGGAATCTGAGATTTTTCGAGATTGCATAGTCCTTTATGTGCGGACATTGGTATACTCAAATTTTCTCCTTTTTGTTTAAATATATGCGGTCGTTTCCATTAAATCGCTCACATTATTACAATTAAACGTTCATTACACTGTTGATCTTAGTTTTTTCTCCTTTTTAATTTGGTTATGTTAAGGTAAATTTATTGGTGAAAGTTTCCATCTATTCACCTTTGATATGTATTAAGGTCAAAATGACGAGTTTTCGGTGGGTTATAGTCCACTGGAATTCGCGATTTTTCGAGGTCGCATAGTCCTTTGTGTGTAGACAGTAGTATACTCAAATATTCTACTTTTTCCTTAAATATATGCGGTCTTTTTCATTAAATCGCTCATACTGTTACAATTAAATGTTCAGTACACTGTTGATCTTATTTTTTTTCTTTTTTATTTTTTCTATGTTAATGCAAATTTTTTGGTGAAAATTTCCATCTATTCACATTTGATATGTATTTGTGTCAAAATGACCGGGTTTCCATGGGAATCCGGGACTTTTCGAAGTCGCATAGTCCTCAATGTGCGGACGGTGATATACTCAAATATTCTCCTTTTTTTCTTAAATATATGCGGTAGTTTTGTTTAAGTCTCTCATATTATTACAATTAAACGTACATTAAACTGTCGTTTTTTTCCTTTTTTATTTTGTTTATGTTTGGGCAAATTTACTGGTGAAAGTTTCCCTCTGTTCAAAGTTGATATGTATTATGGTCAAAATGACGGGTTTTCTGTGGGTTATAGTCCACGGAAATCCACAACTTTTCGAGGTCGCATAGTCCTCTGTGTGCGGACGGTGATCTACTCCAATATTATCCTTTTTTCTTAAATATATATTATTTTCATTAAATCGCTCATACTGTTACAATTAAACGTTCATTATTTTGTTGATCTTAGTTTTTTTCTTTTTTCTTTTGTTTATGTTATGGCAAATTTATTAGTGAAGTTTCCCTCTGTTCAACTTTGATATGTATTAAGGTCAAAATGACCGGTTTTCGGTGGGTTATAGTCACGGGAATCCGCAACTTTTTGAGGTCGCATTGTCCTCTGTGTGTAGACGGTATTATACGCAAATATTCTCCTTTTTTCTTAAATATATGCGGTCGTTTTCATTAAATCGCTCATACTGTTACAATTAATTAACATTCATTACACTGTTGATCTTAGTTTCTTTCCTTTTTTTATTTTGTTTGTGTTTGGGCAAATTTATTGGTGAAAGTTTCCATCTGTTCAACTTTGATATGTATTAGGGTCAAAATGACGGGTTTTCGGTGGGTTATAGTCCACGGGATTACGCGACTTTTCAAGGTCGCATAGTCCTCTATGTGCAGACGGTGGTATACATATTCTCCTTTTTCTTAAATATATGTGGTTGTTTTCATTAAATCGCTCATACTGTTACAATTATCTTAGTTACGTTCCATTTTTTTATTTTCTTTATGTCAGGGCAAATTTATTGGTGAATGTTTTCCTCTGTCCACCTTTGATATGTATTAGGGTCAAAATGACGGGTTTTCGGCATGTTATAGTCCACGGGAATCTGTGACTTTTCGGGGTAGCATAGTCTTCTATGTGCAGACGGTGGCAAATGTAACTGCGGCTGTAAGTACAAATGCAATGGGCGTGGATGTCATTCATGTAGCCTTAGCTCATGCACCCGATTAGGATTTGGATACATCTGTCATATTCATTGGAAGCCTTTAGAGGGGTCAGATGTTAACAGTAATGCCATTCAGAAAGCATCTTGATTCAAATTTTGATGAGATTTTACAACTAGACTGGCAACCTGCCATCTTGATCATATCGTCTAGTTATGTAGTCTTGCAAACTTTGAAGGCTAAATTCTGCATCTCTGATTTTTATGTCGATTTATTAATCAGATACATGGCACCAGTGGTTCATTGTTTGCAGAAGGTTGCACACTGAGGCAACACAATTTTTCTTTAATTCTATAGAGTAGGGTCGTTTAGTTACGAGGGGTGTCGCATCAGCTTATGGCTGACGACCGAGTAAATTCGTTCAGCAGCGAGAGGCATGGCCCCTTTGTCTATGGCCGACGACTGAGTAGGGTCGTTCAGTTGCGAATGGGTGGTCCTTTGGCTTAGGGCTGAGGACCAAGGAGAGTCAAGCGGTAGCGAGGGGCATGGCCCCTTCGTCTTACGATCGACAACGAAGTTATCTCCAAGTTCAGTTTCATCAAGACAATTGAATTGAAATGAGCTTTGCCCATCTAGATTTCCTCTAAGGATTGGATTAGTACTAGTGTCAAAGATCAATTAAATCAATTAGATGGTGCGATTCTTATAAATGTCATGTTGATAAAATGTATTTTGAATGAAAACATACTTTATTAATTTAGAAAGCCGATAACAATAAATAGCGTACATGCGTTTTTATTCCGCTGGGAGTCGTTTCCGCCTGGCTTTTATTTGATCTTTGCTCAGAAGCTTTCTAATCAACCACCTTGGCGACTGATGACCCGATCATTGGCCCCTAGCCTTTCTACTTCGGGGTCCCTTCCTTATTTTACCGGTCGTCACCTGGTTTCTTCGGATGACCACGTTTGACTAGTGTGTCGATCTCCTTCTTGAGTGTCCAACAATCATCGGTATCATACCCGTGATCGTTGTGGTACATGTAGAATTTAAGGTCATCTTTTTTTTCGTACATGTTCTTCTTGACAGGCTCATTGATGAGTCCTTCTCGTTGAGCATATGCGAGGACTTCTGCCTTGGGAGCATTCGTCCTGACGTAAGCATCCTTGGCAGGATGCTCCTTGCTCCGGGGACTCTTGTCTCTCTGTCGTCGATCTCGTGGTTCTTGTTGGGAGTTCTCTCGGGGTTGTGCATCTCGCTTTGCTTCTTCTAGATGCTTAGGAGGGTTGCTTTTTTCCAACGGCGAGTGCTTCCTCCGAGGTCATGAATCGATCCGTTATACTAAACAGCTACATAAGATTGCTCGGAGGTAATTCGTGCAAGGACCTCAGCAGGTGCTTATTTCTGATTGCTTGGGTGAGGGCTCCGATGATAGTAGAGTCTGGAACATCCTCAACCTCTAGTCTTTCTTCATTGAAACACTTGGTGAAGTCGCAAATTGATTCTCTCTCACCTTGCTTCAGAGTGAATAGATGAGACGCTTCGGGCGTCTCCCTGCAACAAACTGTCTGCAAAAAAGGTCAGACAAATCATCGAATGACCCGATACTATCATCGAACAATCTATTAAACGAGCTGTCCGCTGCCTTTGTAAGCGTGGTTTGGAAGGCTTGGCAGAGGTATGGCTCATCGGCCCCGTGAAGCTCCATCACGTTTTGATATCTACGGATGTGCTCCCATAGGTCTCCAGTGTCGTCATACATCTGCAAGGCTGTGATCTTGAATTTGGGGAGTAGTGGGCAGACATGATGTTATCCTTTAGAGGAGTCCTCTAGTTTGTAGGAAGAACAAGTGGAGCACGTCTTTCCTCCTGCCGCTGATGAGTGGCGCTTGAAGAATGGTTGGGACTCGTTTCCCTCTCCTTTCTATTCGTGCCAGCTGCAAGATTTGGTGGACTGCGACCCTGGGTGAGGTTATCTCTCTCCTGACCCAAGATGCTGTCGGTGGTTTGCCCATTATTGGAGGGCACTGGATCTTCATTATGCCCAAAGGTGAGGCAGTTATTCCCCATCTCTTCATTCTGTTGATATGGAGGAATGGTATAAGCCTGCAAGTTCTTTTGTTGCTCGAGTCCCTGCTCGTTAGGCCCCTGGTTTCCTTGAGTAGCGCGACCTCCTCTTGGTTGTGGGTGTTCCATGTCCCATTGAACAGCGACGGCTAATACTGGCAGGATACTTTCAATCTTCTTTGCAAACTTGTTGAATTTTTCCTGAGTGACCAATCGAGCATGTGATGGGGCTCCTTGGTCTTCAGGATTCGCATTTAAAACACCCTCGTTCAATGTTTCCTCAACTAGAGCAAGGAGTGATCCATTGCAATTGGGTCCAGTCAATATTGGGCTTTGGTTGCTTCAGGATGTTGATGGGTGTTTCTCACAGACGGCGCCAACTGTTAAAGCCAAAATTGGTGATAACAGTATCTAGGCTGACGTGGACTTCTCTGTCGAGGTGGAGCCTCTTCAGCTGGTGGATGGGAACCATTGGTCAGCAGAACCAAGGTTGATGATGGTAGGGACAAGGATGTAGTACAGAAGCTCACTCATCCTCGGAGTTGAACACGATGGCCGTTCGACTCTATGGATGGATCGAACTTTGTATGTTTACTGTTGAGAGCTGCCTTTTAACCCTCCTGTTTGGTCAAGCTTTGATAGCCTGCACCACAAAGAAACGTCAGGGGGGTCAGATCTGGGTTTCGACCCAAATCCCCTCCGATGCTTAAGTTAAAATGGCAACCTGTTACGACCCCCTCCCTGAGAAACGTATGGAGGCAGGGAACGCGACGAGAACTAAAACGTATCTGCAGGTCCACTGCGCATTGCTAGGAATAGTACATGTAGTATTCAACAAAAAACCAACCAACAAACACAGAACGACACAAAGTCAGAGAGAAATGCGCATTGCTGGAAATAGTACATGTAGTATTCAACAAACAACCAACCAACAAACACAGAATGACACAAAGTCAGAGAGAAATACTGAAAGCCAAACACTTAACAATTTCATATACATCTCAAACATCCCATTGCATCAATTCATATAGTACAAGCATCTCTCACCCTAAAAGAAAATCCAAAGTACACATAGCTCTCTCCTCACCCCTCACCACCCAATCTAAGCTCCAACTCCCAACTACAGAACTCCAAACTCAACCTCCAGCACCTGCCATCCCCAGGAACCACACCTGAAAAAGTCAACAGGGGCACGTCAACGCGTGACCCAGTAGGAATGCCAACTCCCTTTAGTATGCTATTATGGAAATGCAACTACTTTACTTGCAACCGTGATAATGTACAAAGGAAACATGAAATGAGCTAAAGGGAACATGCTACCAAACATATGAGCATGGCATTACAGAATTGCAATTGCAACTACTTTACATACCCAACATAACATAAGGCAAACTAGCATCATAATAAAACATAAGGCAAGTTATGAGAGCTACAAGTAAAGAACACACACAAGTGGACAAAATTTACCAATGCTACAAAAGTAATGAAAGTATCAATTAGTGATTTGGACCCTAAGTAGTGGGTAGACCTTCTTGGGATTGGACCTCACCCCCAGTTGGGGTGGAACAGGCAAACTCCCCGAGACACGCTCTTACTAAGGAGCCATGTTTTTCCATTATTCCCCCTTCACATTTTCTCCATTTCTCCTCATTTCTGCCACTCCCCGTCACTCGGGCAAGAACAGGAGGGCCACCAACCACCAGTCCAGCCCCTCATGTTTTTCCCACAACTTAGTGTCCCCCAATCCCCGTGTCACCCTCGTTTAAGAGGACTTATTCATTTTTCAACAATTTAATTAAAAGCTAGCATGAAGCAAAAGAGTCACATAACAACCACCATATCTCCATTTTCATCATAACCGGCCCTTGGCCCAAGTACAAAATAACATTGACTTAGCCATTCATCTCCACCCAAATGCAAACCTTTATAGGGAATTAATGCACATTGCCACAAACATACTCCCTGAACTCCATATCATTTAATGATGGCCATACAACATGTAGGCTTAAACCACAACCATTCACTTGTACTCAAATTATGCAAGCATCTCCCTCATTTCATATTGAATTACATGTAGACATTATCACAAACGCATGGATGTCAGAATGACAAAGTACTCGGTTCAATTGAAAACAACATAATACTACTAGCAAGATGTCATCCTCTTCTAGCAACATGAAACTAATAGCATGAACCAAATAGCAACATGAGACTAATAGCAACATGAACATGATAATAAACATTTCACCTCGACATTCCCACAAACGCCTGAGGGGGTATTGTTAACATGGTTATTAACACACTATAATATCATCACCAATTAGCATCATGAAGCTTCCTTTTAGTTAATGACAACATTCATTTATGATAGTAATAGAAATAACCATAACACATCGTTTGAAACACTAAAAAAACACTTCAGCTTGCTGGAAATTGCACAACAGTCAGATTGAATGGCAGTTTACTCCATATTTTTGTATGGAACTTAACAATGCAATGTAAATGAAAGTTGTAGGTATTGTAATTTTGGGTTCACAGCTAAAATTTCAGGCAAATTTATTAAGTAAATGATTTATAGGGAATTATTTGGTGAAGTCTGCCAAATCTGTTTTCCAGACAGATTTCAGAGTCTGTCTTGATGGCTGATTTTAGGCATACTGCAGCCAGAATTTCGAAAATTAAAAACTAATATGAAGTTGGAGGAAAACTTGTTAACTTTCCAACGAGACTAAGAACAGCAAATTTCATAGAGTGTGCTGGTAATAAACTACGTTTTTCTAAACTGTGTCCAGTGTGACAGAATTGAAGACATGTTGCAAAAATCGAATTTTTAACCTAACTTCCAATTTGAATTGGAAAAAGGTTGTGAACATGAAATATTAAGGACATCAATATACACCACATATATTTATTTCATGTAATTCCATGTAGCCAATTAAGAGCAGTTCTTCACTAAAGTTTCAGTTAAACAACACAGATTTTCCAGTAACAACTATGAATATGAAATCAAATAGTAAGCTATAGGGAGATGGATTCCTACGTCCAAGAGAAGCAAGAGCCCTCATTCTTAGCTCCATGGAAACTCCATGAGAACCCTAGCAAAACCCTCCACCTTCCTCAAGGAAACCCCCTTCTTTCTATTCCTCCTCCTCTTCTTCTTCTTCTTCTTTCTTCTTCCTTCCTCTCCCCTTTGTTTTTCCTTTTTCTTTCTTCTTTCTTTCTTTCTCTCTTTTTTTCCTCTAAAAATTTCGGCCATGGGAGAAAATGAGAGGGAGAGAGAGAGGATAAGCATCAAAATGAAAAGAAAATAAGAGAGGAAATAAGTAGAAGGGTGTAGAAAGGTGGAGGAAAAAAATTAAATAAAAATCTCTTTTCTAGAAGCTTAGGGGTTTACAAGTTTTCCATTCTCTACACTCTTCCTCTTACTCTACACACCCACCTAAACTTAATTACTAATGAACCATTACTATACATACTCCCACACTATTTACAATAATGCCACTCACTAATAATAATGAAACAACAACAACAATGAAATAACAACACTACTAATTCTAACAACTAATACTAACAACATAATAGTATTAACAACATAATAATATTAGCATACTATTAACAACATAATAATATTAGCACACTACTATTATCGTCAATAAAATGTCACCTCTACTACACAAGGCCATTAAACATAATCAACCCAACAATACTGGTACTAACAATAATAAGACATACTTACACTATATTTCACACAAAAAAGATAGGCCCTGGCGTATATGGCACTATGGGTCATTACATTCTACCCACCTTAAATTAAAGTCTGTCCTCGGACTTTCCAACTCAGGACATAGCTAAGGGTGAATATAGTTATACATGGTCAATCTACCCCAACCTTATATATACAACACATCCATATATCAACACTTACACCATTTCACAATACACACATTCATGGTACTGCACATACATACACGTGCACCTCATCATATAGATGTAGACATACAACCATGTATGTCTCCTAGCATCCATCCAACATCCACAGATGTATCAGTACACAAGGTTTACTATATCAATATTAATGCACAAAGATAATCACACAAAACTATATTCATCCATATACAGCTGTAAGCGTACCAGCTTATAGCCATACACGTATCATATACTTATCACATATATCAACACACAGCACTCATACTCTTAAGACATATCCACACATACATGGATGGAACTCAAGGATCCACACATGCATCTGCACACTCTACATGTGCATATATCACATACAATATATAGCCACAACGTAATACATCCATACACAACTCGCACTTATCAAGTATATAACTCAATGTTATACAATATTCATAAGTCAACCACGTATTAACACATATACTTCACACAATCACAGAGCCATATAATCATTCGTACATATATCATAGCCATATACACATGAGCATATCATCTCAATATACTCGACAAGCCATATCCAACACTTAAAGAACTATAGATATGTATATGTACACATACCTACAAACATAAAGATGTACATACATCCATATTGAATCGACACTCGAATCTTAACCCCTAGGGTTCTATACCTCAAGCTTCTGATATCTAGCCCATCCTAAGGCTGGATTCTACCCACTTAATGACTCAACTACCCACAAACACAAGAACACTACATGTACGATTTCGTACACAACCGCAGTGAGGGGACCTGTGTGGGCCACCACCTGTCACGACCCCCTCCCTGGGATACGTAGGGAGGCAGGGTACGCGACAAGAACTAAAACATATCTGCAGGTCCACTGCGCATTGTTGGGAATAGTACATGTAGTATTCAACAAACAGCCAACCAACAAACACAAAACGACACAAAGTCAAAGAGAAATACTGAAAGCCAAACAGTGAACAATTTCATATACATCTCAAACATCCCATTGCATCAATTCATATAGTACAAGCATCTCTCACCCCAAAAGAAAACCCAAAGTACATATAGCTCTCTCCTCACCCCTCACTACCCAGTCTAAGCTCCAACTCCCAACTACAGAACTCCAAACTCAACCTCCAGCTCCACCTGTCATCCCCAGGAACCACACCTGAAAAAGTCAACGGGGGCACGTCAACGCGTGACCCAGTAGGAATGCCAACTCCCTCTAGTATGCTATTATGGAAATGCAACTACTTTACTTACAACCGTGATAGTACAAAGGAAACATGAAATGAGCTAAAGGGAACATGCTACCAAACATATGATCATGGCATTACAGAATTTCAATGGCAAATACTTTACATACCCAACATAACATAAGGCAAGCTAGCATCATAATAAAGCATAAGGCAAGC
The DNA here is from genome assembly GCA_030789695.1 of Scilla litardierei. NCBI lineage: Eukaryota > Viridiplantae > Streptophyta > Magnoliopsida > Asparagales > Asparagaceae > Scilla > Scilla litardierei. The sequence continues at coordinate 69,496,632 of CM061141.1, forward strand.
TATGAGAGCTACAAGTAAAGAACACATACAAGTGAACAACATTTACCAATGCTATAAAAGTAATGAAAGTATCAATTAGTGATTTGGACCCTAAGTAGTGGGTAAATCTTCTTGGGACTGGACCTCACCCCCAGTTGGGGTGGAACAGGCAAACTCCCCTGAGACACGCTCTTACTAAAGGAGCCCTGTTTTCCCCTTATTTTCACTTCACATTTTCTCCATTTCTCCTCATTTCTGCCACTCCCCGCCACTCGGGAAAGAACAGGAGGGCCACCAACCACCAATCCAGTCCCTCATGTTTTTCCCACAACTTAGTGTCCCCCAATCCCCGTGTCACCCTCATTTAAGAGGACTTATTCATTTTTCAGCAATTTAATTAAAAGCTAGCATGAAGCAAAAGAGTCACATAACAACCACCATATCTCCATTTTCATCACAACCGGCCCTTGGCCTAAGTACAAAATAACATTGCCTTAGCCATTCATCTCCACCCAAATGCAAACCTTTATAGGGAATTAGTGCACATTGCTTCAAACATACTCCCTGAACTCCATATCATTTAATGATGGCCATACAACATGTAGGCTTAAACCAGAACCATTCACTTGTAGTCAAATTATGCAAGCATCTCCCTCATTTCATATTGAATTACATGTAGACATTATCACAAACGCATGGATGTCAGAATGACAAAGTACTCGGTTCAACTGAAAACAACATAATACTACTAGCAAGATGTCATCCTCTTCTAGCAACATGAAACTAATAGCATGAACCAATAGCATGAAACTAATAGCAACATGAGACTAATAGCAACATGAACATGATAATAAACATTTCACCTCGACATTCCTACAAACACCTGAGGGGGTATTGTTAACATGGTTATTAACACACTATAATATCATCACCAATTAGCATCATGAAGCTTCCTTTTAGTTAATGACAACATTCATTAATGATAGTAATAGAACTAACTATAACACATCGTTTGAAACACTAGAAAACACTTCAGCTTGCTGGAAATTGCACAACAGTCAGATTGTATGGCAGTTTACTCCATATTTTTGTATGGAACTTAAACAATGCAATGTAAATGAACGTTGTAGGTATGGTAGTTTTGGGTTCACAGCTAAACTTTCAGGCAAATTTATTAAGTAAATGATTTATAGTGAATTATTTGGTGAAGTCTGCCAAGTCTATTTTCCAGACATATTTCAGAGTCTGTCTTGATGGCTGATTTTGGGCATACTGCAGCCAGAATTTCGAAAATTAAGAACTGAGATGAAGTTGGAGGAAAACTTGTTAACTTTCCAACGAGACTAAGAACAACAAATTTCATAGAGTGTGCTGGTAATAAACTACGTTTTTCTAAACTGTGTCCAGTGTGACAGAATTCCAGACATGTTGCAAAAATCGAATTTTTAACCTAACTTTCAGTTTGAATTGGAAAAGGTTGTGAACATGAAAGTTATTAAGGACTTCGATATACACCACATATATTTTTTTCAAGCAATTCCATGTAGCCAATTAAGAGCAGTTCTTCACTAAAGTTTCCGTTAAACAACACAGATTTTCCAGTAACAACTATGAACATGAAATCAAATAGCAAGCTATAGGGAGATGGATTCCTACGTCCAAGAGAAGCAAGAGCCCTCATTCTTAGCTCCTTGGAAACTCCATGAGAACCCTAGCAAAACCCTTCACCTTCCTCAAGGAAACCCCCTTCTTTCTCTTCCTCCTCCTCCTCTTCTTCTTCTTTCTTCTTCCTCCTCTCTCCTTTGTTTTTCTTTTTTCTTTCTTCTTTCTTTCTTTCTCTCTTTTTTTTCCTCTAAAAATTTCGGCCATGGGAGAAAATGAGAGGGAGAGAGAGGATAAGCATCAAAATGAAAAGAAAGAAGAGAAAGGAAATAAGTAGAAGGGTGTAGAAAGGTGGAGAAAAAATCAAATAAAAATCTCTTTTCTAGAAGCTTAGGGATTTACAAGTTTGCCATTCTCTACACTTTTCCTCTTACTCTACACACCCACCTAAACTTAATTACTAATGAACCATTACTATACACACTCCCCCACTATTTACAATAATACCACTCACTAATAATAATGAAACAACAACAATAAAATAACAACACTACTAATTCTAACAACTAATACTAACAACATAATAGTATTAACAACATAATAATATTAGCATACTATTAACTACATAATAATATTAGCACACTATTATTATCATCAATAACATGTCACCTCTACTACACAAGGCCATTAAACATAATCAACCCAACAATACTGGTACTAATAATAATACGACATACGTACACTATATTTCACACAAAAAAGATAGGCCCTAACGTATATGGCACTATGGGCCATTACACAACTTAAGTTGAAGGCTAGGGGATGTCGAGATCGACCCACGGAGGTTCGCCTCGAATCAGTTACCGCAAGCTGTTTGGAGGAAGAATTCTAAGGTGAAAAGCAGAATATGAAAGTAATAGATCTTTCATACCTCGGGGATCCCTTCTTCTAATCGTTCTTTTGGTATTTATAGACTTTGGAGTCTTTTCAGTGACGTTGGGAGAGCTAACGGTCACTAATTATGGTAACACGATCCTCCCTAATCAATAGGGGTAACCGTCACCCACGCCTCTAGCCAATTATAAGCCATTATCGATTACCTCCTTGAGCTACGGAAGCTCAATGGGCAAATGACACGTGGATGTTGACTGGGTCGACGCTTGGTTACAATAATGGGCTCTGAAGGCTTAGTGGGCTCAGAGAATATCTTGGTGGACTCGAAGAGTATCTTGGTGGACTCATTGGCATTAACATGACTCTTCCCTCGAATGCCGGCCCAAGGATTCAACAATAGTCTCGGGAATCCAGACTTTACGAGGTCGCATAGTCCTCTATGCGCGGATGGTGGTATACTCAAATATTCTCCTTTTTTTTCTTAAATAAATGCGGCCATTTTCATTAAATCGCTCATACTATTACAGCTAATGTTCATTACACTGTTGATCTTAATTTTTTTTCATTTTTATTTTATTTATATTAGGGCAAATTTATTGGTAAAATTTTCCCTCTGCTCGCCTTTGATATGTATTATGGTCAAAATTACGGGGTTTCGGTGGGTTAATCCACGAGAATCCGCGACTTTTCGAGGTGCATGTCCTCTATGTGCGGATGGTGGCATATTCAAATATTCTCTTTTTTCTTATATATATGTGTTCCTTTTCATTAAATCGCTCATACTGTTACAATTAAACGTTCATTACTCTATTCATCTTATTTTTATCCTTTTTTATTTTGTTTATGTTAGGGCAAATTATTGGTGAAAGTTTCACTCTGTTCACCTTTCATATGTAGTAGGTTCAAAATGACTGGGTTTTGGTGTGTTATAATAGTCTACGAAAATTCGCGACTGTTCGAGGTCGCATAGTCCACTATGTGCAGAAGGTGGTATACTCAAATATTCTCAATTTTTCTTAAATATATCTGTGTTGTGAACGAGAAACAGGTTTGGAGAAGGTTGAGGCTAGGAAACCCATAGCCTCCTTTATATAGTATTCATAATGGTTACTCATGTGGGTGGATACCCAATAGGCCCAATGTGTCCTATTCATAACACTTCCCTTATCCAACCAACATGGTATACTTGACTTATGAATACTGAATGATTCATTAGTACTAATGAGTATCTTAAAGGGTGGATACTTCTAGATCCAAGTTAAGGGTAACTACCTTGTTAAAAACCCTTAGCTATGGAAAACCCTGTGGGAAAAAACCGATAGAGAAGGGAAAAGAGTACATCACTCCATAACTTCTCCTGATTTGGGGATGTGTCGAGGGGTGGATACTTTTGGATCCAGAGTCAATGTGGTTTCCTCATTAAAACCTTGACTATGGAAAACCCTGTGGGAAAAACCACTAGCCAAGTAAAAAGCGTACAACTCTACAGTTGACTCCCCCTTATCTAATCAAGCTTTAGGCTTGCGGATATCCTATATATCTATACATTTATCTCCTATGTGTCTATACATCCATCTCATCTACAACATTCTGAAAGCAAAAGTAAAGTACAAGCATCACTCATCTATACAAGTTTCACTCATATACGGCAGTAGCTGAAACTAAAGGAGCGCTGCGAACTTGGTAGACAGCTCCACATCTCAATCGTCATTGTCTGCAAAGGTACTTTAGGACCTGGCTTTGTATGTTCTTGAACTGCTCCTTGGGTGATGAGTTTCTCGGGATGGTAGAAGGATGTAGACTTAGAAGGATTCTGTGTAGATCTTCAGGAGGTGGACGTCCCTTTTATACTATTCATCACGATGATCTGTAACCTGCATATGCAAATACATTTAACATAGAGGATTTTTTTCTCGGCCCTTGGAGATAGTGCAGAAGCTACATATCTCAAGTACAGTGGTGCGCTGCAGGCGCAGCATTGTACCTGTCTAATAGATATACTGCTAACGCTCAAAAGAGACGCATGCAGTTGACCAGGTAAAAGAGTGTTCCAAAGACACTTAAGGTACTTCTGGACCTTGTATATTCTTCCCCTCTTCCAGCTAATGGAAAGGGGTCTTTTAATGTATATCCATACAACCAAATAGGTGTATTTAGTGGAGAATGATTTTAATATTTCTTCAACAATCGTCATTGAATGAAGTTTTCATCTTCGGGATGATTAATTAATGTCATCTTTAGGATGATAGTTCATTTCCAGGATAATAGTTCATCTTCAGGAAGATAGTTCATCTTCAGGAAGATAGTTCATCTTCAAGATGATTAATGTCATCTTCAGGATGATAGTTCATCTTCAGGATAATTAATGTCATCTTCAGGATGATAGTTCATCTTCGGGATGATTGTTCATCTTCAGGATGATAGTTCATCTTCAGGATGCGTGTTCATCTTCAGGATGATTGTACTCTATAAGCCAAGAATTTATGCCTAGCTTAGGACTTTCATATCATATCATATCTGATAGATAGGCTTTAACAGATATTTCGGTATTTTCTCTTCAGGAGATCCGATAATATTTTGAGTTATTAAAATAATCTCAATCTTTTAATTTGCTCTCTTAAGAACAATATTGTTTTTAAGAGGTGCAAACAACAACCTTTTAGTATGAGTTCTTTAAGGATCTCCGTCTAGGTTGTCTTTCCTTTAATATATTATTAATATATGTCCCAAAAAGAAAGGAAAGTAAAGAAAAAAATTTATACATGCAGTTGAAGAAATTTTATATCGGTAATGTTGTCACATCCAATAGCAACATCAACCAAAAATTCTCTCTTTTTGCCATTCGTTGGGTTACGCCTTGACATAAACCAGTCGATGCATCAGATTCATCTTGTAAGTGAGTTCAGCTCATCTTACTTGATTACTTCCTGGTTTGAGCGATTTATACCTTTAAAGCTATAGCAAATTAAAATGCTTATAGCTAACGATTTTATCTTAATACTCCATCAATACTCAGTTATCCCACATGATTTGATATCATTTTTGATATCAGGACTTCAGGTCCATACACCTCATATTTCATAAGTGAGTCCAGCTCACCTTATTATTGCCGCATTCCACATTATTATAATTTGACCAAATCTCTATCTTTGCTTCAGGCAAAGCAGAGTTGTGGAATCGATATTTTATATTTAACTGGTAAAGTGAAATATGAGAGAATTTGTCGACAAAATGTATTCTTTCTTGTCCAAAACTCACCCCGTACATACTATAATCATTTGATTTCTCACAGAGGTGTCTCCTTCACGACGCGTTAAAGAAGTGAAGGTTCTGGGACGGGTAAAGAATATGGACAGATCCAGAATGGGTCCTTAGCAACCAAGTTGCAATAATGTTCTGGATTTGAGCTCACTTTCCTGTGGTGGTATTGCTTTTTCGGTCTCCAGGAGTAGATCTCTCTCTTTGGAGCCTAATGGTATGTCCTCTCATCTCTTAAGGACATCAACTTCTGCTACTGGTGGATTGCATCCATTATATTTGGTATACCAATCCTAGCTAGATTTTTAGTAGCAGGGATGTGAAAGTTTTGAAAATATTTAAATTGTCAGTCTGATTATAATCAGATCATATGTATTACTTTTTAAATGGTCAATTTGAGCTTCAGGCTCATAGATGATTTGAACCAAATAGGGAATTGAAGGATCTTCAGGATCCTTTTTACCATCAACACACAATCTATAAGACGTGTATAAATGCCTTACTCATACGAGATTTTGGAATCTATTCATCAAAGTTGGTTAGTTCTGATGAATGTGTTCTCTTTGTGGCATCATGACAGTTTATGTAGTGTTGCTTCAGGAACACGTACATAGCGTTGCAGACGTATCATCTTTTAGATGTGCTCTAAACCCATTCTTAGAAAATGTTTATATGGAGTTGATCAGACTCATATAAAAAAGGTTCTAATGGTGTGTTTAGCTGAGTGTACGCAACCACTGTTGCTAATTATTTATGATTTCCCATTTTTATCCAAAATTACCACTATTTTTTAAAAAAATTATGGTTGGATAATGACCATTTTTAGAGGATATATTGATGAGTACACCAAAGGTACATCATCAGTCCTATTAAGGGAGTGGACGAAGCCTATTTATATCCCTTAAATACTCTCAAGAGACCTAAAAGTCTTCATTATCTTTAATGATGATAGTATATCATCTTAAATTCATTTAAGGAAGTGGGGAGAGTCAATGTCCATGTGAATGGAGATGATCGCATTATCATTTTTCCCTTTTGAGTAGGACAATGAAAGTTTCACCCTTTTTGAAGAATCTTCGGGTTCGTCTAGTTGATGATGTCTTGCATCATCAATCCAGGGTGATATCGATCCAAAATTGGTCGATTCTGGACACTTCTGGTGTTCCAAATTAATTCCTCTTTTTGAATTTATGTGGGACTTTTGAAAAGTCCATTAAAATGCTCAAGTTAATTTTGTCTGGTAATAGTTGAACTGTGTTCAAACTGTGAAGGATTACATCTTCACATTAACTATTGTGCGGATCATTATGGGACACAGCTTCAGGCTTCATTTATTTCTTGAGTCATTAGGGATTTCGTTTTGACGAATATCCTTTGAAACTGTATAAGTTTCAGAGAGTATATGGCATTCTCATTTTATTTTTAGGGGTATTCAAGATAGCAAATCATTCGCAGTAAAATAAAATGTATTAAAACTACATGAGAATAATACTGATTGAAATTCAGTACACAGTAAATAATCTAACGATCAACGACAAAACACACAACATGCAAGGACACACAAGAGTTGGTATCGCAGTTCGGTGCGCACACCTACATCTGCGGGGCCACGCCCAGAAAATAGAATACTTCACTAAAAAGATTGAAGAATACACATTCTACAATTCGCGCTTTAATAAGGAAGAACACTCTCATCCTTCAAACAAACCGTGAGGGGATGATCGCAATCAACCCCGTGAAGTATTCTTGGCAAGCTCCCCTTGCCTGCAAGCTCCCCTTGCACCACCGACTTGATCAACTCCTTTGATCCTGCGTGCGCAGTCGTCGGCCTCCCTCCCGGAGAATCTCCTTGAACTTTTTCAATGCATGCGTCAACCCTAGCCGCCAAACGTTCCACGCCTTAAAAAGCCAACGCCCCGCAATCTTCTGTTCAATCTGCACACCGGTAATCAAACCTAGATTCGATTCTATCCACAACAACAACTGCACCGTCTTCAACAAGAAGGAGATCCCGAAAGATCCGTAAGTGACAGTTGCAAGAGTATTGATTTGCCGAAAATCTCTCTTCAACCGATTCGTAATATAGTAACAAGAGATTATGCCCAATCAACTATAAATCAGCCCAATCAACTATAAATCAGTTAATAACCACCATAAGTGCCAGATATGCAAGATAGAAAATACCAGAGTACGTGAACGCCAATTGCACATTCTGAATCTGCAGCCAATTAACGCAAGTAGACATATCCTGTTGAACATCCCAGTACAACAAACTGTTCAACAAAATGTCCAACATTCTCAAGTGCCACACATGACAAGTCCGCAACCAAGAATAATCACAGGATAATTCCTAACAATCTCCCCTTTTGTCATTTGGTGGCACAACATATGGTATGATAGAAGAAGAAAGCAATTGTGCAATTGATAAACGTTGAAACCCCTTGGAGACACGTTGCATCATCAGTAGACGGCCACAAAACATTCAACAAGACGCTAGTCATCCAACAAAACATTCAACAAGACTAGTCATCCAACAGAACATTCAAGAAGACGCTAGACATCCAACAACACGATCAACAATTCTTTCAACATAGCATCGAGCATCAGATAAGAGCATCAGATAAGAGAGAAAACAAACCGCTTCTCCCCTTTTGGGCCACAAAGGACAAACACCTCATAACTCCGCAGAGGGACCATTCCTTAGAGAAGACAGCTTGCTTTGCAGCAACTCCTTGTGACGATTCAGAAGTACCCGCTGACTTTCAAGAAACAGAAGTTGATCATCAATATTCTGTAGAGCAGACTCAAGAAACTGAATATCAACCGTACTCGCAGAGGAAGCAGTAGCATCAGTAGCAGAACAGGGTGGAGGAGTTTGCGAGGCTGGAGGCACAGTGAAGGACGGTTCAGCAGTAGGACGAGGAGAGGATGTCGAAGACACATTATGAAGAGAGGGAACCAAGTCAGTGATGTCATCCATTTTTCCGGCCACAGACTTTGCCGTATACGAAATACTCTCACAAGATGAAGGAAGATCTGACGAGGACAGAGGCACCTTTTGAGCTAGGAGCAACATAGATATAAGAGCTCCATGGGGTAACGAAGTCCCGGTGGTGGAAATCTCAGCAAACGATAGGATAGAGTCAAAAATAATCCGGCCCAAATTAAAAACCTGAGAGGTTCCAGCAGAGAACAACAGTCTGCACATATCTCGAGTAACCACAGACACATTTGATGTAGGAAGCCAGTTCCTCGTCGCAATCCGGTAGAGAATAAAAAACTTGGCCGTAAGAGCAGATGAAGGAAAAACCGATGATTTCGTAGGCCAATTCTGGAGCTTCCCTGCAGTCACAGCTCGGATCAGTCTATCAAACTCGACTCCTGTAGACTCTCCATAAGCAGGAGCAGATGGGGGACATTTCCATTCCAACAATTTATTCAGAGAGGAAGGAGAAAAAGTAATTATCTTGCCCCGAACATAATTTCTGCAATGCCAACGAGAGGACCCCTCTCCAGCAGTTTTGGATAGATTACAATAAAATTCCCTGACTAACACCGGATAGTATGAACTGAAGCACGTGGCAGCACGGAACAATCCGAGAGTCTTCAATATAGTTGCAATCTGGGTCTTGTCAAACGAGGCTATGTTCAGAACCTTTTCAGGAAGGAACGATCTCTCTGAATAAGATGGCCAGCGGTTCTTGCGAGCTTTGTCGAAGAAAATTCTGCTAAAGGCATCCGAGGAAGTAAACGACGGAGAACGAGAGGAGCTTGAAGCTGAGATTTTTGACCTCTTAGGTGGAGAGCCATCAGCATTACTTGAAGGAGCAGATCGCTTCTTGGAGCACGATCGATCCTTGCGCATAAATGAGGACAAGGGAGGTTCAGTAGGACCAGAGGCCTCAGGTGATGCATCCTGTGTTGCAACATTTTGTGCAACAATATTTTCAACACTAGCATCCTTGAAGGAATCAGGATCAATATCTGTTTCAACATTAAGTCCCACATTGTCCCCACCAACAGCTGTAGTATCTTGACTCAGGGTACATTTTTCTAAAGGAACTTCAACATTTACCTCACAACCAGCAGTGCCACATCCAGACACAACATTGGCACTGATCTTTTCTGAAACAACTTGCATCTCACTAACACCTGTTTCAGAACAATTGGAGGGATCCTGAGGAATTTCAGAAGATTCTAAATCCATAGGAGAGGGATCAGGATCTTCAGAGGCATTTAGAGACTGAACTTTTTGAGACATATCATCAGCAAGAGGCATGTCTTCCACAGTGTCTTTCAGAAATGACTCCTTACAACTGTCTGCACATTCATGATCAACTAACTCAGAGTCTTTTCCAGGCTCAGAAGCTTCTTGAGATGAGAACTTAGGCACATTTTGAGAGCACGCATTCACATCACAATTAGGGTCATTGATCATGTTCTGTGATCCTTCATTCACTGACATGGGTGATGTAAAGACAGGTACCTCTTCCTGACAAGGAGCAGCAGGCATTTTCTCATCTCCTGGATCACCTTTCTCCTCATCTTCCTTGTTTCCCAGCACGTCATCCTTCCCAACAGGATTCTCAGATGGAAAGTTAGACGAAGATGCTCCTGAAGTCCCTCTGGACTTAGGCAAATCAGCAAACACCGGGGAGTCTTCAGAATCTGAGATGTCTATTACATCAACTTCAGAGATTTTAACAAAAGATTTCGGGTTCCATGTGCGAATGATAACTTTTCTATCTCGAGGAACTCTAACACTCATAACTTTCCCCAAAATCTTCTTACGCATCAGACCTTTGAAATGAATATAAGATACATCCATGTAAGAGAGATCCAATTCTTTTCCTGTTCTCCGCAAATACCAGAACCAGTCTTGAATAGTTACCGGATCAGGAAAACTTTCATCATCATTATACACTTCATCATCCTCGGAATTTTTGGGAAGGGGAAATTCAAGAATTGGGGAAAACTTCACCAACTCTAAATTAGAGACATTAGAAGGATGCATGCCACCAAACGAGGAGGAGGAGAGTGATGGAGAGGGATTACCACTGGAAGATCTTGGCATAGGACGAGAAAACGCCCCTTTACGTTTAACCGAAGAAGACGAGGAAGGCGGAGCATTTTTCCGTGCGGATGTCGTTCGTCGAGACGACCGACGAGGGGGCACCGACGACTCATCCGACTGATTTCTTGCCATTGAAGATAAGCTGGGAGAGGCTTCAACCAAGCCGATTTCAAGAACCCTAGATGAGGGGTTAGGAGAATCTTGGAGAAAATTTGAGTAGAGGAAAAAGCGCCTTAGGAACGAAAAAGAATCAGGGGGTAATAATAACGGTTAAGAAAATAAAAGAAAACCGACCCGTCAGCAGAGATTGATAGACCCTCATAATGTTGCAACATGATGTTGCAACAAATATCTCAACACAGGAAGCAACATTAGATACAACATAGCCCTAGGGCTTGCCGCAATTCCTCAAATCTGGCAGAATCAAGTGGCTTTGTAAAAATGTCTGCTAGTTGATTAGCTGTAGCAACATACTCCATAACTAGGGATTTCTTCTCAACCAGCTCTCTAATGAAGTGATGTCGGATGTCGATATGTTTCGTTCTAGAATGTTGGACAGGGTTCTTGGAGATATTTATAGCACTCTGGTTGTCGCATAAAATAGTCATAACTCCTTGTTCCAGACCATAGTCTATCAACATTTGCTTCAACCACAGCAATTGTGTACAACAACTTCCTGCAGCAATATACTCAGCCTCTGCTGTAGATAATGATATGGAGTTCTGTTTTTTACTATACCAAGACACCAGATTGTTTCCCACATAAAAACATCCTCCGGTGGTGCTTTTCCGATCATCTGTATTACCTGCCCAGTCAGCATCACTATATCCTGAGACAAGAGTATTCGTATCCTTTGTATACCATATACCATAATCTGCTGTTCCGCTGATATACCTGATAATCCTTTTTACAGCGACAATATGAGATTCCTTAGGGCTTGCTTGATAATGAGCACAGACTCCAACGCTAAAGCTGATATCCGGTCGACTAGCTGTAAGATATAACAGACTTCCTATCATGCTTCTGTAGAGTGTGACTTCAACACCTCTTCCTCCTTCATCCTTAGAGAGTTTTTCAGATGTACTCATGGGAGTCCTTACATGTCTGGCACTTTCTAAACCAAATCTCTTGACAAGATTTCTAGCATACTTGCTCTGAGAGATGAACAGACCATCTGGACATTGTTTAACTTGGAGCCCAAGAAATACATTCAACTCACCTACCATGCTCATTTCAAACTCCCTTTGCATGAGATTAATAAACTCATGCACAAGTTGTTGTGATGTTGAACCGAAAACTATGTCGTCAACATAGATCTGGGCAATCATCACACTTGATCTTGTCCTATGAACAAATAAGGTCTTGTCAGCTCCTCCTCTTTCGTATCCCTTCTTAAGAAGATATGTGGTCAATCTTTCATACCAGGCCCTTGGAGCTTGTTTAAGCCCATACAACGCCTTCTTCAGCTTGTACACATGATTTGGAAGAAACGGATCTGCAAAGCCTTTGGGTTGTTCAACATACACTTCTTCATTCAATAATCCGTTCAGAAAGGCACTTTTCACGTCCATTTGATGTAGTTTGAAATTTAAACTACAAGCAACCGCAAGTAATAGTCTAATAGATTCCAACCGTGCTACAGGAGCGAATGTCTCATCGAAGTCAATGCCTTCCACTTGGGTATACCCTTGAGCAACAAGTCGGGCTTTATTCCGGGTAACATTTCCCTTCTCATCTGTCTTGTTTTTGAATATCCATTTTGTCCCGATGACATTAGCTCCTTTTGGTCTTTCCACAAGACTCCAGACGTCATTTCGTTGGAATTGGTTTAGTTCCTCTTGCATAGCTGAGACCCAAAAATCATCACCAATAGCTTCCTTCACATTTTTTGGTTCGGTAGTAGAAAGAAAACAAGCATACCCAGCAAGATCTCTGTAATTAACACGACTGATGCCTCTGGTGCGACGACTATCGTGAACATCACCAATGATTAGCTCCGGCGGATGGTCTCGTATAATCTTCGTAACTCCCTCAGCACCTTGAGCACTTTCAGCTTCTTCTTGAGTTGACTCCATGGTGATAGTATCCTGTGTTGCAACAATTTGTTCAACATTGTTCTGTATGGACTTGTTTGTTGCAACATCTCTTTCAACAAGAACTTCATCCTCATTTCTGTCTTCTTGAACTCCTTTATCACCAGTTAGAATACATTCTCCCTGATCAAAATCATCAACAACAACGTTAATGGACTCCATCATGACATCAGTTCGTTCATTCAACACCCGGAAGGCACGACTCCTTGTTGAATACCCCAAGAAAATTCCTTTGTCACTCTTGGTGTCGAACTTCCGTCTTGGGGTCCGATCTTGCAGAATGTAGCACTTGCTTCCAAAAATGTGGAAGTAAGAGACATCAGGTTTTCGACCTTTCCATATTTCATATGGTGTTTTCTCAGTCTGTGGTCGAAGATATACCCTGTTGATGGTGTAGCAAGCAGTATTGACCGCTTCAGCCCACCACTTAGTATTCACTTTTCGGGCATTCAGCATGACCCGAGCCATTTCCTGAAGTGTTCGATTCTTCCTTTCAACCACTCCGTTTTGCTGAGGAGTCTTAGGAGCCGAGAATTCATGTCCTATACCTTGTGCTTCACAGAATTCAGAGAATGAGTGATTCTCAAACTCTTTTCCGTGATCACTTCGGATCCGAATGACTTTCCCTATGTTGTCTCCTCTTTCTACTTGAAGACGAGTACACAGGTTCTTGAAAGCATCGAAAGTATCTGATTTCTCCTTAAGAAAATCCACCCAGGTAAAGCGTGAAAAATCATCAACACAAACAAAAATGTACTTCTTACCTCCTACACTTGTTTCTGACGTGGGTCCAATCAGATCCATATGCAGCAGCTCCAGAGTTTTTGATGTTGTGATATTCTGCATTTGTTTGTGACTAATTCTCTTCTGCTTCCCTAGTTGGCAGGCTTCGCACACTCCTTCTTTCTTCTTGATTAACGTGGGCATTCCTCGAACAGCTTTTGCTTTGGAGATTTTCATTAAGGTCTTGAAGTTAACATGGCCTAACTTCTGATGCCACTGTTCAGATGCATCTGTGGTGATACTCAGACATCTGTCAGGTTCTTGCAACAGGTAGCAGTTGTCACTGGATCTTTTTCCAGAAAGAATGCACACTTCATCACCATTAAACACAAGACATTTGTTTTTGTTGAACCGAACCAGCAAGCCTTGATCGCACAGCTGACTTATACTAATGAGATTAGCCTTTAAATTTTCAACATGCATCACATCTTTCAATTTCAGAGTTTCTGTCATATTCAGATTACCTTTCCCAATAACTCTGCTTCTCTGTCCATCCCCGAAGGTGACATGACCTTTACTTCCAGCAATGTACTCAGACAGAAGACCCTTGTTCCCTGTCATGTGCCGAGAACACCCACTGTCAAAATACCACTGATTCTCCGCAAAGGTAGCCAAAGATGTGTATGCAACCATACTGAACAGTTCCGACTTCTTAATCCATTTCATGCTTGTCTGTTGTTGTGGATGAACAATATTTCTTCCTTCACTCACATGCTTCATGAGCCTGAAACACATCCAATCATTGTGTCCTATTTGTTTGCAGTATCCGCATATAAGCTGCCTAAGACTAGTACCTCTTCTGTTCTTTCCTCGTGATTTGACCTCATCATGTGAACTCCTTTTAACATGTTCCTTAGCATTGAGACTACTCCTGGTCTTGGGTGTGTGAAGATGACTTCCTCTGTTGTAACCAACTCCAGTTCGATCTCCAGCAACTTTTCCCATGTTGAGGATGTCATCAAGTTTGGTTTTTCCAGAGTTCCATCTGTTAACAGTGCTTTCTGCCTTCTCAGCTCTCATTACGGCCCTCTTCATGTTTCTCTCACAGTCTCGGAGACTTTCTTCAGTCTTCAGAAGTTTGACTTGATATGCATTCTTCTCACTTCTCAACTTAGAGCATTCGTCTTTCAATTTCTTGTTGGCTTCACAGATTTCCATCCATTTGTAGAACATAGTTTGATAGGCTGTGCGGATTTCCTCATCATCAACATCTTCTTCACTCCCAACTTCTGATTCAACTTCACTGTCAGAATTGGCATCATTTGTTGTAACATTTCGTATAGCATGCTCTCCCTTGTGCTTTGATGTTGCAGAACATGTTGCAACATTATGTTCAACAAGACTGACGGACTTGCCTTCAGTTTTGTCATTCAGAATAGCCGTGAAAGCAACATAATTACTGGTTATGTCTTCATCTTCCTCACTACCTCCAGAGTCTTCATCGCTCCAAGTGCTGGCGAGGGATTTTCCTTTTAGCTTCTTTAGGGTGTTTGCACACTCTGCCTGTATATGTCCGAAGCCTTCACATTCTCTACACTGTATTCCCTTTCCTTTGTTTTTAGACTCATACCTTTGTATGGGACGACCTGCATTCCTTTCGACTGTAGGAGGTCATGTCCGCACCTTTTTATTAATAGCTTTGAAATTCTGACCTTTATTGCTGATCTTTCTCATCATCTTGCTAAAGTTCTTGGTGAGAAGCACGATATCATCTTCGAGTTCTGTCTCATCATCAGATTTTGGCAGTTTACTGGCTTCAATCTTCAAGGCAACACCCTTCTCCTTTTTGTTTTGTTTGAGATTCATCTCGTAGGTCTGCAGGGATCCCATGAGTTCGTCCAATCTCATGGTCGATGTGTTCCTTACCTCCTCTATAGCAGCAATCTTTGCTGAAAATTTATCAGGCAGGGACCTTAGAGTTTTTTCAACAAGCTTCTTTTGTGAATACTTCTTACCCAGTTGGAATGCCTGATTAGCAATATCCCTCAATCTTCCATTGAACTCCGCAACCGTCTCGTTTTCATTCATCCTTAGATTTTCAAACTGGCTGGCGAGCATTTGTAATTTTGAGGCCTTAACAGTGCTGGTGCCTTCATGCACGTTTTGTAGAATGTCCCAAGCTTCTTTAGCATGCTCGCAAGTTGATATAAGCTTGAACTGCTCTTCGTCAATGGCAGTAAAGATGGTGTTAACCGCCTTAGAGTTTCCTAAGGCAGCACGTTCTTCATCAGGACTCCAGTCTCGCACAGGTTTGAAGCTCTCTTTTCCTTCTTTGTTGACTTCAACCGGAGGATTCCATCCTTCAACTGTAGCAACCCAAGCCTTTTCATCCAAGGACTTGATAAAGGCTCGCATACGAGACTTCCAATAGGTGTAGTTCGATCCAGTAAGCAGAGGGGGACGAGTGACCGAAGCACCTTCTTTTGTGTTCATGATCAGCGTACTGACCTACAGGATCACATCCACTTTGAAAGAAGATCAAAGTATAGAAGATGACTAGCTCTGATACCAAATGAAATTCAGTACGCAGTAAATAATCTAACGATCAACGACAAAACACACAACATGCAAGGACACACAAGAGTTGGTATCACAGTTCGGTGCGCACACCTACATCTGCAGGGCCACGCCCAGAAAATAGAATACTTCACTAAAAAGATTGAAGAATACACATTCTACAATTCACGCTTTAATAAGGAAGAACACTCTCATCCTTCAAACAAACCGTGAGGGGATGATCGCAATCAACCCCGTGAAGTATTCTTGGCAAGCTCCCCTTGCCTGCAAGCTCCCCTTGCACCACCGACTTGATCAACTCCTTTGATCCTGCGTGCGCAGCCGTCGGCCTCCCTCCCGGAGAATCTCCTTGAACTTTTTCAATGCATGCGTCAACCCTAGCCACCAAACGTTCCACGCCTTAAAAAGCCAACGCCCCGCAATCTTCGGTTCAATCTGCACGCCGGCAATCAAACCTAGATTCGATTCTATCCACAGCAACAACTGCACCGTCTTCAACAAGAAGGAGATCCCGAAAGATCCGTAAGTGACAGTTGCAAGAGTATTGATTTGCCGAAAATCTCTCTTCAACCGATTCGTAATATAGTAACAAGAGATTATGCCCAATCAACTATAAATCAGCCCAATCAACTATAAATCAGTTAATAACCACCATAAGTGCCAGATATGCAAGATAGAAAATACCAGAGTACGTGAACGCCAATTGCACATTCTGAATCTGCAGCCAATTAACGCAAGTAGACATATCCTGTTGAACATCCCAGTACAACAAACTGTTCAACAAAATGTCCAACATTCTCAAGTGCCACACATGACAAGTCCACAACCAAGAATAATCACAGGATAATTCCTAACACTGATGATTTTGTTAAGTCAACAAGTGACATAGTGTGATGTGTGCTCTTGAAAACATACAACTATAATCATGCTCATTAAGACTTATGTTATGACAACAGATTAAATTTGATTTCAAAGTTTATTTGTCCTCGGGGAGTAGCTAAATATACATAAGGTCAATTTGACTTTCGTCGTTTAGACTAGATATGTATGTATTTTTATAATGCATAATTTAATGCACATTCATGTTTGCAAAAACATTATGGCTCTTATCAGAACTTCTGGTCTGATATTGGTTTGCCATTGCTTACTCCATGTCGAGGTATGTCATATCTTCCCTTTCTCATTTAATTCAAGACTTCCCATGTTTTAAGTTTTCCTTATTTATTTCAGGTCATGTTTGATCCTGAACTTCCCTTGATTTCACTATTCCTTATTTATAAAGGACAATGAAAATTAGTCTTGCTAAGGAGACATAAGCAGGGGTTTGAGCAAATTATTATATACTTCCACTTTTCTAATTAATTAGAGACTTTTAAAAGTCTATTTGAATGCTCGAGTATAGCTTCAGGCCATTTTCTTGAGTCGTTCAAATTTTATGTGGATAGTATATCATGCTCAGAGGGGAAAACAAATACGTGGCTACGAAATTTATAATTTCTCACTTTTCTATTAACTCACGACTTCGGGCGTACACTTAAAAGTAAGGGGTAGATTCAAAAATCATACATTGTAAAGTAAGATGACTCTAAAAGAGTTTAGCGGTGTTATGACAATTGCTGGTGTCAATATTCGATTATATAGACAATAAGTGTGAGAGGTCTATATACCGCAAAATGCGTATCTTTAAAAGATCGCATAAATAGATTTCGCATAGTCCATCGAATTTGTTAATATTTATTTTATTAGGGTGAAAGGGTGTTGACTTTTGATTTGATTTTGAACTTCAGGTTCATTTTGTCAAAGTGGATATGCTGTTTAAACTTTTTGAAATCATGATTGTCTTATTGTCATAAATATCGTCATATCATGAGCCCATCATACATATAATGTAAAGCTTGTAAACTAAAAATTATGCTCAATTAAACTGAATTGAAACAAGTATGATTTATACACATGCTATTTATATGCTGCAGGCATTTAAATAATCTCATCGCAGATATATAGTCTAGCTATAGGCATTAAAACTATATCAAAGTGATTTTAGCATGCTTTTTAACAGTTTCATTGTAACATTTACATAGCATGAAAATAGTTAACATCCACGCATTTAATGTATAAGCAATGAAAATAACTTAGTACTATGGGGATCAGCCAGCCGACACCGAAAAGAAAAATACAGTCCGAAGTTACATCAAAAAATTGCATGAAAGAATAAATACAACTCGGGAATTTCAGAGAGAAGCCCTTTCTTCTTTGTGCATACGCCTTCAGCTCCTTTTTGGTGTCCTTCGGTCTTCTTTTGACATATATTTCCTCACTTACAAATTTCTCTCAAAAAAAATTGCATAAAAGAAAAGATGTCGGAAACCTGGCTGATCCCTAAAAACATAGCCTAATCGCACATCCACGCAGGTAGTATATATAAAAAAATGTATAACCACGCAGATAATCATATCACAGGCATGAAAAGATTAATCAAATAATCTAAATAGTGTGTGAAGTGCTAAAAATTATTATTGAAAAACTTTTTACCTTTGATCCATATTTTTAATGTTTTATTTTCCGCTTTAACCCCCTTTTTATAAAGTTTAAGATTTCTTTAATTATTTTGGGCTTTTGGGGCCAAAAATAAAAAAGGAAAAATTATTTGTGTAAATAGGCTAATTTTCAGGCTTTTTGGGCCATGAAAACAACCCATTAGGGTTAATTGGGCCTCCCCCGAAAAATTGGCCCGTTTAGGGTTAGGGTTTCCGAAAAACCCTAGGGGGGCCCGCGGGGCGCGCCGCCATGACGGCTAGCCGCGGTGGCGGGCGGCGGCCGCTGGCCGCGGCAGCGAGGCCTCGGTAGCGTGGCCGCGGCTTCAGGCAGCGGCCGCCGCGGCATGTGGCCGCGGTGTCAGGCCACGGCCGCCGCGGCCGAGGGCCGCGTCGTTTTACCGCCGACGACGCTCGTAGAGCGCCACCGTTTAGCCCTTTGGGCGTGCGGGGTATGGATCAATGTTGGGGGGTAAAAAACAGATTTTCAAGCATTTAGATCTCTAAAAACTGATTTTTATTGTTTTTAGACATGCGGATCTAAATAAAAATGTGATTTTTACCGTGTTTTTAAACTTTTTGATCCTAAAACATGCAGATCTACGTAAAACGTAAGTTTAGATCTAAAAAGTTTTGATATTTACCTCTAGATTCGACGAGGGAATCTAGACGACGGTTGGTGAAGGATGCTCTTTTCGCTCCCCGTTGAGAAGATTACGATCTTCTTAGACTGAGCGGTTGATGGATCTCCTTCCTCACGCGTCGCCGCCTTTTCCAACGAGCGTGATCGTACTGATAACGTGTTGTGAACGAGAAACAAGTTTGGAGAAGCTTGAGGCTAGGAAACCCCTAGCATCCTTTATAGAGTATTCATAATGGTTACTCATGTGGGTGGATACCCAATAGGCCCAATGGGTCCTATTCATAACAATGCGATCGTTTTCATTAAATTGCTCACACTGTTACAGTTATACGTTCATTACAATGTTGATCTTAGTTTTCTCCCTTTTTTTATTTTGTTTATCTTAAACCAAATTTCTTGGTGAAAGTTTCCCCTTTTCACGTTTGATTTGTATTAGGATCAAAATGACGGGTTTTCAGTGGGTTATAGTCTATGGGAATCTGCGACTTTTCGAGGTCGCATTGTCCTCTATTTGCGGACGGTGGTATACTCTAATATTCTCGTTTTTTCTTAAATATTTGATGTCTTAAATATTTGTTGTCGTTTTGATTAAATCTCTCATACAATTACAATTAACCGTGCATACATTGTTCGTCTTAGTTTTTTTCATTTGTATTTTGTTTATGTTAGGGCAAATTTATTGGCGAAAGATTCTCTCTGTTCACCTTTGATATGTATTCGGGTCAAAATGACATGTTTTCGATGGGTTATAGTCTACGGGAATCTGCGACTTTTTGAGGTCGCCTAGTCCATGTGCGGATGGTGATATATTCAAATATTCTCCATTTTTCTTATATATATGTGATTGTTTTGATTAAATCGCACATACTGTTACAATTAAACGTTCATTACACTATTGATAATAGTTTTTTTCCATTTTTATTTTGTTTATGTTAGGGCAAATTTATTGGCAAAAGTTTCCCTCTGTTCACCTTTTAAATATAGTAGGGTCAAAATGATATGTTTTCAGTGGGTATTTTTTCGACGTCGTATAGCCATCTATATGCGGACTGTGATATATTCAATTACTCTCATTTTTTTATTAAATGTATGTGGTCGTTTCCATTAAATCGCTCGCATTATTACAATTAAACGTTCATTACACTATTAAACCTAGTTTCCTCCCTTTTTTATTTTGTTTGTGTTAATACAAATTTATTGGTAAAATTTTCTCTCTATTCACCATTGATATATATTAGGGCCAAAATGACGAGTTTTCGGTGGGTTATAGTCCCTGGGAATCCGCGACTTTTCGAGGTCGCATAGTCCTATATGTGCAGACAGCGGTATACTCAAATATTCTCCTTTTTCTTAAATATATGCAGTCGTTTTGTTTAAATCCCACAAACTATTGCAATTAAACTATTACACTGTTGATCTTAATTTTTTTCCATTTTTATTTTGTTTATGTTATGGCAAATTGATTGGCAAAAGTTTCCCTCAATTTACCTTTGACATGTACTCGGGTCAAAATGACGGGGTTTTGGTGGGTTATATAGTTCCCAGTCTACTGAAATCTGCGACTTTTCGACGTCGCATAATTCTCTGTGTGGATGGTGGTATAATCAAATATTCTCCTTTTATGCTATCATTTTAATTAAATCAATCATACTATAACAATTAAACGTTTACAATGTTCCTCTTATTTTTTTCCTTTTTTATTTTGTTTATGTTAGGACAAATTTATGGGCAAAAGTTTCTCTTTGTTCACCTTTGATATGTATTAGGGTCAAAATGACTTGTGTTCGACGAATTATAGTCCACGGGAATCCGTGACTTTTTGAGGTCCCATAGTCCTCTATGTAAGGACAATACTCTCCTTTTTTCTAAAATATAT